>CM035419.1:127292255-127307255 GCA_020310875.1 Ceratopteris richardii
ATGAAAATCGCCTCATCTCACCTAAACATTCTAGATCAAAGATCTTGGAGGACAATTCATGACCATTCCACTCATGCTCATGTGCTACTTTTAAGGCTAGGATCAGAAAGTCCAATGGTAGCACAACATTTTGTCTAAAGACCATCTGAAATGGGGTGGCATTGAGTATTGTTTGTAGGTACCTCGATAAGCCCAAATAGCATGATGAAGTTTTTTGTTCCAATCATAGCATTTATTATTAACCAATTTTGTCAATACATTACATAGGATCTTATTTGTGCTCTCCGCTTGTCCATTAGCTTGTGGATCATAGGGGGCAAACTTCTTATGTATCACAAAAAATTCTCGAAGAAGGTTTTCAATGAGTTTGTTCAAGAAGTGTGTACCTCTATCAATTACTAACTCGATTGGTAACCTATATTTGGTGAACACATTATCAAATAAGAACTTAGCCATCGTTTGAGCATCATTCTTCATCATGGCTTTGATTTCTACCCACTTTGTAAGGTAATGTGTGCCTACATTAATGTACTCTACATGGGAGTTTCTAGCTGGGGAGTTAGTAGGACCTACAATGTCTATACCCCACTTGAGAATGCACGTCCTCGCATCATTAGCCTTAAGGGCATCTCATCTTTTCTGATGGGATATTGTGGACATTGGCATGTGTCACATTTCTTTACATAGGTATGTGCATCCATATGAAGAGTGGGCCACCAAAGTCCTGAGAATAGAATGGTCTTAATTACTCGATCAGGCCCAAAATGTCCACCTGCAGCACCGCTATGTGCAGTTTTTATGACTTTCAAATAGTCTGATTCATGAAAGCACAACCTTAAATAACCATCTTTGCCTCTTTGGTATAGTTTGTCTCCTACTAAGGCGTAGTCCCGAGCCTCTTGCTCCATGCTTTGTTTTCTTGTTGGACTAGCCTCATTGGGTAGTGTCCTTCATAAATTCTACCAATGGAGCACTCCAATCTGGAATTAATGACACTTCATAAAGGCTAGCATGCTCCACTCGAGGCCTCTCTTTGCACATTGGACAATTCTTAATCCACGCATGTATTTCTCTGTCCATACTAGGCCAATACACTCCTAAAAGTTTCAGATTTTGCAATGTTCCTTGCTTAGAGTAGTGATTTCCTCGCAATCCTTCATGTGCTAGTTGCAACCAACTGCTATGTTCATCATCCTCCACACAACAAGCTAATACACCCTCTGTATCTTGTTTGTACATGCTTCCTGCCAATATTTGATATCGTTGTGATCTTAAAATTTCTTCTTTGTTCGTTTTCACATGCTTATTTGCGGGTTCAAAGGTTAGGATAGGAACTGACTTATTTGCCCACTTAGGAACAACTTCTACATTGAACAAATAAGCATCAGGTAGTTCATCAGACACTCCTTGTGGTGGCTCTCCTGAAGTGATGTGAGAAAGATGATTTGCCCTCATGTGGGTTCTACCTTTCCTAACAACAACTTCAAAGTTGTATTCCATTAGTAAGAGGAACCATCTTACTAATCGTCCATTGTTGCAAGCTTTATTGACCAAATATAATAAAGCTTGATGATCAGTAAAAAACTTGAAATTATTGGCCAATAGATAGTATCTAAACTTCTTCACGGCATATACCATTCCTAAGCCTTCTCTTTTGATTGTGGTATAGTTTTTTTCAATTGCATTTAGTTCTCTGCTATCATATGCTATAGGTAGATCTAGGTTTCCTTCACCTGTGGGTTGTAAAAACACACATCCTATTCCATAATTGGATGCATCCACATGGACATGGAATGGCTTATTCCAATCAGGAGTGGTTAGTATTGGTGTTGTGCACAAACGTCTCTTTACCTCATTGAAGGACTTTTCACATTCATCAATCCACTCCGCATAAAGAGGTTTAGCTATGATCACATACATGTGGATAAACCTGCGATAATATCCACAAGGGCCCATAAAGGCTTGTACCTCTTTAATGTTTCTTGGCCTTGGCAACTCCACTATGGCTCTTAGTTTGTCCTCGTTTGTTGATATTCCATTCTTAGAAACCATATGACCTAAGACTTTACCTTGACGTACCATGAACACACACTTTTTAGGGTTCAAACAGACTGGATATTCTCTATACTTGTTGAAGATTTGTCTGAGCTCAGGGATGCAGAGTCTTCTTTCTTGGGAATGAGCACATAAATCATCCACATATACTTCTAAGTTATTTCATAAGAGCTCTTTGAAGACATGACACATCAGCCTTTGGAATGTTGGAGGTGCATTGGTGAGCCCAAATGGCATCACATGAGATGCAAAGATTCCCCACTCTATGGCCAAGGCCATTTTGTGTTGATCTTCTAGGGCAATGGCTACTTGGTTGTAAGCTAAAAATTCTTCAAGGAAGATGTAAACGTTCTTGCCTACGACACACTCCAATAAATGTTCGATGATTGGAAGTGGATAGCTATCTCTGATCATAGCGGCATTAAATTTTTTAAGGTTAATACACACTCACAAATTCCCATTCTTCTTGGGCACCACTACAATGGGGGACACCCATTCAGTATGCTCAATCATATAGATAAATACAACTTCAATCAACCTATCAATTTCTTCTTTTATTTTTGCAGCATAAGTGTCATTATATGTGTAGGGCTTCTGTTTGGTGGGTTTGTCATCGATCATCAAGGGGATTATATGAGAACATATCTTTGGATCTACTCCCTTCAAGTCTCTATAGTGTCATGCAAACATGTCCCTATATTCCCTTAATAAAGCTACCAGCTCTGCTTCCTCTTCTACACTTAGGTCTTCACCTATGTATGTACATCGCACTTCATTCTCTTCAATGGTCACTACAATTTTTTTGGTATTTTCTTTATTTTCATATGCTTCTCATGTGTTGACCTTTATCTTACGCATTCGTATCAAAATTTTTCGATCTTCAACTCTATATTTCTTGAAGTTTTCTGGTACTTCAAACAATGATTCCTCCTCTTTTTGTTTTATTGTTTTTCTCTTCTTTTTCTTTTGACCTCCTTCACTTCCATCCTTTGAATTTACTGTTTTAATGCTTATGAGAGGTTCCTCTTCTTTTTGGGTAAATACTCCTATGTCTTTATGCTAGTTCTTCTCTGAGTCAAAATAAGTATCCATCTCAATGGACTCTAGATCATCATCATTCTCTTTTTCTTCTATGACATCATTAGGGTCACATTCCTCTAACAAGGGCTAACACATAAACACAAAGATATCATAACCCTCCTCATCACAATGAGGTGTCCACTATTCTTCATTGATAGCAATGTCCATGGTAGCTAAGATTTCTACCCAACCACGAGGCTCAAATTCCTCATCTAGAAATATCATCAATGTGTAGGCTGGGTCTTCAACCGGTCTATCTCCTTGATAAGTTCCTTCTTCTCTTGCTTTTAGGTGTTTCTCCTCTTCCTCTATGACCTTACACATCCACAAATGAGTATCTTCATGCATCTAGGGTGGATCATATGAACTTCCAAAATGCACAAAGATTGAATCTTCTTGCACATTGTGGAAAGGATTCAACTATAGGGTTCATACATCTCTAAAGGTATAATCCTTTAGATTGACCTTGGTGGTGACCCCCAAGTGCTGTTAGTACAAGGAGTTGATTCCCCAATCTTGTAATATTTGTAGTTGTCATAGGAAGGGCCTTCCTAGGATCATCTCATACACATTATTTTTGCCAAAGTGACATATAGCAAAGGTGTGTTCAAAATCTACACCACAAGTGGTTAGAGTTATCCCTTCTAGCAATCCTAGAGGTCTTTCCACATGGCCATCTGCCATTTGAAGCTTCATTCTTGTTGGTCTTAATGCAGGTTTGCCCCATTGCTTCTACAAGGAGGTGGTCCCAATCGCAACATCAACACCTGAATCTAAGATCGCTTTGGTTGTGTAACCTTGATTGCAAGAAAAGTATTAGCTTCTTCACCTTCACTCATGTCCCCTATTTTGTCTAGAGGTATCTCTAGTACTTTTTGCTTAGGTCCTACTTTTGACACATCGGAATCAAGTTCTGGAACCTGATTCACCACATGATTCCATAGCTCTGGTTTTACTTTGAGTAGCTCTTCTAAGGTGAGATGACATTGAACCTTAGTGTTCTTCACAACTTCAATGTTCCTTGAGACCACTAAGTCTTGATTTCTTAACAATATAGTGGGAGCTCTCATATGAAAAGATTTAGATTCCCATGGGCCTCTGAATTATGGCAACTCTTGTAGAGAACTAGATTCGAAAGCTAGTCTTTCATCTTCTTATTGCTCTACTTGGTATCCATAAATAGAGGGAATGTCTTGGGGAAATTGATCATGAAGATCATCAATTTCAGGAATTGGAGGGGGATTACTCTCCACCTTGGCCCATTTCTCTTCTTGTATTTCCCACATGAACTCTTGAGAGTACTACTGAATTGAAAGAGGTGTCCCATCATTTGTGGAATCAGCAGAATAAGCTTTTGTTGGTGGTGAGCTTTCTCTTTCAACAACTAATTGAGCCTCTGGAAATAAAGAAACTTGCGATTTGTTTATCAACTGCTCTAATCTTTATAGTAAGCCTTGGAAATGCAAACCAAGTTTGATAGGGTTTGTATGATTGAACATTTGATTTGTCTCAAGCATAGCCTAAGCTAGCTCTACCATTTTCATGCACACTTTGTTCCATTCAATCTCTAAATCTGGTCTAGGGTAACTCTCGTCTAGGTTTGTAGTTGTTGGCCCTTCTTGAAGTCGAGCTTGGTAGGCCTTGAACATCATGTCCAAGCCTTTTGGGGTTGGATCTGCAAGAACAAACTCTGGTTGCGGTCTATCTACAATGGGTGGTGGGGTGGGATGAGGTGGAGTGGATAGAGTTTCAACATACGAGGGAGTTTGAGAGGCAATATCTTCTATTTTTGTTTTTGCATCTTTCAGGCTTTCTTATAGTTCAAATAAATTTTTATTCCACTTGCAATTGGCTTTCTCTCTGGTATCCTTCCATGTTCTTGTTTTCCTCTTACTAGGCTCTCTTGATTCACTTGACTCCGATTGTTTTCCTGGTTTGGCCTGTTATGAGGCTTGTGCCCTTGTGACCACCTATATAGGAGCCACATTACTACTACTTGAACTTGAATCAACCACTAAGCCTTACACATTAATGGGTGTAACCTTGGGTGCACTAGAGGGATTCCTAGGACAATCCCTCGCGAGATGTTCTTTGCCACACTCAAGACAAAAGCCTTGTGTTGTGATGCTCTATCCTTGTCCCGGAGTTGATGCGCGGGGACATTCATGAATGAAATGATCGACCTAACATCTAAAAGATGGTCCTCTAGGATCTTCTAGTCTTACTTATCTCAATCGGGGCCTGGGGTTAGGATTCGTGTACATGATACTCAAGTATTCTAGCTCCCAATTTGATTCCATAGGTGGTGCCTCATATTGATATGGAGAAGTCTCACTTTGCTTAGCTGACTCTATGTAATAAGCATGTGAGCTATCTTCATGGGAGTAGTCTGAACTATGAGCATAAGAGTCTTTTTTTGAGACCAACAGGGTTAGTGGCACTAGTGCTCTATTAGGGTTTTTCTCTGCCATTGCATACTTGATTGGAATCCCATTGGTAGGAGTTCACGGTTGGTTTCCTAGGACTTGTTGTGGCCTATATGGTGTCTGATATTGCTGTTGTGGCCTATAATATGGTTGTTGGTATTGATTCTAATACCTACCTTGTTGGTAAGGTTGTTGATAAGTTTTTCTAATAGCCTACCTATTGTAGAGACAATCTTGAGCTATATAGTTTGCTTATTTTCTCTCAATATTGCAATATGGAGCATTAGGGTTTCCTTGGGGTTGAGCCATCATCGGGCAAACATTAGCCAAGTGGTCTCCTCCACAGTTGTAACATCGCTTCAATGAGGTGACCTTTGGTGTTTGTCTATTTTGAACTCCTAGCTTCTTGGCAACCTGATCAGCTATCTCATCTATCTCTATGGAGGTTTTGGAGGAATGACTAGTAGAGCTGTCAGAATCATTATAGAGTTTGGAGAGTTCTAGCTCCTCACCCAAGTTGTCTTCTATGTCAATGCATACCCGCACACACTGTTCTATGGATCTAGGCTCTTTCAAGTACACATATGATCTCACCTTGGTGCTTAGTAAGCCATCTAAAAACAAGGCCACTTGTTTGGCAGGTGTGGGTAACTCTGGAACAAGGCATGTTTCTAAGTATTTTCTAAACCATCTTCCTACATGTCTCACTATTTCTTTGGGTGTCTGATTGAAGTTGTGGATCAAGGATGATGTGTTATGTCTGAGGCCACTCTTGGAAAACTCTACAATGAATTCGTTTAGGAGTTGATCTATATCTTGCTAGTTGTGACTGTTCAGAGCTTGAAACCAAGCTAAGGCAGTACCCTTGAGAGTCAAACCAAATTCCTCGAACTATGTGGATAAGTCCTTGACCTGTTTAGCTCTTAACACTTGTTTGAACTTGGCCACATGATCATAAGGGTCTCCTAACTCATCATAATAGTTCTTCATTGCCTTGACCACTTGAGAGGGTTTGAGGGTTCTTGGATGCTCTCGGGGTCTAGGCAATGGAAAATCATGTTCATCTCTTTGATGCCTTTGTGCTCTATGTCTCTCCCTCTCAGTTCTTTCATTTTTGGATTGGTCTCCACCCATAGTGTTTTTCAAAGCTTACATCAGGTATCTCTCTTGTCTGTTCTCATTGGGTCTCATGAGTGTAGGAGGATCCTCCTCCTTGGAGGCCCTGAGAAACATTAGATCTTGGTGGTGAAAAAATCGGTTCACCCTACCAAGTGTAGGCATGCCTATCATGTTCTCCTACTAAGAACATTCTCTCTGATGTGTTATCTAGATAGATAACTTTGCCTGGTATCTCAGGATCTTTGAACTCATAGATGGTGATTATTAGGTTAGGTTGATCTATCTTGAATCTCCAAAAGGCTTCCTCCATTTCTCTATTCAAGAATATGCTACTGTTGTCTTGAGGGATCCAATCTGGAGTGAACACCCTGGTCAACGCTGACTTACCTCTACGAGTCTTGGGTTCTCATCCTACATCTCCTTGATCTAGGTCTCCTATCTCGTTCTCGGGAATAACATTTCCAAACTCATCTATCCTATCTGATAAGTTGGTAACCACATACATGGATGCTTGCTTATCGATATAAGAACCCTCTTCAAACTTGACCACTAGATGTTCATGTCCAAAGGGTTGATCTGGATTTTTTAGTTGGACCACTAATCGCCTCAGACCATCTTCATAGATGCGTGCACCTAACCTGTTGGTCCTGATGTATTCCAATTGTGTTTTATATGGACCTTCTAGTGTTTGGAAATAGCCAATGTTTGAGGTACATGTGGGTCTCTCCATGCTAGAGGACATTTCTGAGTCACTTGTTTCATAACTTAGCCTGTAGGGATAACCACTAAGTTGTTGTGCCCAAGACCCAACTGTATGGTTGACATTAGCCTCAAAAGACCTAATGCTTTGTCTATCCTTTCCTAGGTTTCTACTAGATCTCAGGTTCATAAGCGTTATCTTAAAGTCCAAAAGTTCCTCTTTGTATTGCTCAAAATCCTTTGGAGTCCCCTTTGTTTCCTAGTCCCATCTAAGGGCAACTTCAAAATACTATATCTAAATGTCCATGAGCTTTCCAACGAACCCAAAATCACAACAAACGAATTTCATATGAGAAAGTTACGCCAGTTGTGGGTTCTAGGTGTTAAAATAAGGGAACAAGGTCTCTCTGGGATTACTTTAGAACAGACGATACACGATACTTAGGAAGTATTGGTGATGCTCAGGAGCAATGATACACGATACCAAATTTGCACGATATGATACCTCTGTTTTCCATGATACATGATACCACTACAGACAATACCACCTTAGGCGATAGAATACTACCAAGGTGATACCAACTTCCACGATACGATACTGCTATCAAACAATACAATACTAGAAGTGGTCACCATATGATACCTCTTGGTTTGTGATACGATACCGACCTATCTTGTGATATGATACTACTAGCAAGATGATATGATACCAAGAGATCTAAGGCACGATATGATACCAAGTTATACGTGATATGATACCTTCCAAATAATAAGATACCACTTGCTCTCAAGATACAATACTACTAACCAGACAATACCTCACTTATCATGATACGATACCGCTTGATGATGGTGATACAATACCACAAGCTTCACGATATGATACCACTCCAAGCAGGATCGTAATACCTCGACCTGAAGATACACGATACCTTGATGGTATCACGATACCTCAAGGAGGTGACATGATACTCGAAAAGTATCGTGATACACGGGAGTTCTGGTATCGCGATACCAAAACTCAACCAGACTATGTGCCTGTAGATGCAAAAACTCTCACCTATTCCACGATATTGCACTCATGATACAAGACACATGTCCTCTCATGTTTTGTGACTATCACTCAACTTTTGGGGCATTTTGAGGGTATTTCATGGGCATTCTTTGGTGTTTTAGTTCTGCATCCCCTCTAGGCTTCTTGGTCGTAGCCACAAGTGAAAACGAAGTGAATATACACTCAAAAATGCAGAAAATATGAGGAGATGAAGGTGGGAGAAACTACTGGTGATGGTGAAGATGAAGATGAAGAAAAACTCAGGAACTGAATTGCAAATGTTGATTTTTTTACTTCCAACGTCACTAATCTATGTCTTACTATCACATGCTTGTCCTCCAAGCTCTCTCCCCAGCAACGACACCAAATTTGGTGTCATTCTAGCACAATGGCAAGTACCACTGTGAGGAGATACCTCATAAATGTCAATCCGCGGAGACATGAGGACTGGTATGAAGACCGTGAGCAAGTGAAGGCAGAAGTGCATGAGTGAAAGCACACAAGCATGCACACACACACACATGTGCACACAAGGTAAGAGCAAAGAGTGGAACAATGGAAAGCTTCTTTTACGGAAGTACTCTCTTAGAAAGCTGAAATCTCTAACAAGCTAACTCTAAAAATGAGCTCTCCACACCTTTTTATAGTTTTGTTGAGTAGTTTTTGCCCTGTTGAGAGCTAGTGTCTGATCTAGTTAAAAATTAGGTTCCAGTGCTTATTTGAGGGCTCAAACGGAGTCTAAAAATTATGAAATTTTTAGGATGATACTTCTAATACTCACGCTCGAGCATTCCTCTCCTTGAGCAGAATGGAGTTGCAGAAATGGAAAATGGTATTTAAAATGGTTTTTAGTGATGAAAATCACTATTCTTATAGGGATGTTTTCTTGAAAATTGACATGTGCTTCTTGGAGCTCCCTAGATGCTTCTTCTTGTGTGTCCACTTCTTTGACATGTTCTTGCACCTCGTTCTTGACCTTGAGCGCTAACATCTTCTCTTTGATTTTGCAATTTTTTGGCATCAATTCTTTGGAATCAGACAAGAGATGACGTTCGTTATGCTTTGACAATCATTATCCAAATGAGGAAAATACCTCTAAGTGATTGTTTTATCCTCTATTGATAGAGAGTGAGAGAGAGAGAGAGAAAGAGAGAGAGAGAGAGAGAGATAGAGAGAGATAGAGAGATAGAGAGATAGAGAGATAGAGAGACATAGAGAGAGAGAGGCAGAGAGATGAAAGAGAGAGAGAAAGAGAAAGAGCGAGAGATCTATTGAGAGAGAAAGAGAGATAGAGAGAGAGCGATATAAAGGAGAGAGAGAAGAGAGAGAATGAAAGAAAGAGAGAGAGAGGGACTCAAAAGAGAGAGAGGGATTCAAAAGAGAGAGAGGGATTCAAAAGAGAGAGAGATAAAGAGAGAGAATGAGAGAGAGAGAGATAGAGATACATACACACATGCATACATACACACACATATACATACATGCATACATACACACATGCATACATACACAAACATATACACACATGCATACACTACAAGAAATAGGGGGCCGTAGCGATGCCCCCGAATTGAAAAGAAAAACGGGATTTGTCGCTTATGCGATGCTAGCATCGCATAAGCGGCAGTCTTCTTTTTTGGTT
Organism: Ceratopteris richardii; assembly: GCA_020310875.1. NCBI lineage: Eukaryota > Viridiplantae > Streptophyta > Polypodiopsida > Polypodiales > Pteridaceae > Ceratopteris > Ceratopteris richardii. The sequence continues at coordinate 127,302,331 of CM035419.1, forward strand.
TTTTCTTTAAGAGGGATCGTCGCATAAGCGATGGTAGCATCGCTTATGCGATGCTAAAAGTATGCATCACAAATAGCATCACTAAATAGCGACGCATAAGCAACATTCTTGAATGTTAAAAAATTTTGATTTCTCCCGGTGTTGGGATTTGGACGAGAGAGAGAGAGAGAGAGAGAGAGAGAGAGAGAGAGAGAGAGAGAGAGAGAGAGAGAGAGAGAGAGAGAGCAAGAGAGAGAGAGATCGCGAGAGAGCAAGATATCTATCATTGAAGCCAAGTATGCATGCACACACACACATACACACACATACATATGCATACACACAGACATATACACACATAGACACACACATACACATAGACACACACACATACACACAGATATACACACACATATACACATATACACACATATACATGCATACACACACATATACATGCATACACAAACACACATACATGCACACACACATATATGCATACACACACATATGCATACATAATGCACACATACTTCACATGCATACATACACATACATAATGCATACACACATATATGCATACATAATGCATACACACACATACACACACATATGCATATATACATGCATACACATAGAAACATAGACACATGCACACACATACACACACATACACACATACACACACATAAACACATACACACTCATAGACACACACACATACACATATACACACACACATACACACACACATATACACACACACACATATACACACACACACGTAGACACATACACCCATAATGATGCATACACACACATACACATGCATACACACACACATACACACACTCATATACACACATACACACACATATATGCATACACACACATAGAGAGACATGCACACACATACACATACATGCATACATATGCATACATAATGCATATGCATATGCATACATACATACTTACATGCATACACACACATATGCATACATTATGCACATGCATACATAATGCACATGCATACATAATGCACATGCATACATAATGCACATGCATACAGAATGCACATGCATACAGAATGCACATGCATACATAATGCACATGCATACATAATGCACATGCATACATACAAATACATAATGCATACACACACATATGCATACATACATGCATACACATACACACATAGACACATACACACACATAGACACATACACACACATAAACACATACACACTCATAGACACACACACATACACATAGACACACACACACATGCACAAACATATATACACACACACATACACACATAGACACATACACACATAATGATGCATACACACACATACACACACACATACACACACATACACACACATATATGCATACACACACACACATAGAGAGACATAAAAACACATACACATACATGCATACATATGCATACATAATGCATATGCATATGCATACATACATACTTACATGCATACACACACATATGCATACATAATGCACATGCATACAACCACATACATAATGCGCACACACACATATGCATACATAATGCATACACACACATACATACACATATGCATACATACATGCATACACATACACACATACACACATACACACATACACACACATAGACACATACACACACATAAACACATACACACTCATAGACACACACTCTTACACATAGATACACACACATATACACACACACATACACACATAGAGACATACACACATAATGATGCATACACACACATACACATGCATATACACATACACACACACATACACAAACACATACACACACACATACACACACATATATGCATACACACACATAGAGAGACATAGACACACATACACATACATGCATACATAATGCATATGCATTCATACATACTTACATGCATACACACGCATATGCATACATAATGCACATGCATACATACACATACTTAATGCATACACACACATATGCATACATAATGCATACACACACATATGCATACATAATGCACATGCATATGCATACATAATGCACATGCATATGCATACATACAAGCATACACATACACACATAGACACAGACACACGCATAGACACATACACACACATAAACACATACACACTCATAGACACATACACACTTACACACATACATCCATACACATTTATAGACATAGACACACACACATACACACACATACACACACATACACACACATACACATACACACAAATATACACACACACACATAGACACACACACTTACACATACACACACACATCCACACACATTTACACACACACATACACATGCATACAGACACATATATATAGATACACACACATACACACATACATGCATATGCATACATACATGCTTAAATGCCTACACACACATACACATACACACATAGACACACACACACACACATACACACACATATATGCATACACATACACATAGAGAGACATACACACACATACACATACATGCATACATATGCATACATAATGCATATACATATGCATACATACATACTTACATGAATACACACACATATATGCATACATAATGCACATGCATATGCATACATAATGCACATGCATATGCATAGATACATGCATACACATAGACACATACACACACATACACACACATATGCATACATATGCATACATAATGCAGATGCATACACATACACACACATAGACACATACATACACATAGACACATACACACAGATATACACATAGATTTAGACACACATACACATGCATACACACACATATATGCATACATAATGCACATGCATATGCATACATAATGCACATGCATATGCATAGATACATGCATACACATAGACACATACACACACATACACACACATATGCATACATATGCATACATAATGCAGATGCATACACATACACACACATAGACACATACATACACATAGACACATACACACAGATATACACATAGATTTAGACACACATACACATGCATACACACACATACACACATAGACACACACACACATATACACACAAGTACACGCATAGAAACATACACACATAATGCATATGCATATGCATACATACATAATTACATGCATACAAACACATACACACACATGCATACACACATACAAGTAGAGAGACATACACACACATACACACACATACACACACATGCATACATATGCATACATATGCATACATAATGCATATGCATATGCATACATACATGCTTACATGCATACACACATACACACAGATACATATACACACATAGACACACACACACACGTAGAGAGAGACACACACACATACACATGCACGTAAAGAGACATACACACACATACAGATACATGCATACATATGCATACATAATGCATATGGATATGCATATGCATACATACATACTTACATGCATACACAAACATACACACATATACACACACACATATGCATACACACATACTTACATGCATACACAAACATACAAACATATACACACACATACACACACATGCATACATAATGCACATGCATATGCATAGATATATGCTTACATGCATACACATACACACATAGACACATACACACACATATACACATACACACATATATACACACAATTTTACACACACACATCGACACACACACATACACAGGAACACTTACACATGCATACACATAGACATACACACATAGACACACACACACACACTTACACACATAGACACACACACATACACACATATAAACTTACACACACAGAGATACACACACATATATATAAACAAACACATACACACATAGACACATACAGACTTACACACACACATACACACATACACACATCCACACACATATACACACACACATACACATGCATATACATATATATATAGATACACACATATATACACACATATACACACACATACACACATAGACACATACACATTTACACAGACACATACACACATCCACACACATTTACACACATACATACAAATGCATAGACACATATATACAGATACACATGTATATACACACAGACACACACACACACACATAGACACACACATACACACACATGGACACATACAGACATATATATGCATAGACAGACACATAGAGACATACACACATATATATGCATACACACACATAGAGATACATACACAGACATACACATGCATGCATACATATGCATACATACATACTTACATGCATACACACACATACACACATGCATACATTTGCATACATAATGCACATGCCTATGCATACATACATATCTACATGCATACACACACGCACATATACACCATACACATATACACACATACACATGTAGACGTATATATATTGATTTCTAACCCATTTTGTTTTATATGTTAGGTATTATGGATCTTAGTAGAGAGAGAAAGGCGAAACTCACTCTCATAAAAAGTCTTATGAAAGCAAGAGTTCCGTCTGATACTCTAGGGGTCATCATGCATGAGTACTCAGAGATGCCCGATGAGGAGCTGGATTATATGATCCAGATGCTTACCCAGTGATCAGAGGATGGCTCTTCTACGGCTCCACATGCAGGAAGACAGCTATCTGCTCATAGGTATGTTTTTTTCATAAAATTTCTCAATGATATTATAACACATATTTTTATATATTTTTTTTTATTTTTATCTATCTATTTTTAGGACACCTATACCACCTCCAGATCATGAAAGCAGAGCAAATTTGCCTATGAGGACATGCATAGGCACCTTAGGGCTAGAGTGCGATATAGAGCCCGAGGGGAACATTGTGTACATAGGGATTGGATTGGAGTTAAAGAGAAGAATGCGGGCATTATGCGACTCTTACCTGCACCTTCTCCACTTACTGTGGAAGTAAG
>CM035419.1:127309755-127692255 GCA_020310875.1 Ceratopteris richardii
CATTTATACTTGGCTCCAAACCAGTCAACCTTCAAAATGACCTATCAAAATATATGAAAACACAAACCCATTATTAGGTGCTTAAAGAAATAACTAACTCTATCATAAAAAATATAAACTTTTTTCTACCTCTTTGAATGTACAAAATGAAATTTCATAGATACCAACAATAGTTCCTACGTAACCAAGTTCGCCATCTATAAGGTTCGTGTCTTTTGAGCTAGCACTTGATAGTTGCTTGAAAGAAGCAACAATACTAGAATCCTCTGTTTTATGTAAACAATCAATGGATTTGATTCTAATATGTTGTTCAAAAGCCCACATATTAGTGAACATTCGAGCCTGCAAAAGAAATTCAATTAGTAGATGGAAATTAATATACATATATGAGAAAAAGAAAATATTATTAAAATAAAATTACCTTTCGTTCACAACCCATCATTAACTCTCTCTTCTCATCTGAGATTTCTTCATTATTTGCGTTGGCGCATTGCAAGCAACTATATAGCCAATCTGTGAAAGAAGATATATCTGTAATCTCATTATTATCGAGATTACTTCTATATCTTTTGTTTCTTCGCCTTTTACTTGGGAGATTTTGAAGTTCTTGTTCGTACTCGCTAAGGAATGCTTGCATGCATTCACTATTATATGCTACAAAAGTAGAAACATCATTTTTTTCTTGAAATGTAAATAAACATGGAACTCCCTTACCTAATAATACCTCATCTGTTATTTTTGAAGAAGACTCGTGGTCCATGCACGTGGAGCTTCTTCATGAACTCTTTCAAGGTACTCACTAACATAATACATGCACTCTTCAAGCATCCAACCCTTTGCCATGGATCCTTCTGGTTTCATTCTTTGTCACACATAACCTTTTAATATTCCCATAAATGTCTCGACCCAAAACATCCATCAAGTGTTGACAACACCTGCAATCTCTATTTTATCTACAAGATGGACTAATAAATGCACCTTAATATCAAAAAATGAAGTAGGAAGTTGTTTCTCCATCAAACATAGTAGCTCTTTGCATTCACATTTTTTTTGTGGGATCGAGTTTTTGTCAATCTTTTTGGATGTAATCCACCTATACATATCATTAAATAAATTATAAAGAAGCTAATTCAAAAATAAAAGATATTCAATATTCATACATATTAAATATAAAAGTATCATAATTATCTTATATGTGATCCAAGACGATAGATCACACATCGTACTCCTTTTGTTGTACATCCATCGATAACCAAAGGTAAAATATGTTTCAAAAAGTTATGCCAATCATGGGTCTTTAACCCAGATAAGCTCTTATCATCCATAGTAAACATGTTTTGAAAAGATCCTCCATGTCCTGTAGGATTCTTAATCAATTGAATTCTATTGTTGGTAGTTTGTATCTCTTTTGTTGTAAGTACCCAAGGAGCAGGTGCATAAGTCGTTTCTTGTCGATGTCTATCAAAAACTGGCCATAACATTGGTTTTGATTTTTGATCTTTCAAATCATTCCTTGATGCTATGGTACCTTTTAGTCCAAGAAGATGCTGCCATAGTGAAAAACAAATATTCTTGAATATATACATAGGATCAACAAGATGACATACTTTTAACTCTTTCCAATACTCCAAAGAATACCATATTGATATGTTCTCTACAAGTGCTAGTTTTCCTTTACCTCTCTTCACATACTCATTATCTTCATCATCATTGAAGATTTCTGATTCTGGATCAATCAGGGGTTCATCTGTCCATTTTTTATACCAATCCATAGGCGTCATAGGTTTTGGACACTGAACTGTTTCAAGCTTTCCATTAAAATGTATCGCTTCTCTTTTAGATCTTAATGGATGATCATCACGCAAGAATCCTCGATGTCAAAGATAAATATTTTTGTTGAGATTCTTACTATTGATTGATCTCAACCAATCACCACAATATGGACAAGCTTTATAACCCTTAGTAGATATTCTTGCATCATGAAAATGATAAAAAAAATAATTAGATTAACTCATATTTATTTATATGTATATTGAATAAAAAGTTACATCAATACCTAACAAACACCATATCCTGGAAAATCATGAATAGTCCAAGCCACAATACCACGAACCATAATGTCTTTCATTGATGCTTTTCGATACATCAATGACATTAATACCTCTCCATAACTCTTGGAGATCGTCAATGAGAGGAGCAAGATATATATTCATATCTTTAACTTGTCTTTTGTCTGGGATTATAAGTGAAAGCATTAAATGTTCCTTTTTAATGCTACGATATGGCGGAAGATTGTAGTTTATGACTACTACTGGCCATGTTGACCATTTACTAGATTTCATAGAGAATGGACTAACCCCATCCATTGCAACTCCTAACTTTAGATTTTGTGAATTTTATGCAAATTCAGGTCATGTAGAATCAATATGCTGAAAAGCAACACTATCATGAGGAATTCTGATTATTCCATCAGTACTTTTATGATCATGTCCCCATGTCAAAAGCTTTGATAATTCGAGGCTTTGAAATATACGTCTAATCCGTGGAGCCAATGGAAAATATCTCAATACCTTTTTTTGGATTTTACCTTCTTCGCCCTTATATCGAGGAGATTGGCATTTGAGACATGTCAAAGAGTCTGCATATTCACCTCTATATAAAATACAATCGTTAGGACATGCATGTATACATTGATAATCTATACCAAGATTGTTGATTATCTTCTTCATTTCATCATGTGAGGTAGGAAGAATATTCTGACTTGGTAAAAACTTTTCAGATAATAACCTGTAAGTTCATCAAAAAAATGTTGGTGCAATTCACAAGCCTACACATTTGGCTTGAAGGATACATTGAGGTCCATACACATATGGAAAAACATAGGAACAAATGCTAGTGGTTAATTACCACTTTATCTCTTTGTAAAAGTCAGTTTTGACTTTGGAATCTTTGTAAACACCTACCAAGGAAATCTCGTGAACTTTATTAGTTGTAAAGCATCAATCAAGTAGATGGAATATCTCCTAGGATGTAGGATCTTGATTAAAGAGAGCCAAAGGTTGAATTCAAATTCAAACTTTGAACTAAATCACTATAAAAGGTCAACTCAAAAAGTCACGGGTAGAAGACTCATTTTCCCGAGCTCATCTCTGTCATTTCTGAGTGTGTTTGAGGCCTACACTCTAGCCCACACCTATCTACACCATTAGGCAATGATCTTCATGCCAATGGCATTGTATACAATTGTTCATTAATACATATATCTACATTGTTCATTTTTGAGTTTTCTGTCATAGTACTTGAAAGTCTGCCCACTTGTGGAGAGCATATCTCAGTGATTTCTTTACCAAATTCAAAGATCTAAAGCTTGTTGGAACTAGCTCAACGTCAGCATGCTGTCAAAATGTGAAGAGATTCTATTTAGCCATTTCAGAGAAAAGCTCGTCGAGGTGTCAGTGGTCAAAGTCTGCAATAGTCCTAAAAAATCGGGGGTAAAGGTTCACTTGCTAAATTGATTTTTCTCAGCATAGTTGATCTTTTTATATCATTCCACTTGGAATAGTTAGCTTGCTAAGCTAATTAGATACCCCTAAAAGGAATTTTTCCAATTCCTACTATGATGGTCATATTGAGCAAAAGATCTAGCAGGTGTGAAGATAAAAATAGATGGTTTTCTTGAAATCTTGAAGTCCAAAGTTATCTGTTTTGATTCAATCTTTACACAAATCATTTCCAAAGTACATAGGCCATTTTATGGTGTCATTGGAAAGCTAAGGAGGTCCACTAATCAACTCTGAAGCAAGAAAGGGCTGGTACAAAGCAGGATTTGGTAGTACCTACTCAATCTCTTGGAGTGTCCATCCATCATTCCCAACAGTGGTATCAGAGCAAGTTAAGGTAAAATGGGAGATGGGGAAGAATTCTTTTTGGATACATCTCAGGAGATGAGGAATTTCCCTCATTCAAAACAAGAGGATTGCCAACAAAGGAAGAACATGAAAAGCTCAACACATGGTGTGCCAAGGATGCATTAACAAGGTCTTACTTACTCAACTCCATCTCTAATTTTCTTTTGCCACATATTAGAAACTGTAAGATATCCGAAGAAACTTGGGAAACCTTGTCATCATATTTTTCTTCCAACACAAGGGCCAGAAAAAATCAATTATGGATTGAATTCATCACACTAAGGAAGCAACCTAAGTAAGCTATTTCAAAGTTTGTGAACAAGATTAAAGATGTAGCATGTCAGTTAGCAAGCATAGGAGAAGAGATTGAAGAAGAGCACATAGTAAGGCAAGTGATCAATGGGACCAAAGCTGATGACAAATGGGAAAGCTTCACCACTGCCATGGACCTTTACATGAACATGCAGATTCCAGACCTTACCACTCTCATGGGACAATTATTCACTCATGAAGACAAGCTCAACAAGAATGGAGATACATCCAAAGGTAATAGCTCTTCTGCCCTATACATTGATAAATGTAGAGCTAAAGATAAAGGCAAGAACAAGAAAGGAGAAGATGAAGGCACTACCTCCCAAGCCAACTATGCAGGGAGAGGTAGATCATCAAGAGGAAGGGGCAAAGGAGTTAAGCAAGGTAGGGGGAGATCTTATACTCCTCACCATGCAACATTTGTGGTTTATCAAATCATACTACAGATGAGTGTTTCAGGAACTACAAGAATCAGAGAGGAAGAGGATATCAAAGAGGTGGATACTCACAGTCACGAGGTAGATTCAACCATCACCAAGGCTACAACAACAACTACAAAAACAATTACAACAACAATTACAATGGCAACTACCAAGGAGGATTCAAAACCAGAAAGGATTACAACAACTATACAGAAGAGCAAGATGATTCTCTTCTGATCATGAACATGACTTCAAAACCAGGTACAAATTATGACCACCTATTCTACATTGACTCAGGATGCTCAAACCATGTGGCTGGCAATGTAGCTTTACTCTCTGATCTTGAAGAACCAAAAGGTAAGCATCAAGTACAAATAGGTGATGACACCAATCACTCAGTAGTTAAAGTTGGAAATGTTAAGACTTGTGATGGAAATGAGAACTTGTTGAGTAGGGTACTCTATGTACCAACCATTACCAAAAATTTGATGAGTGTTGGACAGATTGTGGAGAAAGGTTTGTAGGTTAGATTCAACCAATTTGGAGCATTTGTGGAGGATCCAAGGCATGGTTTCAAGAGAATAGAAAAAGGAGAAAAATCAGGTAGACTTTTTACTTTTGAGCTAGAAGACACAAAGAATATTGCACTATATAGTTATAAAGATCAAACACTTTCAGAACTTGAGATTTGGCATAAAAGATTAGGGCATGTAGGAGAAAGAACCTTGAAGCAGATATGTAGGAATCAATGTGTAATTGGAATACCCAATGAATCCAAACAACACATGATATATAAATGTAGTGCTTGTCAATTTGGGAAGTCTCACAGGTTACCCCTTCTCAAGGAAAGGCTAAATGCATGAGGCCTACCTAGAACTTATTCATACAGATGTATGGGGACCAAGCAAAGACCCCTCAAAATCAGGATCAAGGTACTATGTATCTTTTATTGATGATTATAGCAGGTCGATTGTATTGTACTTCATGAAGCACAAGGATGAAGTGTTTAATTGCTTTAAAGAATATCTTGCACTTGTTGAAAATCAGACAGAGAAAAATCTAAAGAGACTAAGGTTAGATGGAGGAGGTGAGTACTTCTCCAATGAGTTTGAAGACTTCTTGCAGGACAGAGGCATCAAAAGAGAAATCACCACAAGGTATACTCCTGAACAGAATGGGGTAGCTGAGAGAAGAAATAGGTTAATTGTTGAGACAGCTAGATCAATGTTGAATGTGAAGAAATTGCCTAACTATTTATGGGTAGAGAGTGTTTCCACTACCACTTATCTCATAAACAGGATACCATCAAAATCCCTTGATGGGATGACACCCTATGAAGCATGGCATGGTAAGAGACCCTCACTTGACCATTGGAGGATATTTGGATGTGTAGCATATGTACACATTCCTTCTCAGATAAGAGGTAAGCTAGATCCCAAGGCTGAGAAGTGTATCTTTATTGGATATGATCTGAATAAAAAAGGATACAGGTTTTACAACCCTTCAAATAAGGGATTCATGGTTAGTAGAGATGTTGTATTTGATGAAAATGATTCTTGGTATGAGAATAAATGCAGGAAGTTTAAACTACCCTATGGTTTGGAAGAGGAGTTTCCAAGTCTTGCTAAGGAGGAACCTATTCAAAATGAAGACTTTGGCTTGAGTGGGAGCTATTGGTGAAATTCACAAGCCTACACATTTGGCTTGAAGGATACATTGAGGTCCATACACATATGGAAAAGCATAGGAACAAATGCTAGTGGTTAACTACCACTTTATCTCTTTGTAAAAGTCAATTTGACTTTGGAATCTTTGTAAACACCTACCAAGGAAATCTCTTGAACTTTATTAGTTGTAAAGCATCAACCAAGTAGATGGAATATCTCTTAGGATGTAGGAGCTTGATTAAAGAGAGCCAAAGTTTGAATTCAAATTCAAACTTTGAACTAAATCACTATAAAAGATCAACTCAAAAAGTCACGAGTAGAAGACTCATTTTCTCGAGCTCATCTCTGTCATTTCTGAGTGTGTGTGAGGACTACACTCTAGCCCACACCTATCTACACCATTAGGCAATGATCTTCATGCCAATGGCATTGTATACAGTTGTTCATTAATACATATATCTACATTGTTCATTTCTGAGTTTTCTGTCATAGTACTTGAAAGTCTGTCAACTTGTGGAGAGCATATCTCAGTGATTTCTTTACCAAATTCAAAGATCTATAGCTTGTTAGAACCAGCTCAAAGTTCTCTACATGATATCAAAATTTGAAGAGATTCTATTCAGCCATTTCAGTGGAAAACGCATCAGGTTATCACTGGTTAGAGTTTGAAACAGTCCTACAAAATCGGGGGTAAAGGTTTACTTGCTAAATTGATTTCTTTGAGCATAGTTGAGCTTTTTATATCATTTCACTTGGAATAGTTAGCTTGTTAAGCTAATTAGATACCCCTAAAATGAGGTTTTCCAATTCCTACTGTGCTGGTCATACTGAGCAAAAGGTCCAGCAGGTGTCAAGACAAAAATAGAAGGTTTTCTTGAGATCTTGAAGTCCAAAGTTATTTGTTTTGATTAAATCTTTACACACATCATTTCCAAAGTACATAGGCAATTTTATGGTGTCATTGGAAAGCTAAGGAGGTACTAATCAACTCTGAAGCAAGAAAGGGCTGGTACATAGTAAGATTTGGCAGTACCTACTCAATCTCTTGGAGTGTCCATCCATCATTCCCAACAAAAAAGATACATTAAAAAAAGTACATAAATAAATATACATATATAACTACATATAATTTTATATATGTGTTTGCTTATGTGTATGTGTATTTTGATGTGTATATGCATGTGCATGTGTATACATATGTGTATGTGTATATGTATATATGTATGTATATGTGTTTTATAGGTGTATATGTATGTATATATACGTATGCATATATGCATATGTATGTGTGTATACATGTGTATGTATGTATGTATGTGTATGTAAGAATCTGTATATTTGATTTCTTTTTTAATTGTTTTTTTTATATTGTGGTTTATAGATTTTCATATATAGACCCTTGAATCGTCTGGCGGTTTCCCATTTTATAGTCAATCTATAAACTGTCTTGCTAAGTTGTTTACAGATATTAAGTATGAGTTACCAATGAAGGTATTAAGTCATATGTGAAATGGGAGGATCAAATTTTTTGCGAATATTTTGAAAGATGCATTAATAGTTTTAAAAGATGGGCTGACAAAAGGTGTCCATTCAATTCAAGTTCTTGTTCTTACCTTATCTAAAATAAGAATAAAAAACTGCATTGAATGGACACTTTTTATTCGCCCATACTTTAAAATTATTTTTCCATCCTTCAAAATCTTCAAGATAAATTTGCTCCTCCCATTTTACATATGACTTAATGCCTTCTTTGGTAATTGCTACTTAATATTTGTATTAAAAACAATTAGCAGCATAGGTATTAGGTCGACTAAAATATGAGAAACATATGTGTCAAAAAGATTCTAAACGGTGGGTGGACAATTCTAAAGGCTAAATGGACAAAAAATCTTCATTTGATAGAGGTATGTATAATTTGACATTACTCTCATAACATGTGTATGTGTGTGTATTTTTATATGTGTGTATACATTCACGTATATTATGTGTATGTTTATATATGCATATATATATATATATATATATATATATATATATATATATATACATACATATATATATATATATATATATATATATATATATATATATATATATATATATATATATATATATATATATATATATATATATATATATATATATATATATATATATATGTTGAAAATTATACCTTAATAGTGTCGAACAGATACATTACTCCATCCAAAACGATTTTGAAGATTGAGAATAAGTAAACTCACACTTAGTCGTATCAAACGACTTCCTTCATATACATGCTTTAGAAATTCCTCTCGAGGATATTTCTCATTTTTAGAAATATCAATGCTCTCACTGTCATTTTGATACCAATCCTCAATAAAATGTGCCATGCCATCATCTTCATCATTGTCGCACAAATCTTGTACTTTATCTTCTTTTGAATATATATCTTTCAACCTTGCATATTCCACAAGATCACTTTTGCATAGCCTCCTCATAGAAGCTTCTAATAAATGAGGTCTTACTGGCAATTGTGAATGGTGTGGAGGAATATCATCAACATCATATGTTGGAATCTACACATATAAATAAAATTCATTAGTATTCCATAAATGAATAAAAAGTAAACTTTAAACATAAAATTAAATATTTAAGGTATTAAATATGGATAGAGAATTTTCATTCTCTAGCTAAAAAGTGCTCTTGGAGGTCTACGCCATCGATAATTCACTAATAGTTCATCACCTGCATGTAATGTAGTAATAGCATTGACAACTAAGTATCTCGATACATCTCTACTCATGTATGGTGTTTCATGACTATTTTCACGCTCCTCAAATGTGCAATTAGTTCTTGAACTTTATGTAACCCTCGACTACTATTTATTAAACCTGCTATATTTCCATGTGTGTAAGGTCTTCCATCAATATATAATCTTTCATTTTCTGCATGTAAAATCCTTCCATTAGTAAGAGATGCTACGTTCAAGCATATTCCATAGGTACTCATGCTTTGAACATAACGTGAAAGTCGGATGCCAATCTCCCCATCCATATATAGGACCACAAAATGACATAAGAGTGACTTCAGAGTTCGGAGGCACATACAAATCCTACAATAAAGAGACCACAACCAACATTAGTAATAGTGGATGGAGCAATCATATAGTGATTACCCCAAAAGTTGAAAACCTCTCCATCTAAAGGAATTGGTCCTCTATTCCATCCTCCATATCTTCTTCTATCATATGTTTCTACTAGAGAATGATCATGAGCTGGCAATGGATAATCTCCAAACTTTCAGTCTCTAAACCAGGAGGTAGAGGATTTCTAGAAACCTCTGCTTGTAATTGATGAACAGCAAGTCCATGACGTGTACGAGGTATATTAACATTATGAGAAAAATTATCATCATCATCATCGAGTAAGTATTCCTGTATATCAACAGTAATTTGATTTTGTATATGGTTTTTAAATAAAATAATGACATTAATGTATATAAAAAATACATACCCAAGCATTATCACGTTGACCAGGTGATGGTGCATGCTCAAAAGTACCATACTCTGCCTCATGTTCAATACATTCCAATCGTGGTCTTTGATAGGTGCCATAACAAGAGTTACACCAACATATAATATGCTCTTGATAGTAAAATTCATCATAATTCCTATCGAAGGACACATGTGAAGTCGTTGCATGGGTAGGAGGTGGTGGAGTACCCTCTGATTGATCAGAATCTGATTATAATAAGAAACAAAAAAAAATATAAGTTATGTATCCATCAAATATATTTAAAATTAAATGTTTGATATACTTACAATATATATTCATTGCACGATGAGGAGATGGTGGTGGAGCTCCATCTGATTGATGAGAATCTACAAATAATGGTATTTGATATTAATAATCTGATTATTTACTTACACAAAAAATTCACATATACATATTTACACATGCACACATATTCACATATACACATATACACATACACACATATTCACATATACACAAATACACATTATTGTGGGATAAATGCATGTATTTTGTATGAATGAGTGTATATGCATGCATGTGTGTGTACGTATATATGTGGATATGTATATATGTGTTTATGTTATATGTGTGTATATGTGTATATGTATGCGTATATGTTTGCATTTATATGTGTATGTGGGTATGTGTATGTGTATGTGTGTGTATATATGTGTATGTATTCTGATTTTCTTTTGTTTGAGATTAAATAAACAGGAGATATTGTATGGTGGAAAAAAATAAAAGGCGACCTAACATACCCCTTGAGATGTGGCAGTTCTTTTTGTACACAGCTAAGTCTTTAGGAGTCATTTCCTCAGCAGAAGGTATACAAATTAATAGTTTATATTTATAATTTTCATATATATTAGTAATTTTTTACATTTAATTTATGTATTTCTTTTTTCTTAAATAAACAGGCTACTACAAAGAAGAGAGTGGAGTCGGGCCACACATCGCACCTAAGCTAAATAGGCCAGCATGGTTTTGTAGCCACATTTGTAAGTATATGTGTTATTGTGAGTATATTTTTTATTTTAGTTAAAATGCAAGAAACTAATATTTTTTATTTGTTTCAATGTAACGAAAGGATTATGGCTGATATCCTATGAAACATGACATCGAGTATGCTACACATTTTGGATATCAGTGTTTGAGCGAGTATATGCGAGATCATCCGGATGCCTTTGTGAGTATTATTAAATTCTATATAATTATTTTATTTTTATGAATGGTTTAATTGTTTTACTTATTTATTTTTGTTATATGTAATACAGGAGTATTATGGAGAGGAATATATGCATGAGGTGGAGAGAAGACATAGGAGGGACGATCTCGATCGTCACAAGGTGATCATGATGATGAGGATGAGGATGATCAGGATGATCATGATGCTGTTGATGATGATGATGATCATGATGATGATGATTAGGATTCTTGATTATGACATTGGACTATATGTATTTACATTGATATATATATATATATATATATATATATATATATATATATATATATATATATATATATATATATATATATATATATATATATAGATATATATATATATATATATATATATATATATATATATATATATATATATATATATATATATATATATATATATATATATATATATATTATCTATATATTTTTCATTTCAGTTATGTTTTGAATTGTGTGTATGGTAGTAATGAAGAGTTCTGTTCTATTTATTGTTATTATTGTTTATATTAAGCATGTGTTTAATACTTTAATTATATAATTCCTTCATATGTGTGTATGTAAGTGTATATGTATATGTGTGTATATGTATATATGTGCATGTGTATGTATGCGTATATGTATGTATGTGCATGTGCATGTGTAAGTGTATATGTGTGTATATGAGTATGTGCATGTGTATGTGTATGTGTGTGTATATGTATGTGCATGTATATGTGTAACTCTATGTCTATATGTGTGTATGTGCATGTATATGTGTATATGTATGTATGTGCATGTGTGTGTGCATGTGTATATGTGTGTGTATGTATGTGCATATATATGTGTATATATGTGTATAATGTATGTATATGCATGTGTATATGTATGAAACATGCATGTGTATGTGGATGCATTTCCATTTGCATCCATGTGCATGCATGTGGATGTGCATATACATGTATTTAAGTATATGTTAATGTGTGTATGTGTATATATATATATATATGCAATAATGCATGCATGTAAGTCTTTTTATGTGGTAGTCGAAATGTTTGTGTATATGCATGTGTATGTGTGTGTATGTCTAAGTGTCTGTGCACATGTATCTGTGTGTATATATGTGTGTGTATGTGCATGTGTATATGTGTGTATGTGTGAACGTGCATCTTCAACATGTATAAGTGTATATGTGCATATCAATAAGTGTGAGGATGCTATCTAATGAAAACAACACAATTCAAATGATATACAAAGAATAGAAATTGTACTTACAATAGGTAGCCATACTTTTTGCTTGGTTAGCTTCTTGAATAACCTACAATAAAGAGAGAGAGAGAGAAGAGATAGAGAGTGTGTGTGAGAGAAAGAGAGAATCCAAAGAGAGAAAGATTTAGAAAGAGAGAAACAGAGACAGAGAGAGACAATAAGATAGAGCTTAGGCAAAACAACAATTCTGCATATACTTGTTTCAGCTCGTAAGCATAGCACAATTGTGAACCTTCGAGAGCCCTTCGATCAGACGCGTGAAAATGCCGATCGAAGAGCCTCCAAAGTTCTAATTTTTTTCCGTCAACAGGCCATCGTGTAAGTGATGGTAACGCATCGTAAAAACCATAGAATCGGCATTGCATAAGCGACATTTTTTAGCGTCTCTTATGCGATGCAAAAAGCATGGCTTATGCGATGCTTTTTAAAACCATCGCGTTAGCGACACTCTATGCGAGCATCGCACACCCGGTCGTGCAACATGTTGAAAAAAACATCATTTGGCTCATCGTTTAAGCGACGGTCCGCATGCGACACTCATTGTGATGCATTTTGCAATTTTATAGCGACGAGATTGTGTCGCCTTAACCGTCGCTATGTGCCCATATTCCTTGTAGTGATACACACATATGCATACATACATTCACACACATACCTACACACACATACATACACATATACATACACAAACATATGCATACATACACATGTACATGCACAAACATATGCATACATGCATACACACATATACATACACTCACATACATATTACATACACACATGCATATACATACACACACACATATATATACACATTCACATACATATGCATACATACACTCACATATATACATACACACACCCACCTATTCACACACACACATAGCCACATACATATTACATACACACATGCATATACATACACACACATATTGATATACATAGACACTTATATGCATATACATACACACACATATGCATACACATGCATATGCATGCACACACATATGTATATACATACACACACATATGCATACACATCCATATGCATAAATACATACAAAAATGCATATGCATACATACATACACAAATATGCATACACCCATATTAAATATATAAAAAATATTTTTTCTCCATTTTTAGGTTTTTTTACATATATATAATCAAATATATAAAAATTAGGGATTTATAATTTTTAATCAAATTAAATATATATAAGAAAAAGAAAAGAAGATAATAGAATATATAATTAAATATATATAAAAAAAGGACTTTAGTATAGATAAACAAATATGAAAATATCTAGTGTTTTAATTAAATATATATAATTAAGAATATAAAAATAGGACTTTAGGGTTTTTTATCAAATTAAATATATAAAAATAGGATTAGGGTTTTTATGTTGTTTACACATGCATACACACTTATACACATATACACACATAATATATATACATATACACATATATATATACACATGCATACACACATATACATGTTTTATGTTTAGGTCCTACAATTAGGGTTTAGGGTTTTTACACATGCATAACATATATACACATATAATACATATACATATATACATGTATATACACATATACATGTTTTAGGTCTAGGTCTTTAGAATTAGGGGTTTAGGGTTTTTACACATGCATAACATATACACACATGTACACATATAAATATGTATACATATATACATGTATATACACATGCATACACACATATACATGTTTTAGGTCTAGGTCTTTAGGATTAGGGATTTAGGATTTTTATACATGCATAACATATATAAACATATAATATATATACATATATACATGTATATACACATGCATACACACATATACATGTTTTAGATCTAGATCTTTAGGATTAGGTTTTTTGGGTTTTTAGACATGCATAACATATTCACACATATGCACATATAATACATATACATGTATACATGTATATACACATGTGTTAGCACTCAAGGTCAGGAAGGAGGCACAATACCATATGTCGAAGAAGTGGACACATAAGAAGAAGGAGAAAGTAGGGAGCTCTTAGAAGTGTATGTCAAATTTTCAGAAGAAACCCCTACAAAAAGAGTGATTTTGTTCACTAAAACCATTGTAAATATGATTTCACCTTTTACCAGCTCCATTTTGTGCAAGTTGAGTCCTCAAGCTTAAGGAGCATTAGAAGTATCTATGTATCAATTTTCATAATTTTTAGACTCTGTTTGAGCCCTCAAACAAGCCCTGGAACCTAATTTTTAGCTAGGCCAGACACTAGGTCTGCAAAGGCCCAAAACCACTCAAAAAGCTATAGAAAGAGCTGAAGAGCTCATTTTGGAGGTTGGCTTGTTAGAGATTGAAGCTTTTGTAAGAGAGTTCTTGTGCAATTGAAGCTTTGCATCATTCCTCTCTTTGATCTTTCCATGTGTGCATGTGTGTATGTGTGTGCATGCTAGTATGCTTTTCACTCACACATTTGTGCCTTCACATGCTTATGGTCTTCACTCCAATCCTCATGTCTCCATGGATTGACAAGTAAAGGAGGTGGTGCTTACGCTTCAGGTACACCAAATTTTGGCGCTATTCTCAGGGAGAGAGCTTTGAGCACGATCGTTGTGATGGTAAGATCGTGGATTTGTGACATTGGAAGGTGTAAAAACAATCATTTTTCTGATTTTTCGTCTCCATCATCATCATCATCATAACCATCTTCATCTTCATAGATTTTATTTTTTGTTTTTGAGTGCATTTTCACAATTTTCACATCATTTCTCATGTGTGGGAGTGCAAAAAAGAGCCAGGAAGTGCTTGGCACTACACGTGCTTGTGTTTTTCATGACTTTTTACACATTTAGGGCTTGGCACAAAAATTCAATTATTTTGTCCAAAAACTTAGAAAATCGTGACTTTCTCAAAAAATCACGATTCTTTGGAAAATTTAATTTTCTTTCCTAAATAAACTTTTTTGACAAAATTGCAAATCTCTAAAAGTGAGAAATTCATGATTCTCTGAAATTGTGCATTTTGAGAAAATTGTGATTCTCTAGACATGGAAATATTGAGAAATTTGTGATTCTCTACATTGAGAGGACTTGAGAAAATTGCATTTATTTGGATTTGTGGATTTGGAGAAAGTCACAATTTTTTGGCCTTGTTGGACTCAAGAGAGTCCCAATTCTCTTGATCTAGTGGAACTTAAGAAATCTGCGATTCTCTACTTGGTGGCTTTGAGAAAATCACAATTCTTTGGACTTAGAAAATTTGAGAAAATCGTAATCCTTTAGCTTGTAGATTTTGAAAAAATCACGATTCTCTGAACTTAAGAATATTGGGAAATTTGCAATTCTCTACTAGAAATTCATGATTCTCTGCTAGCAATTCGTGATTCCCTAGACTTGAGGAAAATTGAGGAATTCACGATTCTCTGCTAAAAATTCAGGATTCTCTTGTAGAAATTTATGATTTCCTGGATTTAGTGAGTTTTAGAAAGTCGCAATTTCTTGTAAGAAATTTATGATTCATTGCTTAGTAGATTCTGAGAAAGTCGTGATTCTTTGGATTGTGGAATTTGAGATAATTATGATTCTTTGGTTGTTGCACTTGTAATAAAACATGACTTTTTGGCTGCGTGAATTGCAAAAATGTGATTCTCTGAGAGGTCATGTTTGCCTTTTTTTGATCCCCAAAAGCCAGATTGGACATAACTTTCTCATACGAACTCCATTTGGAGTGATTTTGAGCTCATTGGAAAGCTCGTTTTGAGTACTACAAAGATAAAGCTCATATGGGACTACAAAACCAAGGGGACTCCAAAGGATTTTGAGCAATATAAAGGGTAATTTTGGAACCAGAAGACAAAGCTTATGAACTTGAGATCTGGTAGACACCTAGGCAAGAATAGACAAAGCATTAGATCTTCTGAGGCAAGTGTCACCATATAGCTAAGTCTTGAGCACAACAAATAAGTGGTTATCCTTACATACTAAGTTTAGAGACAAGTGATTCAAAAATATGTTTTGATATGGGGAGACCTGCAGGTAGCTCAGGCACTACCTATTTATAGACACCAAAAGGTCCCTATAAGACACACATGGAATATATCAGGACCAACCAAGTAGATGCACACATCTATGAGGATGGTCTGAGGCAGTCAGTTGTCCAACTCAAAAATCAAGATCAACCTTTTAGACTTGAACACCCAGTGGTCAAGTTTGAAGAAGGCTCTTACATTGATAAGCAAGGAACCATGTATGTGGCTATCAACTTACTAGATAGGATAGATGAGTTTGGAAACATCATTTGTTAGAACCAGATAGGAAACCTAGAGCAAGGAGATGTAGGACAAGAACCCTAGACTTCGCAAGACAAATCAGTCTTGACCAGAGTGATCACTCCAGAGTGGGTTCCCCAAGACAATAAAAGCATAGAACTATTCTCGAATAGAGAAATAGAGGAAGCCTTTTGGAGATTCAAGCTAGATAAACCTAGCCAAATAGTTGTAGTCACCATCTATGAGTTCAAAGATCCTGAAAGACTAGGCAAAGTTGTCTATTTGGATAATAATTCGGAGATAATGTTTTTGGTATCTAAGCATGAAAGGAATGCATACACTTGGCAAGGCAAATTGATTTTCCCTCCACCAAGATCAAATGTTTTCCATGGCCTCCAAGGAGCAAGAACATCCCTGGCTCATGGAACCCAAAGGGAAAGGACCAAAGAGAGAGAGCTGAAGTAAGTTTTGCACACACTCTGGGTAGAAACAGATCAGGACTAGAAGGTAAAAGAAATAAAAGAGAGAGACATAGAGCACATAGGCATCAAAGAGATGAACATAATTTTTCATTGCCTAGACCTCGAGAGTACCCAAGAACCCTTAGACCCTCCCAAGTGGTCAAGGCAATGAAAAAATATTCTGATGGGTCGGGAGATCCTTATGATCATGTGGCAGAGTTCAAACAAGTGTTAAGAGCTGAACAGGCCAAGGACTTTTTCACCTAGTTTGAGGCATTTGGTTTGACCCTCAAGGGTATTGCCTTAACTTGGTTTCAACATTTCAACACCTTCAATTATCGAAACATAGATCAATTGCTAGAAGAATTCATTGTAAAATTCTCCAAGAGTGGCACCAGACATAACACATCATCCTTGATCCATAGCTTCAAGTAGACACCCCAAGAAATAGTTTGACTTCCAGGAAGATGATTCAGACAATTCTTAGAAAGATGCCCTATTCCAGAGTTACCACACCAACCAAATAGGTGGCTTTGTTTTTAGATGGCTTACTAAGCACAAAGTTGAGATCATATGTGTACTTGAAAGAGACTAGATCCATAGAAGAGTGTGTGTGGATGTACATTGACATAAAATACAACTTGGGTGAGGAGTTAAAATTGTCCAAACTCTATAGGGATTCTGATAGTTCTACAAGTCATACCTCCAGAACCTTCATTGAGATAGACGAGATAGCTGAGCAGCTTGCCAAGAAGCTAGGAGTTCAAAATAAACACCAAGGGTCACCTCATTGAAGCGATGTTACAACTATGGAGGAGACCACATGGCTAATGCCCAATGCAAAACCAGAACATGAGAGAAATGAATGCTCTATATTGCACTATTGAGAGAAAATAGACAAACCATACAGCTCAAGATTGTCCCTACAATAGACAAGCTATTAGAAAAACTTCTCAGCTCTTACCAATAATGTAGGTATCAGAACCAACACCAACAACCATATTATAGGCCACAACAACAATATCAACCTCAATATCAACCTCAATACCAACAACAATATCATGCACTATATAGACCACAACTGGTCCTAGGAAACTAACCGCCATCTCTCACCAATGTGATTCCACTTAAGTATGCACTGGCAGAGGAGACCCTAATAGAACATTGGTGCTAATAACCCCATTGTACTTATAGAATGATCATCATGTTCCGAATTCTGGCTACTCGTATGAAGATAGTCCACAAGCTTATTACACAAACTCACTTGAACATAGTGAGACTTATCTTTATCACTACTATAGGTGGTTCCTAGTAGTGATAAGAATAAGTCTCACTATGTTCAAGTGACTCTATGTAATAAGTGAGACTTATCCTTATCACTACTAGGCACCACCCTAGGCCCAAATTGCAAAAGTAACACCACAAACCCCAACACGACCATTTTTTAGATGTCAAGGTGACCATTTCATTCGTGAATGTCCCCACTCATTGGATCTAGGACAAGGACAAAACATCACAATACAAGGATTTTGTCCTAAGTGTGGTAAGGAACATCTCCCAAGAGATTGT
This sequence comes from Ceratopteris richardii, assembly GCA_020310875.1. NCBI lineage: Eukaryota > Viridiplantae > Streptophyta > Polypodiopsida > Polypodiales > Pteridaceae > Ceratopteris > Ceratopteris richardii. Next base: position 127,328,358 of record CM035419.1, read on the forward strand.
CCAAGGAACCCCTCTGGTGTTCCCAACGTTATACCCATAAATGTGGTAGGATTAGTGGTGGGTTCAAGTTCAAGTAGTGTTAACATGACTTCGATAGAGGTAGTTACCAGGACACAAGCCTTAAAACCAAATAAATAAGTGAAACAATTAGAGTCAAGTGAATCAAGAGAGCGTAGTAAGAGGAAAACAAGAATAGGGAAGGATACTGGAGACAAATCCAATCGTAAGTGGACTAGAAAGTTATCAGAACTAGAAGAAAGCCTGAGAAATACAAAAACAAAGATTGCATACGTTATATCACAAAACGCCTCACCTGCCGAAAACCCATCCACTTCACTTCATCCCATGCCACCACCCATTATAAATAGACCATAACTAGGGCCTGTTGTGCAGATCCAACCCCAGAAGGCTTGGACATGATGTTCAAGGCCTACAAGGCTTGACTTCAAAAAGGGACAATAACTGCGAACCTAGACAAGAGTTACCCTAGAGCAGATTTAGAGATTGAACAAACAGAAATGTGCATGAGAATGGTAGAACTAGCTCAAGCTATGCTTGAGACTAGTAAATCATTAAATCATACAAATTCTATCAAACAAATTCGCATTTCCAAGGCTTACTTGAAAAATTAGAGTAGTTGGTAAACAAGCCGCAGGTTTCTTTACCTCCACAGGCTCAACAAATTTTTGAAAGAGAAAGCTCACCACCAACAAAAGTTTACGTTTATGATTCCATGGATGCGGGAGCACCTCTTTCAACTCAACAATACTCTCAAGAGTTCTTGTGGTAAATACAAGAAGAGAAATGGGCCAAGGAGCTAGGTAATCCTTCTTGTATTCTTGAAATTGATGATCTTCATGATCAATTTCCCTAATACATCCCATTTATTTATGGAGCTCAAAAAGATCAACAAGAGGATGAAAGATTAGATTTTGAATCTTATTTTTTACAGAGTTGCCTTAGTTCATAGGCCCATGGGAATCTGAATCTCTTCATATAAGAGCTCGCACAATACAGGTAAGAAATGAAGACTCAATGGTTCCAAGAAACATTGAAGTCATGAAGAACACTAAGGTTCAATGTCATCTCACTTTAGAAGAGCTGCACAAGGTAAACTTGAGCTATGGAAACATGTGCTGAATCAGGTTCTAGAACTTGGTTCTAATATGTCAAAAGTAGACTCTAAGCAGAAAGTACCAGAGATACCATTAGGCAAAATAAGAGACATGAGTGAATGTGAAGTAGGTAATACTTATCTTCCAATTACCTACCAAGGTTATACAACGAAAGCTATCTTAGATTTAGGTGCTGGTGTTGCAATTGCAACCAAATCCTTATGGAAGCAATGGGGCAAGCCTGCATTAAAACCAACTAGAATGAAGCTTCAAATGGTTGACGGTCATATTGAAAGACCTACAGAATTGCTAGAAGGGATAACTCTAACCACTTGTGGCATAGAGTTAGAACACACACTTTGCTATGTATGACTTTGGCAAAAATAACATCTATGAGATGATCCTAGGAAGACCCTTCCTAGGACAACTACAAATAGTACAAGATTGGGGAACCAATTCCTTGTACTTGTAGCACTTAGGGGTCACAAACAAGGTGAATTGCAAAGATTATAAATTTAGAGATGTACCACCCCTATAGTGGAATCCTATCCACAAAGCACAAGAAGATTTAATCTCTGTGCATTTTGAAAGTTCTATGGATCCATCTTGGATGCATGAAGATACTCACTTGTGGATGTGTAAGGTCATAGAGGAAGAGGAAAGGCGCTTAAAGGCAAGAGAAGAAGGAACTCCCCAAAGAGATAGACTAGTTAGAGACCTCACCTACACACCAATGGTCTTTCTAGACAAGGAATTTGAGTCTCATGGCTGGGCAAAAATCTTAGCCACCATGGACATTGTTGTCAATGAAGAATAGTGGACACCTCATAGTGATGAGGAGGGTTATGATATCTCTATGTTCATATGTGCACCCTTGCTAGAAGAGTGTGAACCTAGTGATGTAATAGAAGAAAAAGAGCATGACTACGATCTAGAGTCCATTGTGATGGATAGTTGCTTTGACTTAGAGGAGCACTATCTAAAAGATGTAGAAGTATTTACTCAAAAAGAAGAAGAACCTCTCACAAGAATGCTAAATTCAAAGGAAGGAAGTGAATGTAGTCAAAAACAAAACATGTAAAATGTTTTATTGCTACTAACCTCTTTCTTCTTGTTTTGTGACATTGCTCCTCTTAAAAAAGAAGAAAAAAAGAGGCAGGATAGAACAATGCACTTGAAGAATATCATCAGTAAATCATCAACATGGACATCCATCAACAACGAAGGAAAAGCCCATGGTCAATCACCATGATGGGAGTACAACATGAAGAGATGAACATCAACCAGCCATTACCATGGTAAGAATCCCCTACTTTGGCAACATTATAACAATGATAGATTAGGAAACGTCTTTGTCACCATGCCCTTGAGCACTTAGCTCAAGACCCAAAATTTTTTGCACCATACGTTTTGAAATGCATTCCCCAAGTAAGCATGCATAGGGCCACATTACAAGGCTATGCACAAGGCACACATTTTTTGCCACCCATGCATGCACACACTTACCCATCATTCATTATGGTTTACAAGTACTTGGCATAAAAATCATAAAATCCATGTTTGGAAGATCCAGAGAACATCCATGTTACAACATTTGCACCAATGGAGTAATTCATAGTTGATAACTGCTCAAAATCAACATTGACAACCTCTTTTGAGCAACTAGTAACCTTTGAAAGCTCACAAATATATCATCATGTGAGAATCCAAGGCAGAAGTATATACCAAAGGATTACCACTTGCCAAGGATACATTTGGAGGATAGACTGCTCTTGTTCATACAAGATGGACACTACCTCTCATAGAACTACATCGAACAACCACTACCACAAGGGTCTATCAAGGACGACAAACTCAAGAGGGGGGAAGTGTTAGCACTCAAGGTCAGAAATGACGCACAATAATGTGTCAAAGAAGTGGACACACAAGAAGAAGGAGCAAGTAGGGAGCTCCAATAAATGTATGTCAGATTTTGAGAAGAAACGGCTACAAAAAGAGTGATTTTGGTCACTAAAACCATTGTAAATATCATTTCACCTTTTTCTAGCAGAGTAGTCCTCGACCTTGAGGAGCAAGAGGTATCTATGTATCAATTTTCAGAATTTTTAGACTGTGTTTGAGCCCTCAAATATGCCTTGGAACCTAACTTTTAGCTAGGTCGGACACTAGGTCTGGATAGGGCCAAAACCAGTCAAAAAACTATAAAAAGAGCTAGAGAGCTCATTTTGGAGGTTGGCTTGTTAGAGATTGAAGCTTTTGTAAGAGAGTTCTTGTGCAACTGAAGCTTTCCATTTTTCCTCTGTTTGATCTTGCCTTGTGTGCATGTGTGTGTGTATGTGTGTGCATGCTAGTGTGCTTCTCACTCACACATTTGTGCCCTCACATGCTTAGAGTGTTCATACAAATCCTCACGTCTCCATGGATTGACAAGTAAAGGAGGTTGGCTTGTTAGATATTGAAGCTTTTGTAAGAGAGTTCTTATGCAATTGAAGCTTTCCATTTTTCCTCTCTTTGATTTGCCTTGTGTGCATGTGTGTGTGTGTATGTGTGCATGCTAGTGAGCTTTTCACTCACACATTTGTGCCTTGACATGCTTTCAGTCTTCATACTAGTCCTGACATCTCCGTGGATTTCACAAATTAAATATATATAGTTAAATATATAAAAAATAGAGTTTTAGGTTAATATTAACATATATCATCATACAATTTTAAAAATTAGGAAAAAAGTACAATATATAATCAAATATATGTAAAAAATATGACTAGGGTAGGCTATTTACACATGCGTACATACATACATACAATAAAAATAAATGTATATAATTAAATATTTGAAAAATAGGTCTTTAGGATTTTTAGGTTTTTACATATATATAGTCAAATCTATATAAAATAGGGTTTTAGGGTTTTTAATTACATTAAATATATACAAGAAAAACAAATTAAGAAGAAAAGAAAAGAGCTAGTGTTTTAAATATATAAATTAAATATATATATAATATATACACATGCATAGACACATATATATATATTTTAGGTTTAGGTCTTTAGGATTAGGGTTGTTAGGTTTAATAAGAAAAATTAAATATTCTAAACTGTCCATATTGTATAAGATGGCATCTTTGGATCCGAAGAAGAGAATGGCATGTCCTTTCACTTAGTGGAAGTATCAAATTTATCAAAAACGACTGATTTGTACTACACATGTTAGAGAATATGGATCCTTTGATAAAATTTGACTAAAAAATGTAGGCTACCATTCACATGGTTCCCTTAGTGAGTAGGTGGACTCAAATGACATTGCACCGGTAACCTCTCGTGGACAGAACAGAGCAAAGAGGGAGATAGAAGTTCAAGGTACTCGTAGCATTACATATAATAAACACATGGACAAAATGCTCGAAGCGTTTTATGAGATGGATGAAGATCGATGATAGAGAAGATGTTGTGAGGTTTCATGGACACAAGAGAATTTCGATGATCAAAAGCCGATGAAGAATACAAAAACATCCAAAGACTAACCCATTTACCACTATACACTAGGGCAAATGTATCTATACTTGGGATGCTCAATTTGCAATCCATTTATGGATGGTTAGGTAGTAGTGTCTCTGAATTATTCAAGTAAGTGGATTTGAAATAAACTTTCATTGCTGTATCAAAATAACATTATTTACTAATGTCGTTCTAATTGCTTGTTGCAGGATTCTTAAAGATGCGTTTTTCTCAGATGGTAATGATATGCCTCCAACATGTGGAGATGCAAAAAGACTTTCATGATCCATTCGGATGGACTACACTAAGATTCATGCTTGTCTGAATGATTGGATCCTCTTTTAGAACGAGTATGAGCATCTCCACATTTGTCCAAAGTGTGGAGAAAAAAGATTTAGAGAAGACCTTGTCGGTGAAGCAATCTGTGCAAAGGTTCTTCACCACTTTCCTATCATTCCAAGAATAAAGAGCATGTTTAGATACAAATCTATAGCTGAGTTAATGTCATGGCATGTAAAGAGCAGGTCTATAGATGGTGTAATGTGAATGCTTGCTGACTTTGATGCATGGAAACACATAGATAGTATGTAGCTAGAGTTTGCTAGCGAGCCTCAAAATTGTCATCTAGGCTTAGCTATGGATGGGGAAAATCCATTTGGTTTACATAGATCTTCATGGAGCACATGGCCTATATGTTTGGTCAATTATAACATCCCACCATGACTGGCCACAAAGAAGGGCCATTCATGATTAGCTCTTATTGTGCCACGTAAGTATAAGGTAAAAAATATGGATGTATACCTTGCACCACTTGTGGAAGAGTTGTGCACTTTATGGGATGGGACTATTGTGTGTGACATGTCTTAATCTATAAGAAGATGAGACATGCAAGTGCAAGACATACTTATGTGGATGATGCATGATTAGCCTAGTTATGATGAATGTTTAGGTTTATCGATTTTTGGTTACCATGATTCTCCCCTATGTGGACCATGAATCAAAGCATGCTATTCCAATGCACTTTTAGAAACTTTCTATAAAGGACATCATAGATATTTGCCTTATGGACATCTTTTACATGAAGGGCAAATTGGCATCAAGGGTAATGTCAAATGAAAGCTAGCAACTGGAGATAGCTGTATGATTAAAAAACACCAATCGTTGGCATGAAATGGTTGTTGATCTTTTAGGAAGTCTCTTATTGGAGTGAGTTATTGACAATGATTTGGTAGATCGGATGCATATTTTCAAGAATGTGGGAGAGATTCTTTGGAAGATGTTAATAAAAAAGAAAGAGAGCAAAGCGCAAAGGGAGGACTTTGAAGAGCAAGGTCTTATGCCAGAGTTATGGGCAATTACTAAGCCCAATGGAATAGTGCCATTACCAAGAGCTCCTTCCGTGCTTCGCAAGATGGAAAACCAACAAGTGAAAAAGGTGATTTGAAAGTTTCAAACACCTATTGGGTGCATGAGGTGTCTAAAGACTGCCTTCACATGAAAGAAAGATGTTGGAGGGCTCAAGTCTCATGATTGGCACAAGTTTTTATAGTTTGTGCTCACTACAACTTTCAGAGATTATCTTTCAGAGGATGTCCAAACAACCATTTATAAAATGAGTTCCTTGGTATGGTGGACCTCTTCTAAAGAGATAAATAGAGATAGCATAGAGAGTGCAAAAATCAATGCTATAGAGGCTGCCTATATGGTAGAGAAATACTTTCCCACAAGTATTGTCACAATTCAACTTCATTTCCTAGTTCATGTGGTAGATGAACTTGCAATAGTAGGAATTGTCCATAGTCGATGGATGTTCTTCTTAGACCACTTCATGAAGACATTAAAAGGGTTTCTTTGATAGAGAGCATGTCTAGAGGGCAACATGGTAGAGGGATGGCTCGTACAAGAGTCTCTTGTATTCATAATTGAGTTTCTATGCGTGTTAGACCCAGAAATGGCTTGCTTGTGGAGCGATGATAAAGATACTTGTCTCATAGGTGATGAACCTCAATGTAAAGGGATGCAAAGAGAAATGGATCAGCTTTCAGATAGAAGGCAATGAAGTTTTGCATCATTAACTATGAGCCTATGCAAAAGTGATTAGAAAGATATGATCTTGCCAAGGAGACAAACACAAAGGAAAGAGCTCAATTTTCAAAAAAATCATTCCACTCAAGTTTTGCCCCTTCTAGAGAGTCTTCAACCTCTTCGACTTTTTCCAATGAGCAGATGACTATATACAATGGTTTCACAAGCAAAGGGAATGTGTAAAGATATCTCTAAAGGAGAAGAAGAACTCTCAAAGGGATGTGATTGGGAGTATTCCAAATATGATGCACTATGGTCTCATGGGTGACACTTTCAGATCACGTGAATCAATGAAAATAGGTCTACTTTTGATAGTGGGGTGATGGTGAAATTTTTCCAAAAATGTAGAGCTCAAGAGGGCCAGCTAGATTATTGTGTAGTGATTCAAGATATCTTGAAGCTATCCTTCAAGAACTTTGATTACTTCATTTTCTATGTGAAATGGTTCAAAGTAGTCACATCTAGAAGAAACACAATAGTGAGGTGGAATAAGAGTGGTTTGCTTCAAGTCAACTCCACAAAGTTATGGATGGATGAAAGAGATACATTTGTACTTTTTTAACACTATGAGCAAGTTGTTTTTATACCAGATTCAAAAGAACCAGAGTGATATTTGTTTTACAAGTCTCCCCACATAGGAGACAAATTTGTGAGAACATAGATGTAGAAGAAAGTCCATTTGTAGTGGACTCTAAGATTCATTTGGTAGTTGAGGATGAAGAGATCATTGTCCGAGATGAAGAGGTGTTTGAAGAAGATGAAATGCATGATGAATCAACAAATGATGATCAAGAAGAAGCTAGCATACCAACGGATCTAGAAGTTGCCAATGTAGAGATAGATATCCTCTCTCTTTTGTACACTATTGTTTCTCTATATTACCTTTACTATTGTATGATAATTATTTGAGTTCCTTTGTTATATAGCATGATGGGAGATAATCCTTTAGTCACTCCACATTCTATGAAAGACGAGCAGTTCTTGGACTTTATATCTCAGGCACCTCCCACATATATGGCCACTATGTCACAATACTAGATTGATTGCAATAGCACTCCCCTCATACTAACTCCTTTTGGCCTCGCTCCTACTAGCATCACCCCTATTGGCATCACTCATGGGGGCAAGGCTACTCCCACAAGAGGTACATCTCTTGGCTTTATGACTCCATCACATTCACCTTTTCAGCCATCCCCTAATGTCTGTAGTACTAGACGTGTGCATTCGACACCTAAGCAAGATACAAGTGTTAGCCCATCCCGTAGGTCAAGTTCATGCTCTGGAGGAGGAGTTTTTAGGAGTGGATCTATAGGTGGCTCTAGAGGAGGCAGATGTTGTGGAGGTAGTGCGACAGAATTTGTGTCATCCATGTTGGAGTTAGACATCTATGGAAGGATGTGAACAATACAAGGAAGAAGAAGAAGCTTGGAGAACAACACACAATACTAAATGTATTACCACCAAAACGTACAAAGATAAGTGACCCATTAGGGCAATAGGCATATATGCAAGCCATGGGAAAGAAACCTCCTAGAGAGGGAAAAAAAGTGCCTTGGTGGTCCTAGTGTTTTCACACACATCACTACCGAAATATATCAATAAATCCCCCTTGGGAGTGATGTGGTGAACAAGGAGCTCACACTCATGTATAAGGAACTGCCAAGCTATGTGGAATCAATCCACAAAAGGAAGTAAGCCTAAAGCTTTGCAGAAAGCTTCAAACTTCTCCTTAGGTAGAGCCTTTATCAAAAGGTCTACAATGTTCTCGTGCATGGGCACATATGCCAAGCTCATCTCTAGAGCAAAGAACCTCTCCCTAACATAATAATGATGCACCTCAATGTTCTTAGTGCAAGCATGGAACACAGGGTTCCTCGCAATTGTCAATGCATTCTGAGTGTCAGTGAAGATAGTGGTGGCAGAAGATTCACCAACACCCAAATCAACCATAAGGCATCTGAGCCACACACACTCAACACTCGCTATGAAAGCAGCCCTATACTCAGCCTCATAACTAGAAGTGGCCACAGTAGGCTACTTCTTGCTCAACCAAGATATACATGAGATACCAAGCATGAAGCAAAAGCTACTAGTGGACACATGAGTGCCATAGCAACTAGCCCAATCATCATAAAAGAAAGCATGCAAACTAGCGGTAGTGATCCCCCCTTGGGATAAAACAATCCAAGTAGCCGGGTACCACTCAAGTAACAAAAGATGTGCTTAACCACGTGCCAATGCTTGGCACGTAGGCAATGCATAAACCTGCTCAATTGTGAGACAACAAACTAAATATCTGACAAATAAATGCGTAAGTAAATGAAGCATCCAACAACCTATTGATTGAGAACAACATCAAATGCATCTCTAGCATCATGAAGACTCAATTGCAAGCCTATCTTTATAGGGATGGCAATAGGCTTAGAGCCTTCAAGGCCAAAACACTAAAATAATGTGTCAATATATTTCATTTGACAAAAAGCTATTCCACCATCAACTTGCATAAATTGAATGCCCAAGTAATGATGCAAGTTCACCAAATTATACATCTCAAATGAGACAGGTAAATCAACCTTAAAATCAAGAATATGCTTCTCAATAGGACTAGTGAGCAACATGTCATTAACATAGAAAACAATGATTTGAAGCACATCATTAGCACGCTTAACATATAAGGTGCTTTTAGTTGGACTGTTCTGAAAACCATGTGCAATTAGATAGGCATGTATCTTTTCATACCATGCACGTGGTGCTTGCTTTAAACCATATAATGCCTTCTTTAACCTGCACACCTGGTTATCATGCCCTTTCTGCACAAAGCCATGGGGCTGAAAAACATACACTTCTCCATGCAAGTCACCATTCAAAAATGTAGTTTTAATGTCCAACTGATGTACATTCCAACCATGATGGGCTGCAAGTGCATAGATGCTATGAACAGTAGTCATATGACATGTAGGTGCAAAGGTCTTATCAAAATCAATGCCTCTAGCCTTATACCTATCAAGTGTTCCCATCAGGCTTACGCTTCAGCTTGTAAACCCACTTAGTGCCAATGGCCTTCTTGCCTAGAGGCAATTCACATAAAGTTCACGTACCATTCTTCATTATAGCATCATATTCAGATTGCATAGTAGCCATCCAATTTTCTAAATTTAGTGCTTCATCAAATGAAGTAGGCTCATTCTCATCATAGAAACTAGACGTAGCCATAACATAGAGATTTGATGCAAAAGAGGCACTATGAGAGCGTAAATGAGTATGCTATGACAAAGATGCATCTAATTTGCTACAAGACAAAGTTTGCACCGGCCATTTTGGCTTAGTTTTTTCTTCCTCAACATCAGCTCTCTCACCAACAAGTGCATCATGTAAATCTGCATCGAAAATGGAGTGTTTTTTGTGATGTTGTTCAGGCAATAATGCATATGTCAAACAACCAAAAACACGCAAATGAGCAACAGATGGCTTGCAACCATGCCAAGCCTTATATGGAGTGATAGATTGCAACTCTTTAGTGGGACACCTATTTAGTACATATGTTTCACACATAACAGCCTCAAGCTAGAAACTATGTGATAAGGCCTGGCTCTTGACCGTACACCTCACCATCTCCATCAGTGACCTGTTCTTCCATTCAGCAACTCCATTTTGTTGAAGTGTATATGGAATTGTACACATTTTATCCCACATTCAGCCAAAAATGCATGAAAGTCAGAAGACATATATTCCTCCCCTCGATCAGAATGGAGGATGCCCATTTTCCATGCTGATAGATTTTCAACCAAAACCAAAAGTTTTTTAAAGCAAACAAACACTTTGAAATTTGTTTTCAATGGATAAACCCATGCACGCCTGGAAACATCATCAACGAAAGTCACAAAGTAAAGGTAATTTCCAAAAGAGGGTGTCTGCATAGGATCAAAGACATCATAATGAACAAGCTACATTTTTTGAGTAGTTCAAATTGAACCATCCTTTGGAAAGATAAATTCTGCATTTTTCCCAAAATACATCCTTCACATACACGTTTACTGGGTGCCTCAAGTTTCAGCAAAGAGGACACCATTTTGAATTTCTACCCATGTACAAAACTAGCAAAATTCAAATGGCTAAAGTGTGCATGCCAAAGCTTTGCATCTGACATAGCTTGAGAATCATGTACTACACATGCTTGAGTGAAGTGAAGAAACTGCACTATGAGGTAATATGTTTAGTTGACCCACTCTCAAAATACCTGTGAGTCTACTATAGACATACACTGCTCATAAGAAGATGGCTCAAAACTACAAACAATAGTAAATGCCCATTCTTAGTTTTGCACAAGATTGGTAGACTCTGTTTTCTATGTAGAGTCCTCTGCAACAACCATTTCACCCTCCTTCTTTGCCTCTTTAGCAGCCAGCTTTGGAAATCTCTTAATAGATCATTTGCTTTACATTTTTTGCAAAACAATTTCTAATTTTTTTATTTCTTCTCATCTTTATCTTCCTCATTCAAATGTGTGGCATTTGCATATTTCTTCTTATTAATAGAAGAGCTCCATTTACCTTTGCCCTTCTGAGTAGCCACAAAATCTTCATCTACAACACGCATGAGAGACCTGTTCTGCCTACATTGATCTTACTACAATAGAACAGAAACGGACTCCTTAAATGATAGCGCATTTGCATTGCCTTTCATCATCAAATGAAGAGTAGAACCAAAAAATTGATATGAGTCTGAAAGACCATTCAGAACAATCTCCACAAGTGAACTATGAGGAAGAACTTCATTAGTAGAAATCAATTGTTCCTTCAAATCCTTGCTCTTTGTCAAAAACTTGTCCATAGAATCAACTTCATTCATATGCTCACTCTCCAATTGTTTTTGGAGGTAAGCAACACGAGCCTCATTCCTAGCATAGTACAATGTGCTAAGCATATGCAAGGCATCCTTAGTTGTTGTCCAAGAACGAATGTGAGGAATAATGGTAGGTTTGATAGACAAAGCTATCAGTGCATGTGCTTGGGAATCTCTACCATCTTAATGAATTTTCTCTATAGTAGGTGCAATGGAAACATCAGCATGAATAGGAATCTAGAGAATATCACCTTCTTTGACACCATTTACATCAGCTTCAATAGCTATACTTATAGCACTTGTATTCGTAGGTGTAATAGGATGTTTTTCAACACCCTCCGCAATATTCCACAGTCCTTTGCAACTAATACATGTCGCATCATATAAGCCCACAATGGATAATTGGTACCATCTAACTTATCCTCAATAGCCAACATATGGAATACATCACTACTTTCAGCCATGGCCACTAACTTAAAATACCTTGATGCAAAAAAATGACTATATCTAAAAAAGTTGAACAGAATTTCCCAAATGAGTTCTGCTAGACTTGTAGCAGACTTCAAGATGCTTATACTAGTGAACCGAAACTCGTATATATCTTTGGCACAAAAAGATGAAATAGCCTGTAGCAACACTACAATAGTGCATTCAAATGCCAAAAGGAGCTCGAATCATAATTTTGGCACCACAAAGCGAATTCATTTTGATCTCCTAATCACCCTGAGTATGCACACCAAATTTTGTGTGATTTTGAGATTACAATCAAAGGAGTGTCGACGAGGCCTTAGATGAAGCGGCGACCTACTCTGATACCAATTGTTGGAGTTAGAGGTTTGTAGAAGCATGTGAACAGCACAAGGAAGAAGAAGAAGCTTGGAGCACAACACATAATACTAAATGTATTACCACTAGAATGCACAAAGATGAGTGAACCATCAGGGAAATAGGCGTATATGCAAGACAAGGAAAACAACCTCCTAAAGAGGGAAAAAAGTGCCTCGACACTCCTAGTGTGTTCACACACATCACTACCAAAATATATCAATAGCCCACTTCTACTCCTAGAGAGAGTACCTGAGATGTAGGTATGCCACATGGTATGCCATGTGGTACACCATGTGTCACACCACGTAGACCTTGGGGTGCTCATGGCCATGATGACTCTAAGGTGTATAGTATCCATGATGGAGCTCCGACGATGCATGTAGTCAAAAAGTCCATGCATCAGTGTATACGATAGCTTTGCTCCATACACTTTGGACACTCTATCATGTTGAATTGGAGTGAACAGGATAAAGATCATAAGAATTATATCACAAAGACGATATATTAGGAGTTCTTGCCAACACATGGGCATCCTATTATCAGCTAAGAGTGGATTCAACACACGGCATATGAGATTTTATCCCATCAACAATATGAGGCTCGTGATGCTTCCAGAGTAGGCTTACCAAAGCTTGTATGGTTGGATGTTGAGGAGTGGGATATGATTAGTGATGAGTAGTACCACCCTCCTAACCGATATCACCCTCCTGACGGATATCACCAACAACAATATGCAGCATCCACACGTCTACATATGGTTGGACCGTCACATTTGGTTAATAGTGGATATGACACTATGCTTCACATTTTTGTAAGTATCATTTAGTGTATTGAATATTTTTGTGTTAAGCATGTCATGTATGTTCATCTAACGTTTTGCATATTTGTTGCAAGAGGTGGCAGTGGGTCATCTTCCAACACGAATTGAGAAGGCCTATGGATATCATCATGGATTGGTTGCACTGTTGGAGGACTTGGAGGGACGTGGTGCGGTTGTTTCATGGGAGCATCTATGATGAGGTGATGAACTTATAAACTTGGTTTGGTGTTTTTAGTTGTTGTTTGTAAATATCATGTCAATTTGTTTCATTTCATGAATGTTCTTTGTTGCAGGACTACCGATATAGATGTTTTAATCCTTCTACGCATGTCTATGGTAGTGGTCTGCCATAATTTTGTATTTGACTCATATATGGTAGTGGTGCACTAGAATTTTGTATTTGGATCCTATATGGCACTGATTTTCCACATTTTGTATTTGGCTCATATATAGTAGTGGTTTTCCAAACTCTTGTACATGCTTCATTCATGGAATATATAACTTTTTTGTACATGGTTCATGGTTCATTCTACTATTCTCTTTTGTGTCCAATAGTATTTTTCTTTATGAAATCATGTTCTATTTGCCATTAGAGAACACTCATATGTATTTAGTTTCTTTTGGGTAGAGTGTATTGTCTTTTTCTACACAACATCATGGTAATGTTGCTCTAACAAGAGACAACACACTCTGCCCAAAATGTTTTTTGCAGATATGTTCACTGATATGTGCATTGATACTCCTAGCATGGTCCTTAGTATGTTTGATGGTATTCGCAGCAAGGTCGTTGGTATAGGTGCCAATATAAGCATCAAAATAGGTGTCAGTATGAGCATTGGTAATACCGACCCTTATATCAATGCCTATATCGGTGCATATACCAATGTGTATACCGGTAGTTTGTTAGTGATGCCTATGCCCACCCTTACACAGACACTGAAACGAAAGTGTGCCCGTGCATTTGCCCTAGTAGAAGCCTCGGTATATGCCTAATATGTTGTAGTGTTTGATTCCAAACACTTCAAAGTAAACTTTAGGATAGAAGTTTGCTAATATGTGAAAGAATGGAAGTTGCAAATTAATAATACAAGACAACCTCACATTTCCTCTATGAGATGACCAAGCTCATGATTTCATGTGGAAAAGAACGTGCTTCACGTTGTGAATAGAAAGGATAAATAATGTGAGATCATTTTAACCACCCTCTATAGCACGTTGGCCTTGCCTTTTAGTAGTTGTATCATCTTCAACTTGTTCCTCCTCTGTATGGTCGCTTCTTCCTTTATTTTGTCTTGAAACAACTAATGATGTCTCTTATAATTCCTCTCTTATAGTCCTCTATGAATTTGTCTAGGTAACTATCATCCCTTTGTAGGTATGTAAAGAAAAAATAATCACGTGTAATCTAACATGGTGTAAGGGTTAGACTTGTGCTCATAGATAATATGCACATTAGAGTAAACAAACTTAAAAAGGTTACCTTGGATAGTTATGAAATATTGAAGAAATACTTGCCAATCATATATTCAATCTATATCAAAACATTCAAGTCACAATGATAGTTATCATTCTATAGTATCCATATCTCTAGATTACTTGGGTTTTGAGCATGAGTTGTATGTACACACATTTATCCTGAGTTCATGCTTTACCAAAAGGTCCAATTTATTCTACTCATTGTATAAAAGGTTTTTAACATTTAATTGAAGACTCAAGGAAAAACTAAGAGGAGACAAAAGCTAGTATTTCTATTTGAATTTAAAATTCAAATAAGTAGTTGGAAAGATGATTTGAAACTTGAAGTGAACATCTAGATTGAAGGAGAATTAGTTAAATAAAATCCGAGTTGCAAACAATATATTGGGCTCTTACACACTTGAATAGTGTGTAATGATCCTTCCTCATTGCCAAGGGAGTCCTCCAATACCTTCATATCATCAACTTTAAGCTACTATGTATTGTTACTGCTCTACTATTCATGTTTGCTTACTTTTTAGAGTCATTGAAGTGGATATATGGTCTCAAGATCACAACCAGTGAATGGACCATGAAGATAACATCCTTATTACTTGCATATGGAAGGATTTAATAATTGAAGCTTTGTGAGCATCGATATGAGTCATACTTTATGATTATGTGTATTCATTGTCTTCTTCTTGAAATGTTGGGATCAGGCGTGTGACTTCTTACATATAATTCTCTCATCCTAGTCATTCTAAGTTATTTCTATAACTTGGGATCACCTAGTCACCTTTCTATTGCAAGTTGTGCAAAAGTATTTTGCACAATTCATAGTATGTTAAGAGGAGTGAGCATTTTTTCGAGTGCCTTCTTCCATAAATCAAAGGTTTTCTCTTCATAATCAAAAGCTACAAATAGTTTTTCTTGTCATAGAGTTTTGAGTACATCGCTCCAAACTAATATGGTCATTTTTATGCATCATTACCAAGCATATGAGATTTGTTAATGTTTCCAAGCAATAAATCGATAGTTTTGGAGTATGTTTTGTAGAAACCCTCTTATCTCTGTGTTCTGCCATCACCTCCTTGTAGTGGTATCAGAGCATCATCATAATATATACATTATGGGTGATGGTTTTCCTTCTTCAATCGAGAAATTGGATTGATGTAACTACTCAAGATGGTCTCTAAGGATAGAAGCATATCTAGAAGGAAGGAATCTCTCTCAATACATACCTTGAGACGAGTTGATGCTTCTTCTGAGGACCAAAGGAAAACCAACTCAAGAAGAGCAAGAAAGGTTGAATACATGGTATCCAGAAGTTTTTTTGACCAGGCCGTATATCGTAGAATCTATCGTTTATTTTTTATTTCCACATATTAGGGGTTGTAAGACTTCACATATGGTATGTATATAAATCAATACTTTCTCGTGAAGAATAGACAAGATTTAGTCATAGAATAGACAATATTTAGTCATAGATGAAAATTGAGAGAATCTACAACTAAAAATTTATGAATTAAACTAATTATAAATCAAAACTCTTAGCTCATTCTTATAGATATTTTCATGCTTTTTTTTATCAATTTTTTCTAGCACATGTAGAGCTTATTATCACACTTAATGATTCAATTGATGCTACAAAACATATTCTTTCCTCAATTGCTTTCACATTCCAATGAATTTTTAATATCTTTTCCATGAACAAATAACTATAATTACATAGTGATGGAAGCTACTAGTGCCTATTATTCGAAAATAAACAAAAAAAAAGAAAAATAAATTTTCAGAAATCTAGCCTTAAGAATGGCACTAGTATATGGCAAGAGCTATTTTGGGAAACAAAATTCCACTCTATACTCATAGTTTCATTTTGAAATCAGTATTTATCCATTTTGATAGGGTTGGATACTTCAAGTTTCACATTCAATTTAGTAACATATTGTAATTGATTCATGATTTCTTGCTTCATCAATTTATTATCTTTTTGGGGCTATGTTTTTCCATCCAAGTAGAAACCCTCCACACAAGATTTGGAAAGTGTTTTTTTTTTACTTTTAAGTTTTCCTATTAATTCATTATTATGTTTAGATTCTAAGATAAGGGTGATTCCTTTTTCAATCTCAACTAAAGCAAGCCATTTTTTCAAGGTAGGGAATACCTCATCCTTCAATTTGATAGATATGCCCAAAATTTTATAGTAGCATCATCTATAAAGAGAACCACCTAATCACCTTGTTGGAATTGGACCACACATATCTATGTGAACGATATCTAAAGGTGGAATTCAAGATTCAATGTGCATTTTATGCACATTCTTAGTTTTCTTTCCATATTGACAATGCTCACAAAGTGAAAAATCAGAGAGAGATAACATAGGTAAGTAGCCAAAATGAGAAAGATTTTCCATTCCACTATGAGATGTGTGGCCCAAACGGCCATGCCCAATATAAGCCATAGGTTTTTCAATAACAACAGGCAAGTTTTCTTTTTTTCCTACAAATAAAGGATAAAGTGAGGAAACTTTTATTCCTTATATTGCCCTTTGATATGAAAAAGGACATAGCATAGAAAACCACCTTGTAACCAAGGTCATCAAGTTGACTAGTTGCATCAAATTATGTGATAACTGAGGTACATGACATACATTATGCAGAGTAAATTATGAAGCATCAATGAACTACACAACCATATCGCCAATCTTAACAATGTCACACTAGTAAGAGTCACGAAGTCCCGTAGTATGAAGCGAACTTGCTGCATAAGTAGAGAATCATTCTCTATGTGATGTCACATGGAAAGAGGCACTAGAATCTAGTAGCCGTATGTGGGAAAGAAAATCAGCCATAAGAACCTCGGTAGGCATAGTATTGTCAGTTGTTAACACATGAACATGGTTGAAGTAGATGGTGCAGGTTAGTGTTTAACATGCCCATCAACATTCTACCCTTTACCTTTAGCACTCTTCAATGCATAGCAATCTTTCTTCATGTTTCCTTTCTTATGAAACTAATGGCATTATATATCCATCTTCCTTGGTTTAGTTCTACTCTCATTCCGTTGGACATTCTTTTCCTCTTTCTTGCTCCTTCCATGTTATTGATTCTGTTCTAGCAAGAATCACAAACATTATATGCATCTCCACTCTAAGTGTCAACCATAGATTTCCTACGAATATCCTAACTCAAGAGTGCTTCACATATGTCATCATAGATCAGTTTACCACTAGGTGCACTATTGCTAATAGCTATGAAAAATGTATCCCGTGATGATGACAAGACTTCCTTCATTTCATTATCTATGTCCATTTTCTAGGCTTGTAATTGGGAGAATATAGTATAAAATGCATTTAGATGATCAACAATACTATATATGTTTTTCATGTGAAGTTCATATAACTGTCTCATTAGGTACATTTTATTTGATGCTATTTCTTTTTTATATTTATTCCATAAATTCTTCCAAAGCTACTCTACACTTTTAGATTCCAATACTATAAAGTAAACAATATATGCTAGGTGCAATCGAATGGTAGACCTTGCCATTTCAACCGACTCATCCCAATCATCTTCATCCATCTGAGTAGGCTTCTTTGAGATTCCACTTACTAGCTTCCATTGCCTCCTCTAAATAAGTAGATCTTTAATATGATTCTTCAATAGAGCAAAGTTTATGCCATCAAATTTTTGTATCTCAGAATGGTATTTTCCCTAAAAGTTATAGCCCCTTTTGGGAACACCAGCACTAGAGTTTGATCCTCTTGATGTGACTAAGATGTCTAATGCCATGATAATTGAGAATTGAATAGAATGATGATCGAGCTAGAAGAGTCCAAACACCACTAAGGCTTAAAAAAAGAGTTGACCAAGGATCAAATTGTTACCGTTAGTGTCCATGTGAAAGGCCAAATGGCCACCGGACACTTCTTTGTATATGTTCTTTAATAAAACATATAGTGGCCTGGTCAGTCACAGACTGTAAGTTCGACCGCATTTGTAAGACCTAAGAAGTCTGTCTTCGTGCTCCCTGTGTACTGCGTTTTCTGCGTATTCTACAACCTCTGTGCGGAGTACTGTGTGTGGCGTCAGGAGCTCGTTTTTCTACTCCGAGCATATCGTCGTGGAGCTCTCGAGAAGGAGAGTGCAGTGTGGTGCATCGTCATCGAAATACTTCACTGGTATCAGAGCTGTTCGAGGCAAAAAGCTTTGTTCCTTTTATGCGAGCGAAGCGAGCACCCCCGCCCCCCCAGGCTTTCTCCAAGGCTTACGACCAAGGCGGCGACCAAGGCATAGACCTTGGCATACCTTGTCATCCGAGTCACCGAAGTCACCGTTGGCGCCGTTGGCTGCGCGCGAGGGAGGACCTCAACGATCAAGGAATATAGAGGTTCCTGGTACTTCCCGGGAGGTCACCCATCCCAGTACTGTTCCCCCCAGAGCTCGCTTAACCGTGGCAATCTCTTTCCACTAAGCTACACTCTTGTGGTGTTTGAAGAAGGGGAAAGACTAAGGTTGACATTACCTTGAACAAGTTTTGGTCCCTCAAAGCTTCATTTTTGCTTTTAAAGCCTATTTCTGAAGCAATTTTGGGGTGTTTTTGGAGCCATTTCGGAGTACTTTCGCACGTAGTTCTCTTCACACAGGTCCAAGAACATCAAGAAGAGTGTTCCTTGTACTTCTCAGACAATAAATATCAACCTTTGGGGCTGTATTTTCAGCCACACTCGTAAAACTACAGGTTTCTCGAGGGGTTTTCAGTTTTGGTGGGAGCAGTCGCTGCAAATTTATGCAGGTTTTTAAAGCCTAAAACATCAGAGGTGACAGACACTTGCAGGTGTTATTGGCTAGTTTTTGGTCTGTGTATTCAGCCTTTCAGTGTCATTTTTACTGCATATATTGAGCACATACACACCATGTACGCTTCTGTGGATACCGCTTATGTACATCCATGTGGGCATTGATATTGCGGTTACGTTCTTTGCATAAAGCCTTTTACATTTGATAAAGAGGGTCGTGGTGAGGTTTTCTTAACTGGGAGACACCCAGATGTCGGGGTCTCTTCGGTGATGCAGGTGGAAGACTTACCGAGCCTCGCCATAGGAGATGTATGATAGTTGTTCATAGGTGCTCGATAAGCCTAGTTGGCTTCTATTGGGTAACTGATTATATGCAGTGGAGTCAGTGATTCACTATGCAGGTAGACATGTCAGTACTTGCAGTTTTATGATACTTTGACACTGGTCATATGCTAATATTGCAGAGGATACTCTGGCAAAATTTTTCCAGATTTTTGGTTTAGTCAACTATATAGTGGTCGATTTACTCCTTAATACAGTTATTTGTTGGTGTTTGGACTCTTCTAGCTCCATTATCATTCTATTTAGTTCTCTACGATCATGGCATCAGAGGTCTCAGGCACATCCGGTGGATCAGGGTCTAGTGCTAGCGTTCCGAAGAGGAGCTATAACTTGTAGGGCAAAGACCATTTTGAGATCCAAAAATTTGATGGCACAAACTTTGCTCTATGGAAGAATCAGATTAAAGATGTGCTGATTCAAAGAAGGCAATGGAAGCCAGTAAATGGGATTTCAAAGAAGCCTGCTGACATGGATGAAGATGATTGGGATGAGTTAGATGAAATGGCCAGGTCTACCATTCGCTTGCACCTAGCAGATAATGTTTACTTTACAGTATTAGACTGTGAAAGTGTAGAGGAGCTTTGGAAGAAGTTATGCAATACATATGAAAAAGAGACGGCATCAAATAAAGTATATCTGATGAGAAAATTATATGACCTTCGTATGAAGGACACAGATAGTGTTGCTGCTCATCTAAATGAGTTTGATGCCATATTCTCCCAGTTACAGGCTCAAAAAATGGATATGGACAATGAAATGAAAGCAGTATTGTTGTTATGCTCCCTGCCATCATCATGGGATACATTTTGCACAGCTATTAGCAATAGTGCACCAGGTGGTAAACTCGTCTATGATGACATATGTGGAGCACTCTTGAGTGAGGAGATTCGTAGAAAATCTATGGTTGGCACTCAGAGTGGAGATGCATATAATGTTCGTGATTCTTACCAAGGAAAGAATCAACAACGTGGCAGGAGCAAGAACAAGGAAAAGAATGGTCAACGGAATAAGAGCAGAAGTAAATCAAGGAAGAGGGATATTGAATGCCATTATTGTCATAAGAAAGGACACATGAAGAAAGACTGTTATGCATTAAAGAATGCTAAAGGTAAAGGACAGAATGTTGAAGGGCATGTTAAACAGTTACCTACACCATCTACTTCGACTGTGAAGATTGAAGAAATTAATGCTATTTCTGATGATGCTGATGTGTTGACACTTGATAGTACTGTGCCATCTGAGGCACTTATGGCTGATTCTCTTTCCCACACCTGGCTGCTAGATTCTGGTGCTTCTTTCCATGTGACACCACATAGAGAATGGTTCTCTAATTATGCAGCAAAGTCTCTTGGTACCGTGAGACTTGGTGACTCTTACCAGTGTGATGTTATGGGGATTGGAGATGTGGTTGTGCAGTTCATTGACGGTTCAAAATTTACTATGCATAATGTACGCCATGTACCTCAGTTATCACACAGTTTGATGTCAGTTGGTCAATTTGATGACCTTGGTTACAAGGTGGTCTTCTATGCTCAGTCCTTTCGTATATCAAAGGGCAATATGGTTATTGCAAAAGGAAGGAAAGTTGGCTCACTTTACCCTTTATTTGTATCACAGAAAGAACACTTGTTAGCTGTTACTGAACAGCCTATGGCTTGTATTTGGCATGGTCGTTTGGGCCATATATCTCGTAGTGGAATGGAAAATCTTTCTCGTTCTGGCTACTTACCTGTGTTATCTTTCTCTGATTTTTCATTTTGTGAGCATTGTCAATATGGAAAGCAAACCAGAAATGTGCATAAAACGCACATTGACTCTTCAATTCAGCCTTTAGATCTTGTCCATACAGATGTGTGTGGTCCTATGCCCACTAGGTCCTTAGGTGGTTCTCTTTACTTTGTCACTTTCATAGATGATGCTACTAGAAAAGTCTGGGTATATCCTATCAAATCGAAGGATGATGTATTCCCTACTTTCAGAAAATGGCTTGCTTCAGTTGAGACTGAAAAAGGAACTAAGCTTAAGGCTTTACGTTCAAATAATGGGGGTGAGTATACCTCACATGAATTGAGCCTTTTCTGTCAGTGTAGAGGGATTCGTAGAGAGTTTACATCTCCTTATACCCCAATACAGAATGGTGTAGCTGAGAGGATGAATAGAACTATTCAAGATAGAGTAGTCTCTATGTTGCATCATGCAAACCTCTCACAAGGTTTTTGGGCAGAAGCACTATTGACTGCAGTTCATGTGATTAACCTTTCACCTAGTACTGCCAAAGGTCTGAAAGTGGCACAAAAGTTATGGACAGGGAAACCACCATATTATGATCATCTTTGAGTTTTTGGGTGTGAAGCATATGTTCATATACCCAAGAATCTTAGACAGAAGTTGGACCATAAGTCAAAGAAATGCATTTTTCTTGGATATGGTCGAGAAGGACAATTTGGATATCGCTTATGGGATCCTGAAACACGGTCAGTGATCAGAAGTAGTGATGTCATTTTTAATGAGTCTAAGATGCATAAACAGCCGATTAAGGAGGTTGAAGTGAGAAGAGTGGTGTTTGAGGATACTAGTCCTCCGGTTAGCATGCATAAAAATGCTGCACATAGGGATGTTCAAGAGAATGTCCATTCAGATCAGTCTGCACATGTTCCTGTTCAGCAACTATTGAGACGTTCTGCACGCGTCTCATATCCACCTGATAGATATGTTCCAGGTTTAGATTTTGTTATGCTAACAGATGCCGGTGAGCCCTCTTGCTACAAAGAGGCTATGCAGACAGAGGATCATGTCAAGTGGGAGCGTGCCATGAAGAGTGAGTTGGATTCTATTCACAAGAATGGTACTTGGGACTTAGTACCTTTGCCAAAGGGCAGGAAAGCTTTACCATGTAAATGGGTATATAAGCTGAAAATTCACATCAGATAGTGCTTCTCCAAAATATAAAGCACGACTTGTTGCAAAGGGTTTTAAGCAACAACCTGGTGTTGATTTTGAGGAAATCTTCTCTCCAGTGGTCAAGATGACTACTTTGCGCATGTTGCTTGGATTCGTTGCAATGGAGGACTTAGAGCTAGTCCAAATGGATGTGAAAACAGCTTTCTTGCATGGAGATCTTATAGATGAGATCTATATGGAACAACCAGAGGGTTATGTAGTTCCTGGCAAGGAAAGTCTAGTTTGTAAGCTCAAGAAGAGCTTGTATGGACTTAAACAGTCTCCTAGACAATGGTACCAAAAGTTTGATGCTTTTATGAAGTCCCAAGGCTATTCTCGGAGCAATGAGGATCATTGTCTCTACACAAAGAGATGTTCTGATGGCAGCTTGATATGCTTGATACTTTACGTCGATGATATGTTGATTGCTGGGAAGTCCTCTTATGATTTGTTAATTCTCAAAAAGAAGTTGAGTCAGACATTTGATATGAAGGATTTGGGGGATGCCAAACATATTCTTGGCATGCGCATTACTCGTGATAGAAGTAAAAGATGCATATACTTGTCTCAAAGTGAGTACATATCCAAAGTACTTCATCGATTCAATATGCAGGGTGGAAAGGCATTGAGTACACCTTTACCCACATATGTGAAATTGAGCAAGGATGACTGCCCCAAATCAGATGAGGAAAAGGAATTCATGACCAAAATTCCCTATCAGTCTGCTATTGGTAGTCTCATGTATGCTATGGTAGCTACGAGACCAGACATTGCATTTGCAGTGGGAGTTGTGAGCAGATATATGTCTAATCCTGGCAAGAAACATTGGGAAGCGGTCAAAATGATTTTGAGATATCTGAGTGGCACTAAGGACAAGTGTCTATGCTTAGGTAGAGGGAAAGCATCCATTATTGGTTACACAGATTCTGACTATGCTGGTTGTGTAGACAATCGTAAGTCTACATCAGGGTACATTTTTCATTTTGCTGGAGGTGCTATCTCTTGGAGATCTCGTCTTCAAGAATGTACAGCTGTTTCCACCACAGAAGCAGAGTATGTTGCAGCAAGTGAGGCATGTAAGGAAGCATTGTGGCTTTCTCGTCTTGCTTGCGATATGGGTTTGCCTCAGCATGTACCTCACTTGCTCAGTGATAGTCAGAGTGCCATTGCTTTGGCTAAGAATCCGGTCTATCATGCAAAGACCAAGCACATTGAGGTGAGGTATCACTTCATTAGAGATTGCTTAGCCACTGAGAGCATTATTCTTGAGAAGGTTCACACTCGAGATAATGCTGCAGATGCTTTGACTAAAGCTCTACCACAGGATAGCTTTCGACACTGTTGTCACTTGATGGGGGTTACTTGATTCTTGATCTTATGCAGTCACTTGTATACTGTGTAACATGCCCATCAGGTGGGAGGTATAGTTTGTATACTTACACTCAGGTATTCTTTATCATTCTTTCTTTTTTCTCCCATAGTTACTCTGGCCATATTGGCCTTTAGTGGGAGATTGTTATCGTTAGTGTCCATGTGAAAGGCCAAATGGCCACCGGACACTTCTTTGTATATGTTCTTTAATAAAACATATAGTGGCCTGGTCAGTCACAGACTGTAAGTTCGACCGCATTTGTAAGACCTAAGAAGTCTGTCTTCGTGCTCCCTGTGTACTGCGTTTTCTGCGTATTCTACAACCTCTGTGCGGAGTACTGTGTGTGGCGTCAGGAGCTCGTTTTTCTACTCCGAGCATATCGTCGTGGAGCTCTCGAGAAGGAGAGTGCAGTGTGGTGCATCACCATCAAAATACTTCACAAATTCTGGGAAAAAATTAAGCAAAGGCTTCCCAAAAAAACAAATCAGTGGATAGTAATGACCAACAAAAAGGATTATGTGAGAATAAATGTGCTCATACCCATAAGTCTAACAATGAATAAATCAACCACTATATAGTTCAAAAAACCAAAAATGTGGAAAGATTTTGCCAGAGTATCCTTTGCAAAATGAGCATATGACTAGTGTGAAATTCTCATAAAACTACAAGTGTTGACATGTAAAGTTGCATAAGAAATCACTCACTCCATTGCATATAATCAGTTAGCTAAAAGAAGCCAACTTGGCTTATCAAACACCTATGAAAAAATAACATACATCTCCTATGGCAAGGCTTAGAAAGTCTTCCACCTACATCACCAAAGAGATCCTGATATCTGGGTGTCTCCCAGTTAAGAAAACCTCACCACAACCCTCTTTATCAATGTCAAAGGCTTTATGCAAAAGCATAACCCCTATATCAATGACCACATGGACTTTCATAAGTGGAGAAGTGTGCATAGTGTGTATGTGCTAAATATATACAGTCAGATGGTAGTTAAAGGCTGAATTCATAGCCCACTCTTGTTGATGTTCTTGAACCTCTGTAAAGAGAACTATGCACAAAAGTACTCCAAAATGGCTCAAAGAATCACCCCAAAAATGCTTCAAGACAAGCTTTGAAAGCAAGGAATAAATGTTTAAGGGACCAAAACATGTTCAAGGTAATGTTAACCTTAGTGTTTCTGCTTCTTGAGACACCACAAGAGTGTAGCTTCATGGAAAGAGGGCTTTTTGGTCAAGTGGGCTCTGAGGGGAAAAAACTTGGATGGGTTGCCTAAAGGTTGTTCACGTGGCGTATTCAGCTGTTGTTGTACTATATTTCTATAGTACCGCCAGTCGTTTATCTTGTTTGCGTGCAATAGTCTGAATTGTTGCACCAATGCTTCGCATATCTGAATTGTTGCACCAATGCTTCCTCCACGCCAAATCTATGTGAAGACACGTCCAAGAGAGATGAAGCATTCCAAACATCCAATAATTGAATCACATTGCTTTAACGTCGAATCGGATTCACGTGCCACCTAATGTCCTTGCTCCGTGCGAAGCTCTCGTGTGCGTCAAAGTCTGATTTCTATAGTTACCACCAGTCCAAGCTTTTCTGTGCGTGGGTAAATAATTTTCTATTTAATATGCACTCACTTTGCCTTCTCCATCCACATTGTTTGCTCTGTGCTTGGAAATACCTCCCGCTTCATCATGCGCTTCTATCTCCTTGTGGCCCTTTTGCTTGTGGGCTTGCGGAACGGTATGCATACTTACGTATAATATCTATACGTTGCTCTGATTTGTTTCTGAACAATTAGCTCCCGTCTTTGCCTGTTTTCACTATTTGTTTCTCAATTCTTCCCATCAGCTTATCTATATCGTTAAGATCTTACTAATCAGATGTCCGTCGCAGATTGCTTGGTTGTTTCTGCAGCTTGCACGACGTATAGAGTGAAATCTGGGGACACATGTTATGACATATCGGAGGCGAATGGAGTTTCCTTAGAAGATTTTCTAAGCTGGAACCCTAGAATAAACTGTAATAATCTTCAAATCGGCCAAGAAGTCTGCATTTCAGCAACTTCTCAATGGCCTCCATCACCTCCAACAGGCAGTTGTACAATCTATACGTTGAAGTCTGGGGACACCTATTATGACATTTCCGAGGAGAATGGAGTCTCCTTAGAAGATTTTCTAAGCTGGAACCCTGGAATAAACTGTAATAATCTACAAATCGGCCAAGAAGTGTGCATTTCAGCACCTTCTCAATCGCCTCCATCACCTCCGACAGGCAGTTGTACAATCTATATGGTGAAGTCCGGGGACACTTGTTATGACATATCCCAAGCGAATGGAATCTCCTTAAGAGGTTTTCTAAGCTAGAACCTTGGAATAAATTGTAATAATCTACAAATCGGCCAAGAAGTCTGCATTTCAGCGCCTTCTCAATCACCTCCACCTCTAGCAGGCAGTTGTACAATCTATATGATGAAGTCCGGGGACACCTGTTATGACATTTCCGAGGAGAATGGAGTCTCCTTAGAAGATTTTCTAAGCTAGAACCCTAGAATAAACTGTAATAATCTTGTTTGCGTGCAATAGTCCCGTACTGACTCAACTCCGTCACGCTTCGCATATCTGAATTGTTGCACCAATGCTTCCTCCACGCCAAATCTATGTGAAGAAACGTCCAAGAGAGATGAAGCATTCTAGACATCCAATAATTGAATCACATGGCTTTAACATCTAATCAAATCCGATTCCAGACATTCCTTGCTCTGTGCGAAGCTCTCATGTCCATCAAAGTCCAAGCTTTTCTGGGCATGGGTAAATAATTTCCTATCTAATATGCACTGACTTTGCCTTCTCGATCCACATTCTTTCTCAATTATTCCCATCAGCTTATCTATATCGTTAAGATCTTACTAATCAGATGTCCGTCCCAAGTTGCTTGGTTGTTTCTGCAGCTTGCACGACGTATACAATGAAATCTAGGGACACATGTTATGACATATCGGAGGCCAATGGAGTCTCCTTAGAAGATTTTCTAAGCTCGAACCCTCGAATAAATTGTAATAGTCTACAAATCGGCCAAGAAGTCTGCATTTCAACGCCTTCTCAATCGCCTCCATCAGCTCCAGCAGGCAGTTGTACAATCTATACGGTGAAGTCTGGGGCACCTGTTATGCCATTTCCAAGGAGAATGGAGTATCCTTAGAAGATTTTCTAAGCTAGAACCCTAGAATAAACTGGAATAATCTACAAATCGGCCAAGAAGTCTACATTTCAGCGCCTTCTGAATCGCCTCCATCACCTTCCGCAGGCAGTTGTACAGTCTATACGGCAAACTCCCGAGACACTTGTTATGACATATCCCAAGTGAATGGAATCTCCTTAGAAGATTTTCTAAGCTGGAACCTTGGAATAAACTATAATAATCTACAGATCGGCCAAGAAGTCTGCATTTCAGAGCCTTCTCAATCGCCTCCATCACCTCCAATAGGCAGTTGTACAATCTATATGGTGAAGTCTGGGGACACCTGTTATGACATTTCCTAGGAGAATGGAGTCTACTTAGAAGATTTTATAAGCTAGAACCCTGGAATAAACTGTAATAATCTACAAATCCGCCAAGAAGTCTGCATTTCAGCGCCTTCTCAATCGCCTCCATCACCTCCGGTAGGTAGTTGTACAATCTATACGGTGAAGTCCGGGGACACTTGTTATGACATATCCCAAGCGAATGGAATCTCCTTAGAAGATTTTCTAAACTAACTTATGAATCTCCAACCAACCTTCCATTATATATATTTGAGACTAATTGTCACCTCTAGAGTATTTGGAGCTATGATTACATGTGTAAACCTCACAACTCTTTATAACAAAAGTAGTTGAGCCACCTTTTACATGTGTAAAACTCACCACTCTTTATCTGGAAAGGTGGTTCCAAAGGAGTGGCTCTAAATGAGTGGAAGCTTTTAGAAACTCTAGAGACCTTAGTCAAAAATATCTCCCTTTAGCACGTAACATTATCATTAACTTAAAACCTTTTCAAGCCTAGGTTGAGTTTGTTACTTGTCTAATAGTCCCAAAAGCACCTAACATTATCATTAACTTAAAACCTTTTCCAAGCTCCGTTACAATAGTTTGAGATCAATACATTGCTTTTTAGAATGCTAGAGACCTTTAATTCTCCGAATGTCTAATCTGTCTTGATTTAAGAACTCCTCTATATCAAGAACAAACCAAACTTTACAAAATTCATATTATCCTTCATATGTGTTAAGAAATACTTCTCTGTATGAAGTTATCTTCAACTTCAAGAGTCTGCTTTAGAAATGAACTTCAATCTCTGCATATGACTTCGATTTTAATCATTCAAGTGATACTCCCATGTTTATACTACCTTTGTGCAATCGCAATGACCATTATTCTGCAATCACAATGACCATTAGTTCTTCAAAATAACTATTAGATTCCAAATTTGTTCACTTAGATCAAACCTGTGTCAGAAACTGCCTTACAGAAATGACGACTTTGACATGGTCAACTTCTTAAGTTGATTTCGCTCAGAATCTAACCCATTTTGCTAAATGCTTTTGAACAAAGCTTCATTAGCTTATAACTTAGATTTTGAATGCTCAAACATAAAAAAATTTACACTGAGCATTGAGATCCAAGTAAATCTTTAAACAGTAAAATGCGCGATTCTGAGAACTTCACTTGCAGACTTCTACATATGAATGTTCCTACTTGTCATACACAGAACCTGAAGAGAACTAGATCATCAATCTTTGGTCATAGCTTGAATAGCTTCTCAATTAGATGTGTACAAAATATTTCATGATCCACGTGATCAGGCTGAGAGGATTCTAGAAAAGACCAGTTGCTAACTCACGAGAAAAACTCTCTACACATCTATCTCTTGAACATCTTGAAATCTATTGACTACTTTTTCATCTATTCTTCATCTCTCTCCTATTTCACAACTATATATGAGTTTATATATACATATGATTATAAAATCGTCAGTATATCAAGTATTTCTGAAGTGTTTTTCTAAAGATATTATACATAAATGTATAGAACATTGTTTCCTGATTCTTCAATTTACTTCATGCTTTGAGCTTGAGTCTTTCCTTCACTTCATTCTTAGTCTTCATGTAATCATCCATTGATGATTGTCTTGGTCCAGCAACTCCTCGTCAATCATCAATTCTGATTACCTACACCTTCTTTATACGTGCCATCTCTTTAAACCTTTGTAGCTTTGGTCCATCCAAACTTTTTGTCAGCATATCTGCCATTTGCTCTTTTGTTGGTGTATACATGACTTCAATTTCTTTGTCAAGTACCTTTTCTCTCAAGAAATGATATTGAATCTCTATATGTTTAGTCCTAGCATGAAAAACAAGATTAGCTGCCAAATATAATGAACTCATGTTGTCTCCAAATATGATTGGAACACTTGGATCAATTCGTAGACTGTTTAATAAAGTCTTTAACAAAATTATTTCCTTTGGAGCTTCCACCATTCCTTTGTATTCAGCTTGTGTAGATGACAATGCAACTGTATGTTGCTTCTTTGAGCACCAAGAAATTAGCTTATCTCCAAAATAACATAGATAACCATGAGTAGATCTTCTATCATCTGAATTACCTGCCCAATCTACATCAATAAACACTTTGATTCTAGTATCAGAAGTAAATCCATAATACAAAACTTCATTCAGAGTTCCTTTGATGTATCTTAGCACTCTTTGTGCTACAACCCAATGAGTTTGCTTTGGGAAATGCATAAATTGAAATAATACGCCAACTGCATATGAAAGATCTAGTCTTGTCAAGGTAGCATAGATTAAACTACCTACCAAACTCTGATATTTCTTCATGTCCTTGAACTCTTCTGCTCCCTACCTGCTTAGTTTATGATTAACCTCGAATGGTGTGGTTGAGGATTTACAATTCTCCATGTTAAACTTCATCAAAAGATTCTTTAGATACCTTTCTTGTGTAACATACACTCCATGTTGAGTGTATATAATCTCCATTCCTAGAAAATAAGATAAGCCTCCCAAATCACTTATCTTAAACTCATTTTCCATTTGCTTCTTTAGCTCCTTGATTCCTTGAACATCTATACCTATGACAATAATGTGATCAATATAAATACACACATAAATGTATCTATCTTTATTTGCTTTCACTAGCAAACTACATAAGATAAGAGGCTAAAACTTAATTTTGAGCCTCTTCCACTCTGGTTTGAGACCACATTAAGATGTATCCTTTTTGCTTTGATAAAATATTGGAACTTAATTTTACACAAAAGGCTCAGACTTGTAACATGCTCAGACTTAAGCGCAAGCCTCTTCCTATTCACATGAGCTTATTTCCCTAAGCATGAACCAGTTTTTAAAGAAATTGTATGATATTATTTCACTTATTTTGATTAACTAATAGAGAAAAGATGTGAGATTCAGAGTAATCACTTAGAGATATTGGTTCCCTTGCATCATTTCATACAAGTCTCCTCCTATAAATTCAATCGTAAAGCACATCCCTCATAAGTTAATCCTTGAATCTTTAACATGATAAGAGGTTTAAGTTTCATCCTCTTCCACTCCAAGAGGCCTCAATGCTGAAGTTAATATCAAGCTTCTCCCACATATGATTACAGGCTCAAACTTAAGTTCTAGCCTATTTTAGGTCAAGTAGTGCTTGAACTTAAGATCTAGTCTTTCTTTCTCCAATAAGAAACTCATAGTTAATTATTCTGCAAATGGCTCCAACTTGTGATAGGCTAGAACTTAATTTCCAACCTCTTTTTGTTTTTTTCTTGTTGTATTCGTTTTCTTTGAGCTTTGAAGCTCTCATTTTGCACAAGGGGCTTGCAAACTTTATAAGTAAGACAAACGGTTCTAACTTTGGCCTCTCTTTTTTCTCAACCCTATGAAAAATTGGGTTCAACAAGAGATGCATGTTCGTGGATCATGTTATTTTGTGATCTGACCTCAAAAGATAATAAGAGCCAATCTTCATCACTTAAGATGCATTTGGATGCACGGTTTCAACTCAAAACGTTTCAAAGTAGAACTTGGAATTAATATTTGTAAACAATCAAAACCAATACTTTAAGTCTTTCAGCTTTCCGAATACAAAGAGGTTTGAATTCAAGTTTGATCGTATCACATTACACAAGATTCTTGATGCTCAAACTTAAGTTTCAGCCTCTTTGAAAAAGAAATATTTCAAACCTCAGCCCGATCCTCTTTAGATTCTTAGTTCTTTACTTTTTGGAAAAGAGTTTTAGCCTATAGCCTTCAATGACAGGCTTATGTTCCAACCCCTTTGTATCCATGAGAGTCCATAAACCCAATTTTAAGTCAAGTTCAAAGTTAATATTACTCCATTGTTGCTCATAATAGACTAGTGGCTTGAACTTATGTACGAGCCTTTTTCGCTCTGGCCAAAGGCTAGAACTTGAGCTCAATCCTATCCCACTCTATTAGTTTGAACCCAAATCTTCAAACCTCATCTTAAATGCAAACCATCAGAGTGTCAAAGCAGGCTAAAATTGTTTTCTATTGTCCAAAGAATGCTTCATAAGAGGTTTGAGCTTAAGTTTGATTCTATAGCCTCTAATAGAAAGAGAGAGTTTGAGGGCGAGAGAGGTTTGAACTTAAATTCATGATTCTTATGCAATGATGAGTCTTTTCAAGCGATAGAAGTTGGAATTTAATTTTGAACCACTTTTTTTTACCAATTAGATGTTTAAACTAAAGTTTGAGCGTCTTCTACTCCATGCTAAATGATAAACCTCATAATGGGATCGTTGAGCTTGTCTCTGAGTTTTTTTCAGTCCATTAGTAATTTAGCTCACTTTGTTGGTGTGCATCTTCATTGCCATTGGCATGACGATTGCTTTTTTTTTTAATATAAAGAAAGTTCGTCAATAGCCTACTCTCCCGGACTTGAATTAAATTAAGAAACAAAGGTACAATAGAAGGGGACTAGTGCCCACGGGACCCCCCAAATCCCACAAAGCAGGGGAAACTTGATTGAATCCTAGGTTGCATTACAGAGAAGGTTAATCACCCTCTCATCGCCCTCATGCGGGGCCCACTTGGGTTTGAGCTTGTTGTTGATCAAAAGGAGAACTTGATGGTGTCTGAAGGGGGGGGACTTCTTACTGTTAACGATCCTTTTGCCCAGGAGGAATAGTGATTTCTCAATCAACCACTCCCTGGGGGGATCGCCGAAGTTGAGAGCACACCTCTCCCGCCAAATTTTCCACAGGACTTCCCCTCTGATGGCGTTCCAGAGTGTCGCAGAGCAGCCGATCGCTTCTCCCAAAAGGACTTGCTTCCAACTAAGCTGTTTTTGAAGTCTGATTTTCATTCCAACCGTCTGCCAGATTCTGTAGGAGTTGGGGCAAGTAAGGAAGATGTGTGGGACATCTTGGATAGCACGGTGGCAGCGTTTGCACCAAGGAGGGATCCCACAAATTTTGCTAGCCTTATGGTTGGTCCAAATTCCTCGATGAAGAATTTGCCATAAGAGAACATACTTCTTAATCTCAATAAGGGGGTGCCAGATACCCATGAATTTCATGTCCCACCAAAGCCGCGTCCAAGACAGGCACCACTTCTTGTTGAGGCTGATCTGGAGGTCAGCCGTCTCTTTGATGTTCGGGATTTTGAGTAGGCTATTTACGTTGTGCCATTTGAGACCAAGCGAGTTCGGTGTGTCGTGTCCCATGAGAAGGCGCGTCTTGTGCCGATCCCAAGCGAGGCATCTGCTTTGCAAAGTGTTCCATTCTTCGTAGGAGATGTTTATGCGAGGGTCAATATCCTCGAAGTTGATCCAGTTGTTGGTGTCATGTTTCCAGAGGTGTTTCCATTTTTTGAATCCTTTGTTCCATAGTTTCTTGGCATTTTGAATGTTCCACGACTCCACACTCCGGATGCCATGTATCGGAAACCAGATAGAGTCGTTTTGTCTTATTCCGGCCGCCCACTTCCAGTCCTCACTAATTCTTGTGAAGCTTTTGACTTTATTCCAGCCCTTCCAAAGGGAGCACACGAGATTGGATCCTTTCGGGAAGACGGGGATCGGGGAGAAAAGCAGGGTCATGATGTCAAGATTCTTCCAGTTCGGGAACCCCGTGAGGGCCAACTCATTCTTGTTTCTGAAGATCAGCTTGGCCCACGAGGCCTCCCTATTGCACCAAGCCCTAATCATCCATTTGGCTGCCAGTTTGTTAGCCATACACCCAATGTCCAGGATACCAAGCCCCCTGCTATCTCTCGGGCTAGTGCAGATGGCCCATTTGATTTTAGGCACCCCCCTTCTGTTATGATCGCCCGTCCAAAGAAAGTTGCTACAAATACTATTCAGTTTGTACAGGCCTTGCTCATTCGGTCTCCAACAAGAAAGGAAGTAGATGGTAGAAGAGAGGAGGAACGTGTTGATAACCATCGCACGCCCAGCGAGATTGATTTGCATACCTCTCCAATAGTTAAGTTTGTTTTCGAGTTTAGCCAACACCCAGTTCCATCGCTGCTCCATAGAGACGCCAAACCCCAAGGGGATTCCAAGAAGTCGAAGGATTTGGCCCTGCGGAATGATTTGACAGCCATGATCAGTGAGAAGGCCAGGATGCTGTCCCACAATGGCCCTGAAGGCGGTCTTGGAGTGGTTGATTTTGGATCCAGAGGCATCACAAAAGGTAGCAAGACACCTCCAGAAAGTCTCCAGGCTGGTACTATCATTGCGGACGAACGCGTTCATATCATCAGCAAAAAGTCTCATGATGATTTGACTGTGGTCGTGAGGCAGCCAGAGGCCTTTGATATTGCCAGCCTCCACATGATGAGCCACAAGTCTGCTCAGCCCCTCAGTGGTGATGGCAAAAAGAAGGGGGGCCAGAGGGCATCCTTGTCTAATCGATCTTCTAAGATGGATCGCCTTCGAAAGTTTGCCGTTAACGTTAATTTGGGTCGTTGCGTTTCCGAGAAGGGTCGCGATCATCTTGGTGAATTTCTGACTAAGTCCGAGATCTTGGAGCGACTGCAGAATATAGTCCCATTCTAGCCTGTCGTAGGCTTTGTCAAAGTCGATCTTGAGGAAAACCACATCTTGATTAGACTCATTTGCAAATTGAATACCTTCCCAAATATCCATAATGGTTTCCAGGATAGACCTGCCTTTGATGAAACCTTTTTGGTCCTCACTAAGCCACGATCTCAGGTGGCACGAGAGTCTGTTGGCAATGACTTTGGCGATGATCTTGTATCCTGTTTGGAGCATCGTAATAGGCCGCCAGTTCTCGATTCTGTTCTTTTCCCCCTTCTTGTGTATCAACTTGATAATTCCATTATTTAGACAAGATGGAAGAGCACCAAACTTTAGCGCTTCTTGCCAAACCATCCGAAGAGGGGTGGCAACCACCAGCTTGAAGGATTTAAAGAACTCGTTAGTGAGTCCGTCGGATCCCGGGCTTTTACCGAGGGGGAGGGCATCAATGACCTCAATGATTTCTGATTCCGAGATAGGGGCATGAAGAAGGGGGTGGAGGTTGGGTGGTATCCTCCGGGGGGAAACCCTAGAAATGGCAGCCATACAGTCCCTTCTATGGTGGGAAAGGGGGTTCGAGGTTCCCAGGAGTCTCGTGAAGTGCCCCTCGATGATGCCAAAATTATCTTCTTCCGAATTGCAAACATTGCCATGTGGGTCTAGCAGTAGGGGGATCGACTCTCTGCTGTGTTTCCTTTTAAGGATACGACACATCTCTTTGGTGGGTTTGTCGGCTTTGCCAGCCCACCACTCCTTGAAGAAGATTTGCAAGTTTTTCCTTTGTAATTCTTCCTCGTATCTCAATACTGCTCTGATTTTCCTGAGGCCTTTCTGGGCTTGTTGTTTTCCTTTGTTCACTTCCTCCTCGAGCCGCCAGAGTCTGTGGTAAAGGGCTTCCCTACGAGCCCGCCGCACAGTCTCGAGCATCTTCTTAGTTCTGATCATGATCTTACGAGACTTGTCGACCGCACTTCTCCAGCACTTGGCAGGGGCCAAGCCAGAGGCGAACGCCACTTTCCACACATCGGCAATTTCTTGGTGGACAGAAGGAATAGAGAAGGTGGTTGCGTTGGCATGGAACCACGGAGCCTTGCGGATTTTGTTGGAAGGTTGAAAAGTGATAACGATCGGGTAGTGATCAGAGATAGTGAGGTCAGTGCGTTGCGTGATGGTAGGGTGACCCCACTGTTGAGTGAAACTCTGGGAGATGTAGCATCTATCGAGTCTAGCTTTCCTCAGGTCCTCGCCCGCTTGGAGATTCGACCAAGAAAAGCCACTCGAGTCTTTGAACTCAATCAAATCCAAGTGGAGTTTGGTCATGTCCCACGTTTCTTTCTCCCGACTGTCGATGACCCTGCCCTTGCCCATCCATCTGTCCATAGGGTCTTCCACCATGTTGAAGTCTCCACAAATAAGAACGTTGTGGGGAAGTGAGTCTAAGGAAGCCCAAGTGTTCAGTCTCTCCAAGTCCCCGTTAGGGGCATACAAAGAAACCAAAGTAACACAAAGAGGAGTACCAAAAGAGACAGCAATCCAACGGTGACTTACATCTTCAATGGAGTTTTCAAGCTTTTCAAACCAGAGTTGTTTAATACCGATAGCCGTTCCTCCAGACCCCCGCTGGTGCTTCGTTGGGATCCACACATGGGCCGAGGAGATCTGTCTGAGCCGCTTCTGGAGGTCTTCTCCGTCAATTTTAATCTCTTGAATACATATAAAGTCTGGGTTTAAGCTAATGTCGCGAAGCCATTGACCAATGATGGTCGCTCTTGAGGGGTCGGTTAGCCCTCGAGCATTTAGCGAGATGACAATCATTTTTGCATTGATCCCTCTTTGCGGGAGGGAGCTTTGTCCTTTCTTCTCTTGACTTCGTCTTTCTTTTTCGCTGGGATCTGATCCCGACTTAGAAGTCGGTTCTTGTGGGGGCTTTTCCAGGGTAGCTCCATAGGCTGTTTTCCTTTGCGGGATGTCCCTTGCTGGGGAGACTTGGGCCCCGTGCTCGGCACCGTTTCCGGGATCGTCGATCCAATGATGGAACTTTCACTATCCATGTTGTCTTCGTTACTAGTGGTGAAACCATCTTCTTTGCTTGTAGTGTAACCCTCCTGGGGGGTTTCTTTGTTGTCATGGATCTCTAGGGCTTTGTCGTAGGTGTCTATCTCAAGTAGCTTCCCACCTGGGTAGTCAAGCTCATTGATCTCCTTTTCTAGATTGCAATACAAATTGCTGTAAGGGGTAGGCGGCAGGTTGTTTCTCTCACCGTTGGCCCTAGGGCTTCTTTTCCTTCTTCTTCTAACTTCCATAAAGCCATCAGCATCAGCTTGCGGAATAAGGAGGCCCTTGCCTTCCCCCTCCTTGGTCGAGTGGGTCAAATCGCCAACGTTGTCTTGAGCGGTTTTGGAGGCTTCTTGAGAGCGCTTGTTTTTTTGCCTGAGAGGGCAATCTTTAATCCTGTGACCTTGCTGGCCACAACGAAAGCACGCGTTGGGAAGGTTTTTGTATGTGATGTCCTGTTCCCATACATCTCCTTCGCCCATGTCCACTTTGATCATTGAAGGAAGCGGCGAACTGAGGTCGGCCTCGACACATATTTGGGGGTGCCACCTAGCATTGAACGAGTGTCTTGCACCTTCATAGATGAGACCACCAACGTCTTCGCGTGAAGCCAGCGGCTTGCCGATAGGAGAGACAATGTCCCACACGAAGTTGTACAAGAAGTAAGGAAGGTTAGGGAGCTCAACCCAAAGAGGGTACCGGAGCGACTTCGATTTGTCGGGAGTAAAGTCCGGGGACCATCTGAATAGGCACAGGGTCGCCCGACCGAA
The DNA here is from genome assembly GCA_020310875.1 of Ceratopteris richardii. Lineage (NCBI taxonomy): Eukaryota > Viridiplantae > Streptophyta > Polypodiopsida > Polypodiales > Pteridaceae > Ceratopteris > Ceratopteris richardii. The sequence continues at coordinate 127,365,344 of CM035419.1, forward strand.
CTGCCAGGTGCCAACGCTAAGGGCTTGGAACGCCATCTCTTCATTTTCAAAGACTAGCAGCATGTGGTTCGCTGGTAGGAACTGACATTTGCTAACAATTAGTCCTCGCGGGAACCACTCTTTTCGAAGCCATTGTCGCACAGTTTCGAGCGGGGGCCTAGGGCCAAACACTTGGCCGACGAGGCAAACTTTCTTGAGCTCCTCCTGAGCCGACAGAACTGCGGGTCTACTGAGGGAAACAATGGGGGATTCAAAACTTTCGAATGCCCCAAGGGCGGCACACGACCCCCCCTCCAGCAGAGCGGCCAGGATATCGGTCTCCCTAGGGGGAGGGGCCCGATTACTTTTGACGAGCGAGGATGAAGCCACATCCATGGCCAAAAGGAACCAGCACCCACCTTTGCTCCTTGAATTTACTTTTGCATTGAGAGACTTCAACCCGCTAGCGGGAAGACTAGGTCATTGCAGGAAAAAGGATCTAGAGAAGTCCAAAAGTAGCACTCTTCTTTTTCGAAACTTTGCTCTTTTTCTTTTTTCTTCTTTTTCTTTTTCCCCTTTTTTTTTTTCTTTTTTCTCTTTTCTTTTTTCTCCTTTTTTTTTTCTAAGGGCTACCCCTCACTTTTGTGCTAAATCAGAGGTGCAACGATATCCCGTCAGCCGTAGCCCGCCGCCACAATCATGGAATCTGGATAATCACTCGGTCGCGACTGACCAAAGTGGCCTTTTCCTCGCTGCTACTTCTTTGAACTCAGTGAACCGAGAAGCAAACGGTCTGATGTGGTCTAGTTCTCAGATAGTCCCAGACTCTAGTTCTCTATCAATCGTAGTTGCCTATCAGTCGCCGGCTGCAAGCACGCGCACACGATGCACAAAGGACAAGGACAGGCGGGCCAATAGCGAGTCAAGCGCCGGCTCCTCCGATTGATGCCAAAAGCACGATTGACGCCTTTAACTCAGTCGTGACCGGCCGCGAAGGACCCAGAGCAGCCAGTCAGTCGCAGACCCACACGATCGACGCGCGCACACTTTAGTTCTTCTCAGTCGGTCGTCCAGCCAGCCTGTCAATCGCACGCGGCTCATCAATCGCGACGGACCAGCTGGCCTGTCAATCGCCCGTGGCACGTCAATCGCGACGGATAAAAAGTCCGTCAATCGCGACGGACAGAGAAGGTACGTGTTCCATGTATGAGATCTTTCAAAACGCCTTTGCGCTGCTTCATAGTGACGATGGATTTGCTGATGACGGTAGATAGCGCAGCTCTTCTTTCATTACTTTCAGCTACTGATGATGAAAAGATCCACGGTTCTGCAAGCATTGGCTATGGCGACATTCTGCGCAGTCCGCTCCTCCCCTGGTTTGCTTACTTTCTCTTCGTAATACTCTCGGCATGACGATTGCTTGACTATATTCTTCAAGAACGTTTTAATTAAGTGCATGGAATTTTGAGCCTGTTGGAATATTGGAATCCCACGAAGCTCTTTGTAAGCACAAAGAAATATCAGCCATTGAGAAATTTCACCCATGTGAAAAATTCAATCAATAGACCATTTATGAGATGTCTCTACTTTTTTGTGGCATAAAGCGTAGTCCAGAGACTATGCAAGCATATTAAAAACGCTCAATTATATTTGATTTATGATTAATTATTCTTGAATGTTTTAAAATTTTAGCCTTGTTTGGCCTTTTCACAATCTATCATCGGCTACTAAGAGAGAGTTTTTCTTATTAATATAGAAGTACAAAGTCTTACTACATCCAAAATAGAAATCATTCTTTCCAAACTCATGCTACAAACACCTATCCACACGTCCCAATTGGAATACGTAAAAGCTGATTTTTTGAAGAGATATTTGTAAGAACAAGCCTTTGATTTTTGGCTGCTTTCTTTTGTTTTGAATTTTGAGATTCCTTCATTGCAGAGGATGCTCAATCTTACAACTTCGATTCCATAAAATAGGCATGTGTACGACTCATATTAGTTTGTCATATGATCTTGCTAAGATGAAAGGAACCCACCTTCGCCATTTAAGATACGTTTGGATATGAAGAATTTCAATTCCAAACACTTCAAAATAGACTTTAGGATAACATTTTGGTAATACTTGAAAGAGAGGAAGTTGCAAATAAATAGTACAAGACAGCCTCACATTTTCTCTATGAGGTGAGCAAGCTCATGATTGAATGTGAAAAAGAACATGCTTCACATTGTGAATAGAAGGGATTAATAAGATGACATAATTTTAACCACCCTCTATAGCGTACTAGCCTTGCCTTCTAGTGGTTGCATCATCTTCAACTTGTTCCTCCTCTCTATGTTCACTTTTTCCTTTACTTGGGCTTGAACAAACTAATGATATCTTTGATGTTGGTGCACATGCCAATCCTACACACTTGGCTAGGCATGAGAAGATCTTATGAAGAATAGTTGCAGTTCCATAAGGACCAATGCTATGGATTCTTTAGCTTTTACCATTTGTTAAAGTCTAATTGACTTAGATGAATATTTGTCGCTACCAATAAACTCGTAGAGGTTGTTATATGGAAAAGCCAAGACTTTATTTGGAGAGAATATCTCCTAGATTAGAGGATCACTTTTCTAGAGAAAGACAATGTTGAAATCAAATTCAAAATTCAAATGAATCATCTATAAAAGATGAATGTAAGAATCGCGGGATAGATCACTCCATATCCGAGCCTTTGTTGATCTCATTGTAGGAGAGTGTGGCTTACTTCATAGCCTATACCTCTGAGTATCGTTGAGCATTGTTTATCATGCCAATGATCATGTACAACATTGTGTTATAATACAATAGATCATCCATTATATCTGCTAGTCTCTCTGTCATTATTACTTATAAGAGTCACCTTCTATTGCTCATATCTTAGTCAATACTCCATCATTTTCAATGTTCTATAGCTTGTTGAAATCAGCTCTAAGTCCTCTAGATGCTTTGAAGACATTCAATTTAGTGGATTTATAGAAAAGAGCATCGAGGTGATCACTGGTCAAACTCTGAAGAGGTCCTAAAAATCGAGGATAACGATTTGATTGATAAATTGATTGCTCTATATATAATACATCATTTCAAGTGATTCCGCTTCGAATCATTAGATCGTTAAGCTAATTTAATATCTCCAAAAGGAATTTCTCTAATTCCTACTGTACTGGAAGCACTAAGCTTAACAAGCAGTAGTTGTGTGAATAAAAATAAAAGGTTTTCATTGATTCTTGAATTTGGAAGTAGTCTATTTTGTATCAAACATTACTTGCATCATTTCCAAAGTACATAGGCACTTATTTAGTTTCATTCGAAAGCTAGGAGGGCCTACAACCCAAATCTGAAGCAAAAGGGGGCTAGTACAAAGCACGGATTATCACTACCTACTCATTTCTTGGAGTGTCCATCCATCTTTCCCAATGGTGGTATCAGAGAAAAGCTAAAGTAAAATGGGAGATGGTTTTCCTTCTTTCATTGTTAAATTGGACAGGGACAACTATCAGGCATAGTCCTTGAGGATAAGGAGTCTCTATGGATACAAAGAAGCAAAGGACAACCTACAAGAGAAGAGCAGGAAAGAATCAATTCATGGTGCACCAAGGATGCATTAGCAAGTTCATACTTACTTAACACAATCTCTGATTTTCTTCTTCCACACATTAAGAACTGTAAGACATCCCAAGAGACTTGGGAAACATTGTCTTCATATTTCTCTTCCAACACAAGGGCTAGGAAGAACCAATTGTGGATTGCGTTTACCACTCAAAGGAAGCAACCCAAGCAAGGCATCTCAAAGTATGTGACCAAAGTCAAGGATGTAGCTAATCAATTGGGGCAACCATAGGAGAAGAAATTGAAGAGGAGAAGATTGTGAGACAAGTAATCAATGGGATAAAAACAGATGATAAATGGGAGAGCTTCACAACTGCCATGGACTTGTACATGGACATGCAGATTCCAGATCTTACCACACTCATGCGGCAACTGTTTACCCATCAATCCAAGCTCAACAAGAATGGAGATTCATCAAGAGGTAATAGCTCTTTTGCCCTATGTAGAGATAAAAGAAAGTCTAAAGAGAAAGGTAAAAACAAGAAGATTGAGGATGAAGGAGCTACCTCCCAAGCCAACTATGCAAGGAGAGGTAGAAACTCAAGAGGAATGGGCAGAGGTGGTAGGCAAGGTAGGGGGAGACCTTATAACACCTCACCATGTAATATTTGTGGATTGCCAAATCATACTACACATGAGTGTTACAGGAACTTCAAGAATCAGAGAGGTAGAGGATTGCAAAGAGGTGGATATACAAAATCAAGAGGAAGATTCAATCACCATCAAGGCTACAATAACAACTACAAAAACAACTACAATAACAACTACCAAGGAGGCTACAAATCAAGGAAATATTACAACAAGTATACAGAGGACAAGGAGGATTCTCTTCTGATTATGAATATGACTTCAAAACTAGGTATAAATGATGACCATCTCTTCTACATTGACTCAAGATGTTCAAATCATGGCATGCAATGTAGCTCTTCTCTCTAAACTTGAGGAACCAAATGGTAAGCATCAACTCCAAACACGTGATGACACCAAGCACTCACTAATCAAGGTACGAAATGTTAAAATCTTTGATGGAAATAAAAATCTATTGAGCAAGGTTCTATATGTACCTACAATTACCAAGAACTTGATGAGTGTTGAACAAATTGTGGAAAAGGTTTTGCAAGTCAGGTTCAACAAATATGGGGCATTTGTGGAGGATCCCCAACATGGATTCAAGAGAATTGCAAAAGAAGAAAACAGAGGTAGATTATTCACTTTTGAACTTGAAGATACAAGGAATATTGCATAGTTACAAAGACCAAACACTATCAGAGCTTGAAATTTGGCATAAGAGATTATGGCATATTGGTGAGAGAACTTTAAAGCAAATATTTAGAGATCAATGTGTGACGGGGATACCTAATGTATCCAAGCAACACATGATCTATAAATGTGGTGCTTGTCAGGTTGCAAAATCTCAGAGGTTACCCTTCTCAAGGAAAGGCTACATGCATGAGGACTACCTAGAGCTTGTCCATAGAGATGTATGGGGACCAAGTAAGGATCCCTTAATTTGTGGATTTAGGTATTATGTGTCTTTAATTGATGATTTCAGTAGGTGGACTATCTTATATGTTATGAAGCACAAAGATGAAGTATTCAATTGCTTTAAAGAGTATTTTGCACTTGTTGAGAACCAAACAAGAAGAAGTCTAAAGAGACTAAGGTCATATGGAGGAGGTGAGTACTTGTCAAATGAGTTTGATGCATTCTTGCAGGATAGAGGAATCAAGAGAGAAATTACAACAAGATATACCCCTGAGAAAAATGGGGTGTTAGAGAGGAGAAATAGACTAATTGTTGAAACAACTAGGTCAATGTTAAATGAGAAAAAATTACCGAATTACTTGTGCGCAGATAGTGTATCTACTGCCACTTATCTTGTAAACAAGCTGCCATCCAAATGTCTTGATGGGATGACCCCATATGAAGCATGGCATGGTAGAAGACCTTCACTTGATCATTGCAAGATCTTTGGATGTGTTGCTTATGTGCACATACCATCTCAAATAAGAGGTAAGTTAGACCCTAAGGCCGAGAAGTGCATCTTCATAGGGTATGGCTTGAATAAAAAAGGGTACAGGTTCTACAATCCTTAAAACAAAGGATTTATGGTGATCACTGGTTAACTCTATAGAGATCCTAAAAAATCGAGGGTAATGATTTGATTGCTAAATTGATTGCTCTGTGTATAGTACACCATTTCAAGTGATTCCACTTGGAATCATTAGCTCATTAAAGTAATTTAATATCTCCAAAAGGAATTTTTCTAATTCCTACTATATTGGAAACATTGAGCTTAACAAGCAGTAGGTGTGTGAACAAAAATAGAAGGTTTTCCTTGATTCTTGAACTTGGAAGTAGGTTGTTTGTATCAAACATTACTTGCATCATTTCCAAAGTACATAGGCACTTATTTAGTGTCATTGGAAAGCTAAGAGGGCCTACAACCCAAGTCTAAAGGAAAAGGGGGCTGGTACAAAGAAGGGATTAGGAGAACCTACTCATTTCTTAGAGTGTCCATCCACATTTGATTATTCTTCTTCTATAATCCTCTACGAACTTGTCTGTGTAAATATCTATATTCCTTTGTAAGTATGTTAATAAAATATAATCACATGTAATCTAACATGGTGTAAGGGGTAGACATGTTCTCATAGGTAATATGCACATTGGAGTGCACAAACCTAAAAAGGTTTCCTTGGATAGTTATGACATATCAAAGAAATACTTTCTAAGCATATATTCAATCTATATCAAAACATGCAAGCCACAACAATAGCTATCATTCTATGGTATCCATATCTCTAGATTACTTGGGCTTTGAGGATGAGTTGTATGTATACACATTCATCCTAAGCTCAGGCTTCCCTAGAAGCTTCAATTTGTTTTAGTCATTGTATAAAGAGTTTTAAAACTTTAAGTCAAGAGTCAAGGAAAAAATAAAAGGAGACTAAAGCCAATATTTCTATTTGAATTCAAAATTCAAATCAGTGGAAAGATGATTGGAATCTTTAGGTAAACACCTAGATTCAAGGAAAATTAGTTATACAAATTCCTATGAAGGAGTTGCGAACAATATACTGAGATAATGCACTTCAACAATGCATATTGATCCCTCCTCATAGCCAAAGTAGTCCTCCAACACCTCCACATAATTAACTTTAAGCTTCTATGTACTATTGTTGGTCTACTATGCATGTCTTCATACTTAATTAGAGCCATTGAAGTGGATTTATGGTCTCACAATCACAACCAATCCATGGATCATGATAATAGCTTCCTTATGAGCGTGTATGCAAGGATTTAATTATTGAGGCTTTGTGGGCATAGATATGAGTCATTCTTTATAATTGTGTATTTTCTTCTTCCTTAAATGTTGGAATCACACCTCTGACTTTTTACATATAGCTCTATCATCCTAGTCATTCTAAATTATGCCCATAACTTGGGATGACCCACTCAGCTTTATATTGGAAGTTTTAAAAACGTACTTTTCTAAATTCATAGTAGGTTAAGAGGAGTGAGCATTTTTTTGAGTGCCTTGTTCCATAAATAGATGGTTTTCTCCTCATGCTCATAATCTACAGGTAGTTTGTCTTCACATAGAGTCTTGAGTACATTGCTCCAAAGTATCGGTCATTTTTATGCATCATTAGCAAGCATAGGAAGTCTATTAATGTGTCCAAAAAAGAAATAGATAGGTCTAGAGTAGGTTTTGCAAAGACCCTCTTATCTCTGTACTATGCCATCACCTCCTTGTAGTGGTATATATTAGAGCATCATCATAGTATATACATTATGGGTGATGGTTTTCCTTGATGGAGAGTGTTAATCTCCAAAAGAACAAGCTATTCTTGATGTTAGACCACCTCTATATCAAGAACAACTATAAACTCCAACCAATTTTGGAAGACAAGTACCAAACTATCAAGAAAGTAGCTAACTGTTAAGAAACTTGTTTCTCAGAAAAGTCTACTGCACATTAATCAACCATTGACTAATCATTTGTGTAAAGTTTCTGATGAAACTTTGTAGAATGTGTCATCTAAATCTTGTGCACCTTCTCCAAGTTAAAATACTTCAAATGCTTGAGTAGATTGTGAGAAATGACTCAAATAGTTTACCTATGTCTGAAACTGTCTCTCTGTAATGTCGACTTTGACACCTGCAACTTCTAAGACATGGTTCTCCAAAACTAGAACCCGTTTAAGCAAATGCTTTTAGTCATAGATGGCTTACCTCTCAAATTAAATTTTGAATCCTCATTTGTGTAAAACTTTACACTATACACTGAGCACTGTCCATTTCTTTGACCATCGAATTTGCACCTGTTTCAGAAGACACTCAGAACTTTCTTACATATGAATGTTCCTATTCAAAATTCTCTCAGCCTCTTTGCAATTGGACTCTCAAACTTTAACCATAGATAGATTAACTATGGATTTAGACATGTACAAAAGGATTTCTCAAAAGATTAAACAAAGAAGGAGAATCAAAGAAAAGGTCGACGCGCAATTCTCTGAAAACGTTTTTTTCTCATAAGTTTTCATACATCTGATGGATGACATACATAATGTTCATCTCATTCTCTCCTATTCTTCTATTCTTCACATCTATTGTCTTCTCTATCTCTTCTATATCTCTATCTCACAATGAACACGTATCTCTATATATATATATACAAGTCTAACTCGTCATTTTTCCAAATATATTGAAATATTTACAATACTAATGTACAAAAGAACTTTTTTTTGAATCTCCTCTTTTCCTTGAAACTAATCTTCAATCTTTCATTCATCTTTCCACTTCTGGATTTTATTTAATCACTAATTGTTGATTGTTTTGCTCCAACAGCTCCCCCTCAATCATCAATTGTGATTACCTGCATCTTCTTTATCCCTGCCATATCTTTAAATCTCTGCAACTTTGGTCCATCCAAACGTTTTTTCATCATATCTGCAAGTTGATCTTTTGTAGGAGTATGCATGACTTCAATTTCTTTATCAATAACCTTCTCTCTCAAAAAATGATACTGAATTTCAATATGTTTAGTTCTAGCATGAAACACAAGATTTGCTGCCAAGTATAAAGAACTCATACTATCTCCACAAATAATAGGAGTACTATGAACAACATCAAAACTCTTCATAAGTGTCTTTAGCCATTATTACTTCCTTTGCAGCTTCCACCATGCCTTTGTATTCTGCTTCTGTAGATGATAGAGCAATTGTATGTTGCTTCTTAGAGCACCATGAAATTAGCTTGTCTCCCACATAACACAAATATCCATGTGTTGATCTTCTATCATCAGAATTACCTGCCCAATCTGCATCACTGTATATTTTGACTCTTGTATCTGAAGTATATCCATGATACAAACCTTCTTTAAGTGTGCCCTTGATGTACCTAAGTACTCTTTGACCTTCAATCCAATGTTCCTTTCTAGGACAATGCATGAATTGAGATAGAACTCCAACTGCATAAGATAAATCAGGCCTTGTTAATGTAGCATAAATCAAGCTACCCACCAAACTCTAATAGAGCTTCATATCTTTGAATTCTTCTCCTCCATATCTAGTCAACCTGTGATTTACTTCCATTGGAGTTGGTGCTATCCTGCAATCTTCCATTTTAAATTTGGTTAACAAATTTTTCAGATATCTTTCTTGAGTTACATATACTCCATGTTTAGTATATGAAATCTCCATTCCCAAGAAGAATGACAAATTTCCCAAATCACTGATTTGAAATTCTTTCTCCATCTGTTTCTTAATCATGTGTATGCCCTTGTCATCTGTTCCTGTAAGTATTATGTCATCAACATAAATACAAACATAAATAAATCCATTCTCACTTGCTTTGACTAACAAGCTACTATCTGCCTTTGACGCTTGAAATCCAAGTTCTTTTAAGAACTTTACAAGCCTGTAATTCCAAGCCCTTGGGGCCTACTTCAACCCATACAAAGCTCTCTTGAGCTTACACACATAATTTGGATACACTTGATCTCTGAAACCATCTGGTTGCTCCATGTAAACTTCATCTGAAATATAACCATTCAAAAATGCATTTTTAACATCTAATTGAGATCATTTCCAACCTTTGCACGCAGCAATTGCTATGAGAGTCCTTATGGTTGTCATCTTTGCAACAGGACTATAAGTTTCATCATAGTCCACACCATAATTTTGTGCATATCCCTTCACAACAAGTCTAGCTTTGTACCTAGACACACTTCCATCTGCAAACCTTTTTGTCTTGTATACCCATTTACATCCAATGATCTTTTGACTATTTGGCTTAGGAACCAAATCCCAAGTCTCATTTTCCATCAATGCATCATGTTCCTCTTGCATAGCTTTTTCCCAATTCTTCTTCCCTTTGCCTTCATCATATGTGGATGGATCTTCATCTGCTTTTAGCATATAAGCATAGTCTTTAGTAGTCAAGAATGAAGTATCATAGCTATACCTAGTAGGTTTCCATTTGTGCCTAGATGACCTTCTGACTTCTCCACTTCTTGAAGTTTCTGGTTCATCACATTCTGGATCAAATCTTGGCATTTCTTCAACTTCAACCTGTACTTCACTATTCTCACCTTCATCAAATATTTGAAATTTTGATTTATCTTTCCTTTGATTCACAATTTCTTCAACCTCTGCATGATTATTAACTGTACATGCATACCAAGTACCTTGCTCATCAAATGTAACATCCTTAGACACAAGAAATTGCTTTGTGGATGGATTCCACAACCTATAACCCATCTGCTTGTCATCATAACCAATGAATACATACTTCTCTACTTTAGGTTCCAATTAATGCCTCAATTGAGATGGCACATATGCATATGCCAAGCATCCAAATATTCTACAATGATCCAAGGTAGGTCTCTTACCCCACCAAGCTTCATATGGTGTCATACCCTACAAGGCTTTACATGGTAACCTATTAACCAAGTATGTGGCTGTATTTGCAGCCTCAACCCACAAATAATTAGGACAATTTTTCTTCTTCATCATAGATCTTGCAAACTCAACAAGAGTTCTATTTCTTCTTTTTGCTACCCCATTTTGTTGAGGAGAGTACCTGCAAGTAACCTCTCTCTTTATACCTGCATTCCACAAGTAATCACTGAATTCATTAGAGAAATACTCTCCCCCTCCATCTGACCTTAACCTCTTCAATCTTTGACCTGTAATTCTTTCTGCATATGCATGATAGTGTTTAAATGTATTAAACACTTCTGACTTGTCTTTGATCACATAGATTGTGATCCACCTCGTAGCATCATCAACATATATGACATAATATCTTGAACCATTTATACTGAAATCCTTTGAAGGACCCCACACATCTGTATGTACCAATTCAAGTCTTTCTGAATACATAAAACCATGCTTATTGTATGATTGCTTATGAGCCTTACCTAATTGACATGCTTCACATTTGTATTATCACCTGTCTGAACTGTATGATTAATTGCATTATGATCTAAATCAGTCATCAAAGAAATATTTCCACTCAGGTGATTACTACATCCTGAGTCAATATAAAACACTCTCATGTCTTCATGTGAGGCTTCACATGTTGCATTCATAATAAGAGTCGAATCTTCTTTCTAATCTGATGCATAATTGTAGTAGGCGTTATTATAGGACTCATTTTGGAAGCTTATTCCTACCACCTCTACAATAATTCTGATTAAAATTACCATTGCTTTGATTATTGTACCAACAATCATGAGATAGATGATTGGTCTTACCACATATCCAACAAGCTTTGACATTATCTTTGTTATTTTTGCCTCTTCCTCTACTTCTATCACTTCCTCTTCCTCTTAGGAAGTTTGCTTGGCTTGGAGTCCCTTCATCTTCAACTGATTGTTGCTTTCCTTTGCTAGCTTTCTTCTTGTCTTTAGAATACATTGCATGTCCTGAAATCTTATCAACATCTCCTTTGATATCATTCTCAAAAGTTAGCATATGTCCTAACAATTGATTCAAATCAGGAGTGAAATGATCTAATGAAAGTTCTGTAGATAAAATAAAAGGCTTCCACTTCTCATCTCCTCTTAGCCCTGTGAGAATTTGTCTTACCAACTTATCTTCTTCAATATCTTCATCAACTGGACCTAAAGAATCAGCAATGTCTTTCATCTTTGTCACATAATCAGATATTGATTGTGAAGCCTTCTTCTTGAAGGTAGTAAACTCTGCCCATAATGAAGCTTTCCTTGATTTGGTTGTATTCTGAAAATGCTCTTCCAAAGCATTCCAAATGTCACATGCACTTTCAAGTCCTCTGATATGAGAAAGCAAGTAATCCTTTATTGCCATGTAGATTATGCTCCTTGCTTGAGCATCCTTTTTCATCCAAATCTTTATATCTGCAAGCTCCTCCCTAGTTGGAACACTAGGATCTCTGAACTCTGGCTTTTCTTCATCTCCTCTTATGTATCCCATCAGATCTTTTCTCATAAGTTGAGCTTCCATTCTCATAGACCAAGCTGGATAGTTCTCTCTATCCAACTTTTCAATTTGGAGACTATCTCCCATCCTTGCTTCACCTGTAATCTCAAATCTTTAATCCTTATAAGGAATAAATGTACCTTGACTTTGAGCATTACTCCTTCTCATCCTTTTGATAACCTTTATGTATCTTCCTTCAATCTTTCTTTCACACTTTATCCTTTTGTACCTCAAAGATGTGAAATCTGTATGTCTGCAGCAGTCGGGGTCTTCCTTTCCTCAATTTTGATACAACTTGCTCTGATACCACTGATGGAGAGTGTTAATCTCCAAAAGAACAAGCTATTCTTGATTTTAGACCACCTCTAAATCAAGAACAACTATAAACTCCAACCAATTTTGGAAGACAAGTACCAAACTATCAAGAAAGTAGCTAACTGTTAAGAAACTTGTTTCTCAGAAAAGTCTGCTGCACATTAATCAACCATTGACTAATCATTTGTGTAAAGTTTCTATTAAAACTTTTTAGAATGTGTTGACTAAAGCTTGCGCACCTTCTCCAAGTTCAAATACTTCAAATGCTTGAGTAGATTGTGAGGAATGACTCAAACAGTTTACCTATGTCTGAAACTGTCTCTCTGTAATGTCGACTTTGACACCTGCAACTTCTAAGACATGGTTCTCCAAAACTAGAACCCGTTTAAGCAAATGCTTTTAGTCATAGATGGCTTACCTCTCAACTTAAATTTTGAATCCTATTTGTGTATAACTTTACACTATACAGTGAGCACTATCCATTTCTTTGACCATCGAATCTGTGCCTATTTCAGAAGACACTCAGAACTTTCTTACATATGAATGTTCCTATTCAAAATTCTCTCAGCCTGTTTGCAATTGGACTCTCAAACTTTAACCATAGATAGATTAACTATGGATTTAGACATGTACAAAAGGATTTCTCAAAAGATTAAACACAGAAGGAGAATCAAAGAAAAGGTCGATGCGCAATTCTCTGAAAACGTTTTTTTCTCATAAGTTTTGATACATCTGATGGATGACATACATAATGTTCATCTCATTCTCTCCTATTCTTCTATTCTTCACATCTATTGTCTTCTCTATCTCTTCTATATCTCTATCTCACAATGAGCACGTATATATATATATATATATATATATATATATATATATATATATATATATATATATATATATATATATATATATATATATATATATATATATATATACAAGTCTAACTCGTCATTTTTCCAAATATATTGAAATATTTACAATACTAATGTACAAAAGAACTTTTTTCTAAATCTCATCTTTTCCTTGAAACTAACCTTCAATCTTTCATTCATCTTTCCACTTCTGGATTTTATGTAATCACTAATTGTTGATTGTTCTGCTCCAACATTCCTTATAAGAAATTGGATTATTGTAACTACTCAAGATGGTCTTTAAGGATAGAAGCATATCTGCAAGGAAGGAATCTGTATGGATACATACCTTGAGATGAGCTAATGCCCATTCTAAGGATCAAAAGGCAAGCAACTGAAGAAGAGCAAGAAAGGTTGACTACATGGTGTACAAAAGATTATTTGACAAGGTCATATATCATAGAATCTATCTCTAAATTTTTAGTTCCACATATTAGGGGTTGTAAGACTTCACATTAGGGAATGTACACAAATGAATTCTTTCTCATGAAGAATAGACAACATTTAGTCATCGATGATAATTGAGAGAATCTAGAGCTAAAAATATATTACTTTAACTGATTAACTACAAATCCAACTTCTTAGATAATTCGTATAGATACTTTCATGCCTTTTTTATCAATTTGTTCTAACACATGCAGAGATTCTTCTCACACTTAATAATTCAGTTGATGCTACAATCAATATTTTTCCCTTAATTCCTTTCACATTCCAACGACTTTTTAATATGTTTTCCATGAAAAACTAACTATCATGACATAACGATGTAACTTACTAGTGCCTATACTTGAGTAATAAAGGAAAAAAACTAACTAACGGTAGGGCATAAGGAGGCAGATTTGGTGTACAATATGTAGCAACAGTGGACATTCCAATGTTAATTGTCGTACCGAGGTTAGCTATCAAGTTTGTGGCAAAGATGGTCATGAAACAAAAGAGTACTACTACCTTAAGGGAGCATAGAAACAAGCTAACCATCCAGTTCTTGATTTGTATTATGCTAACACTTAAAATGCACCACATGTAGAACAGGTGCTCCTTACCAGAAGGTGCACCTCCCTCTTAGCATTGTCTGGATGCTAAGGATAACTATACCAAAGATTGCCCAAGAAGCCACCCTTCTCCAATTCACATGATTGGAGTCTCCCCACAAGTAGAAGGTATGACCACTCAATCCCATGTTGTTTCATCTTTTTCAATGGCCATGATGACTAAAGCCAAGCAAGCGACAACAACATGCACCGAGGAACAATAGGGACTCAAAGATAGAGATGAGGAAAAGAAGGCTAGTTGGAAGGGCCAATCTTACATTGAAGGATCTTATGAGAGGGTCACTACTTCTCTAAAAGATCAACCAAGAGGTTCTCAAGAAGATACATAAGAGGTGAACATTGAGGAAATCTTTGGAGGTATTCATCATAAGATTAGTCTACACCAACTCATAAAGATGGATTCAAAACTAAGAAGTGACTTGTTAAACATCATACACTCTGCCTACCTTTGCCCAACCCCCAGCATAGATGGTTTCATGGTTGAATTTCCCTTGCACCCTTGGCTGACTATCAGAGCTCAAGGTCATCTATTTTTATAGCAGATGATGCTATCACAAGTGTTATTATAAATTGAGGTTTTGGCATCAATAAAACCTCATTCCCACTATATGTAGGGGCGGAGTTTAGTTTTTGATCTACAATATGTTCCTTGGTCCATCCTAGAGGTATATCTGAAAATGGGAGGTCTTGTCTAGACCCAAGGTCAAAATTAACCTCCTTAGATGCATGCACAACTTTGTCCCTTTCTGACCTACAAGCATAAAATCATCGAATTTTTCATGTTTACATGTCTTCTCCTTACATAGCATTGCAATGGTGCCTATTGGAAAATTTTCACTACCCTAGTCTAGTGCCCAATTGGAGTTTTCAATCCTTTGGGAGGTGCCTGCAAAAGATAAGCTTAGCTACCTTGCTTAAGAGAAGTAGTGAGTTCTAGAGAGAGGATTGACCCATTTTGGCTAATGGAATCCTCCTTGTCAACTTGGTCACTACTTACTAAGTGCCCATCTTGGGCCTCATGATGCCCACTTGGACCACTACCTACTAGGTGCCCAACTTGGGCCTCATGATGCCTACTTGAGCCTCATGGTTCCCACTTGGGTCTCATGGTTCCCACTTGGGCCTCATGATGCCCACTTGGGCCTCACTATGCCGAGTTGGGCCACTTCCTGCTAGGTGCCCAACTTGGGCCTCGTGATGCCCACTTGGACCACCCTGTGAGAGGTGCCCACCTTGCGCTTCCTAGCACCCAATTAGGGTGAGGTGCCTGATTTGGGCTTCATGGTGCCCGATTTTTGCTTCTTCATCCAGTTTCTTGTAATCACATATCTTATCTTTGTCCGTACTATTCAAGTGCAAAACATCAATTTCTTCCTCTCTGGCCTCCTTGTGCTCCTTCTATAGAATCCTCATTTTTCTCACATATCTCCACTGTGTAGCATTATACTCCTCATCATCCAATTTAATAGTGTATCATCTTTGTGAGGCAAAGAAGCCATAACTTGAGTGTCAAGTATATACCCACTAGCCTTGCTGATGTCTAATCCTTCTTCCAGATGTGTTTGTAATTGATGGTTAGTACATGTCGAAATCCATAAGTTGTTATTTCCCCAATCCTCTATAGCCTTTGCTTCACTTAGCCAAGGCCTTCCCAAGAGTAGAGGGTAGGAGGTCTCCTGTGGTAGGGTAATAACAACAAAGTCTATAACAAAGTGAGAACACTACACTATCATAAGTACCTTTTTAACAATGCTGAGAGGTGCAACCGGATGTTGATCTGCTAATGTAGCCAGATGTTGTTCAACAATGTAACAAAACTAGAAGAGGCAGGTGTTATTGTTCCGGTAGAACATTCAAGGTGGCTTTCTTCCATGGTCATTGTGCCAAAGATAAATAGTGGAAAAATAAGAGTATGTGTTGATTTTCGTGCTTTAAATAAGGTGACTGTTCAAGATGGCTTTCTTCAACCATTCACAGAGGAGGTGCTTGAAGAAGTAGCTGAACACACTTTGTATAGTTTTCTTGATGGTTTTAGTGACTACAAGTGGATAGTGATTCATCCCAATGATAGAGAAAAAATGGCCTTTGTTACTCCATGGGGCACTTATGTTTTATAACCGCATGGCTTTTGGCTTAAAAAAATCATCAACTTCATTTAATAGAACAATGTATCTAATATTGGGAAAGTCGTTAACCACCGTTGCATTTTTTATGGATGATGTTTTAGTGTTTTCAAGCACAGATAGGAGAGCAATAGTTAAAGATTTCCATGATCACTTGGAAAATCTGAAAGAAATCTTTGAGTAGTATCTCAAAATAAGTTTGAAGTTAAATCCTATGAAATGTCATTTTTTGGTCACTAAAGGCACTCTTCTTGGTCACATATTATCGGCCTAAGGGATAACTGTCGATTCGGCAAAGATCATTGCTATCCTCTCCATGCCTATTCCATGAACTCCAAAGGAAGTACAAAGTTTTTTAGGCCATGCAGGATACCATAGAAGATTTATTAGAATGTATTTAGAAATAGCTAAGGCATTGTCTAGGCTTACATGTAAGAAGGTTCCTTCTCATGGAGTCCTCAAGCTGAGAAAGCATTTTGTGAACTAAAATTGAGGCTATGTACTGCTCCACTTCTAACTCTTCCTAATTGGTCATCAGAGTTCCATGTGCATACATATGCTAGTCTTCATGCAGTTGGAGCAGTCTTGGATCATCCATCATCACACAAGGCAGATCAAACTATTGCTTATGTTATTAAATTACTCATCAAAGGAGAACGGAACTATAGCACTATCGAAAGGAAATGTTTGGATATCATATTTGGCCTTCAAAATTTTTGACATTATCTCCTAGGTGTGCATTTTATGGTCACATATGATTATCAGCCTTTGAAGTACTTGATTAACAAGCCTAGAGTAGCTAGAAAGGTTTGGCGATGGTTACCGCTATTCCAAGAATTTGATTTTGATATTCACATTAAGCTAGGGAAAGAGCACTATATGGCAGATTAGGTATCAAGGAGTGCCTTGAGTGAAAAGGCCATAGGTATTCATGATGAACTGGCGGATAATAGCCTTTTCTTGGTTGCAATGCAAACTGATTGGTATGGTGGAATTCTTCATTTCCTCACTATTGGAAAATTCCCCGATCATCTAACACCAATAAAAAAGAGGAAATTACTATTAAAGCCAAAGCTTACTCACTCATAAATGGAAATTTGTATAAATATTGTTCGGACAATATCTTGGGCAGGTGTGTTTTTCCAGAGGAGGTAAACTTTTGCTTGAAGTAGCGTAGAATGAAGGGCATCTGAAGGGAGAGGATTTGGCTCACAAAATCATCCACAAGGCACTATGATGGCCTCACATCTAGAAAGATGCAATCAAATTTGCTAAGGAATGCGACATTTGCACTACAACATATGAGGGGCATACAGATGGTACCCATACCGACGGTCATGCCTCGGCATCAGTATGATCATTGGAAATGCATGGCAACATCACGTTGGGCATACTGACAGTCATTTGACTGTTGGTATGGCTGTTTGAAATGCATCATTGGTATCCGTTCTCATCGCCAGTATATGCATCGGTATAGGCATCGATATAACCGTCGATATAGGCATCAATAATTTCTAGTAACTTAGGAATGCCCAGGCCGACGGTTATATCGACCCCTATACCGGCACCAGGTTTTAAACATACTCGGACCTGAGAGCAAAAATGTGACATTTTGTGCATATTTTGAACTGAGTAGTGATAGCTTCAATCGAACTTGTGTGCATGACACACACACACACACTCTCTCTCACTTCCCAGATCTTGCATCTTGGTAAGTGATATGTGTGCTCTTACCCTTTCTCTTTCTCTATGTTTACCGGTCTCTAATTTATCTTCTCTTGGTTTCGCAAGAGTTTTTTGGCATGAATTCTTTGGAATTGGTTGAGAGATGACGTTCATTAGGTTTTGACAACAATGATACAAAAGAGAGACATACCAATAAATGATTATTCTATTCTCTATTGATAGAGAGAGAGAGAGTAAAGAGAGAGAGAGAAAAGAAAGAGAGAGATATAGAGAGAGATAAAGAGAGAGAGAGAGACAGAGAGAGATGAAAGAAAGATCTAGAGAGAGATGAAAGAGAGAGAGAGAGAGAGAGAAAGAGAGAGAGAAAGAGAGATAGAGAGGGAGATAGCTAAGAGAGAGAGAGATAGAAAAATGATAAATAGAGAGGGAGATATAGAGATACATACACACACACATACTCATGTATATGCATGCATACATACACATAGATGTAAACACATGCATACATACACACACATATAAACATGCATACACATACATATGCATACATACATTCACACACATATGTACACACACATACATACACATATACATACACAAACATATGCATACATACATTCACACACATACGTAGAACACATACATACATACACATATACATACATAAACATATGCATACATACATTCACACACACACATACACACAAATACATACACACAAATACATACACATATACATACACACATGCATATTACATACTCACATTACATACACGCTCACACCTATACACACACTCACATACATATTACATACACACATGCATATACATACACACACATATGGATGCACACATGCATATGCTTACATACATATGCATACATATATATACATACATGTACACACACATATATATACTTATACATATATACACATCTACACCCATAATACATATACAAACATGCATTCACACACATATGTACACACACATACATACACATATACATACACAAACATACAATATTACATACACACATGCACATATTACATACACACATGCATATTACATACATAGATGCATATTACATGCACACATGCATATATTACATACACACATACATATTACACTCACATATATACATACATGCTCACAATGATACACACACACTCATATACAAATTACATACATACATGCATATACATACACACATGCATATGCATAGATACATACACACACATATGCATACACATATTAAATATATAAGAAATAGTTCCACTCAATTTTTAGGTTTTTTACATATATATGAATAAATATATAAAAATAGCATTTTAGGGTTTTTGATTAAATTAAATATATATATAAAAAATGAAGAAAAAGAATATATATAAAAAGTAGGATTTTAGTAAAGATAATTAAATATGAAAAGAGCTAGTGTTTTAAATATATAAATTAAATGTATATAATTAAATATATAAAAATAGGATTTTATGGTTCTTTTTTCAAACTAAAAATATATAATAAATATATTAAAAATAGATTTTTAGGTTAATAATAAAATATATAATCATATATTTATAAAAAATAGAGAAATAAAGTACAATATATAATCTAATATATATAAAAAATAGAATTAGGGTTTTTAGGCTATTTACACATGCATACACACATATATACACACATTATACACATAAAGATACACACATATATATATACATGCATACACACATATATATGTTTTAGGTCTAGGTCTCTAGGATTAGGGTTTTAGGCTTTTTACACATGCATACGAACATATAAATATGTACGCACATAATACATAAAAACATACACATACATACACATACATACACACATATACATATTTTAGCTCTAGTTCTTTAGGATTAGGGTTTTAAGCTGTTTAGGATTAGGCCTTTAGGTCTTTTACATACATACAATAAAAATAAAGATATATAATTAAATATATAAAAAATAGATCTTTAGGATTTTAGGTTTTTTACATATATACAATCAAATATATAAGAAATAGAATTTTAGGATTTTCTAATTAAATAAAGTTTATATAAGAAAAAAAAGAAAAAATCCTATATTTATACAAAATAGGAGATGAAGTACAATATATAATCAAATATAATTAAAAAAATAGGATTAGGGATTTTAAGCTATTTACACATGCATACACACATACACATGCATACACACATATACATGCTTTAGGTCTAGGTCTTTAAGATTAGGGTTTTAGGCTTTTTACACATGCATACACACATATACATGTTTTAGGTCCAGCTCTTTAGGATTACCGCTTTTAGGCTTTTTACACATGCATGCACATGTATATACATATACACACATAATAGATATACACACACACATGTATACACACATATACATGTTTTAAGTTTAGATTCTTAGGATTAGGGTTTTTAGGTTGTTTACACATGCATACACACATATACACATACACACATATTACATACACACACATATACATATAAACACATTCATACACACATATACATGTTTTAAGTCTAGGTTGTTACGATAAGGCTTTTAGGTTTTCTACATACGTACAATAAAAATAAATATATATAATTAAATTTATAAAAAATAGGTCTTTAGGATTTTTAGGTTTTTTTTACATATATATAATCAAATATATAAAAAATAGGGTTTTAGTATTTTCTAATTAAATTACACTTATATAAGAAAAAAATTAGAATAGTCTGCCAGATGGCAATGACATGCATCCAACATGTGGAGATGCAAAAAAACTTCTACAATCCATTGGAATGGATTCGGAATGATTGCATTCGCTTTTGGAACGAGTATGAGAATCTCCACATATGTCCAAAGTGTAGAGCAAATAGGTTTAGAGAAGACCTTGTGGGTGAAGCAATCCCCACAGAGATTCTTCACCACCTTCCCATCATTCCAAGAATTAAGAGCATGTTCAGATGCAAAGCCATAGCGGAGTCAATGTCATGGGATGTAAAAACCAGATCTATAGATGGTGTAATGCAAGTGCCTGCTGACTCTGATACTTGGAAACACATAGATAGTAAGTGGTCAGAGTTTGCTAAGGAGCCTTAGAACTATCATCTAGGCCAAGCTATGGATGGAGTGAATCCATTTCATTTACACAGCTCCTCATGGAGCACATGGCCTCTATGGTTGGTGGATTATAAAATCCCACCATGGCTGGCCACATAAAAGGGCCATTTATTATTATTTCTTATTGTGCCATGTATACCTTGCACCACTTGTGGAAGAGCTATGCACTTTATGGGATGGGATTACTGTGCATGACATGTCTCAACCCATAATAAGACGAGACATGCGAGTGCATGACATGCTTATGTGGATGATGCATGATTGGCACACTTATGGTGAATGTTCATGTTTATCAATTTTGGGTTACCATGCTTGTTCCTTATGTAGACCATGACTCGAAGCACGCTATTCCAAAGCACTTTCAAAAATTATGTATGAAGGACATCATATATATTTTTTTGATGGACATGTTTTATGTGAAGGGCAAATTGGCTAGCAAGCGCAATGCCAAATGAAAGCAAGCAATTGGAAGAAGCTGTAGGATTCAAAAATACCACTCGTTGGCATGGAATGGTTGTCGATCTTTCAGGAACTGCCTTATTGGAGTGATTTATTGGTCAATCATTTGGTAGACTTGATGCATATTTTCAAAAATATGGGAGAGATTCTCTAGAAGAATTTGATCGGGAAGAAGGAAAGCAAAGCACAAAGGGAGGACTTGGAAGAGCGAGATCATATGCAAGATTTATTGGCAATTACTAAACCCAACAGAATAGTTTCATTACCAAGAGCTCCTTGGGAGCTTTGCAAGATGGAAGAGCAATAAGTGAAAAAGGTGATTTCAGAGTTTCGGACACCTATTGGGTGCATGCAGTGTTTGAAGATTGCCTTCACAAGAAATGATGATCTCGGAGGGCTCAACTCTCATGATTGCCACAAGCTTTTATAGTTTTTGATCCTTGTAGCTTTAAAAGATTGTCTTTCGGAGGATGTAAAAACACCCATTTATAAAATCAATTCCTTGATACGGTGGATCTCTTTTAAAGAGATAAAGAGAGATAACATAGAGAGTATGAAACTCAATGCTATAGAGATTGTCTCTATGGTAGAGAAATACTTTCCCACAAGTATTCTCACAATTCACCTTCATTTAATGATTCATGTGGTAGATGAAGTTGCAATAGTAGAAACCGTCCATAGTCAATGGATATTCTTCTTAGAGTGATCCGTAAAGACATTAAAAGGGTTTTTTTGGTAGAGAGCATGTCCAGATGGTAGCATGGCATAGGAATAGCTCTTACAAGATTCACTTGTATTCACAACTGAGTTTCTATGCATGTTGGACCCAGAAATGCCTCGCTTGTGGAGTGATGATGAAGATGTTCATCTCATAGGTGATGAACCTCAAGGTAAAGGGATCCAAAGAAAAATAGATGCAGCTTTCAGAGAGAAGGCAATGAAATTTTGCATCATTAACTATGAGCCTATGTAGAAGTGGTTAGAAAGGTATGAGATTGCCAAGGAGACAAACACAAAGCAAAGAGCTCAGTTTTGAAAGAATTATTCCACTCGATTTTTTTCCCTTTCAGAAGTTCTTTGAGCTCTTCAGCCTTTTCCAACGGGCAGATGGCTAGATTTAGCGGTTTCACAAGCAAAGGTAGTAGGTAAAGATATCTCTGAAAAAGAGGACGAACTCACAAAGGGGTGTGATTGGGAGTATTCTAAATATGGTGCACTATGGTCTAATGGATGACACTTTCATATCGCATGAATCGACAAAAAATAGGTCTACTTTTGATAGTGGGGTGATGGTGAAGTTTTTCCAAAAAAGTAGAGCTAGTGCAAGAGATGACAATGATCAAGAAGGCAAGCTAGATTATTATGGAGTGATTCAAGATATCTTGAAGCTATCCTTTAGGAAGTTTGATTACTTTATTTATGATGCGAAATTGTTCAAAGTAGTCACCTCTAGAAGAAATGCAACAGCGAGTTGGGATAAGAGAGGTTTGCTTCAAGTAGACTCCACAAAGTTATGGATATATTTTATTCTAGATTCGAAAGAAATAGAGTGGCTATTTTGTTTTAAAAGTTTTCCCACATAGCAAAAAAATTTACGAGAACATAGATGTACAAGAAAATCCATGTGTAGTGGACTCTAACATTCATTCCGTAGTCAAGGAAGAAGAGATCATTGTCCAAGATGAAGAGATCCTTGAAGAAGATGAGATACATGATGAAGTAACATATGATGATCAAGAAGGAGCTAGCATACCAAGAGATATAGCGGTCACCATTGTAGAGATAGATATCCTTTGTGCATCAGAACTCCAAGAGGGTGCTAGAATAGAGGATTTCTGAAGCAAACACTTATACATATTAATTGTGTTTAGTTTTTTTACTATGTTCTTTTGTACACTACCATTATTATCGTATACTAATTATTTGAGTTTTTTGTTGTAGACCATGATGGGAGACAGCCCTCCAGTCACTCCCCATTCCATGACAAAGGAGCAATTCGTGGAGTTTATATCTCAGGTACCTCTCGCATATATGCCGCTGTGACATAGTACTGGATTGTTTGCGGTAGCACTCCCCCTAGCCTCACGCCTACCGACCTTACTCCCACCGGTCTCCCTCCCATTGACATCACTCCCATTGACATCACTCTCATCGGTGTCACTCTTGTGGGCAGTGCTACTCTCATCGGAGGTACGTCTCCTAGCTTTATGACTCCACCAGGATCGCCTTCTCTGCCCTCCCCTAGTGGCTCTAGTAATGGATGTGTGCATTCGACACCTCAATGTGATACAGGTGTTGGCTCGGTGTCGGGGAGCGAAAGAGGTCTCAAGGAAGGGAGAACATGCAAGAGGTTGGAGCACACCCCTGCGGGTTGCATCGTCCCCCTCGTCTTGTGAGCCGTGTTTGCACACTGGGTGTCTTGCCCCTAGTATGGTGGTCGAATCCTACGTCGTACACTTGCACCTCGTAAGAAAAAGATTTGCATGCGGGAAAAGTTAGGTTTTGCCTACAATTAAGGTCACACATGTCAGATTAAGGGTTTATTCATATTTATGGGCTAAAATTCTCAGGTCTCTTAGGGTCAACGTTAGGTTTCCATGGGGTGAAACTTAGGTTTTCAAGGGGTTTCAAGGGTCAAACCTAGGGTTTCAAGGCCTAGAGTTAATATTTACAAATTTATAGGCCTAATGGATAGACACAACATGGTTTCTTATCTGAGAGACAATCAAATCAACTAAAACATGCATAATTTATAACTCTTTCTCTATCAAAACATCATACCATAATGAGAAAATTAGTGAGCTTGAAAAAATTTGATGCACACTTCCCTACGGGATTTCATATGGACATCCGACCCCACTAAACCTACACATTGTCTCGATGGGCCAACCTGCAAAATCCAACAAAAGCGTATCAACATTCTTTTGAAACTCTTTTTACTTTTTATGTTTTTCTTTTCAAAATTTGAAACATGATCTCATGCACTCCATGCAACTTTATAAAGATTAGTACAAATTTTAGAAAATAAAGCAGATGCAAGCTTCACAACCATCTTACTATGTTTCTACTTTTGTAATCAGACAAGTAACCATGTGACTAAACTGTATGCTTTGTAGATCTTCCGTTGTTCAACTTGTTCAAATCTAGCAACTCATCCTAAGTACTAGCATATACTAAGCTTCTACTAACTCAGTTTGTAGAATACACCATGTTTCCCCTATTTATCTCCTACTGTCCATCTCTCTGTCAAAACGTTTTTCTTTTCTTTTACTTTTTCATTTTTCTTTTTCTCTTTCTTTTTCTTTTCTCTTATTTTTCACTTTATCTCAGCTCATCATTTTTCTTTTTATTTTTATTTCCACAAATCAGCCTATGTCGAGATCGGGTGTGACTCATGGACTTGTCTGCCCGACCAAGTTTACCCCACCTGTCTATCAACCCTACATAGCGCATGACATACAAAATGTCAACCCTACATGAAATTGACGTCAGCTCGTGGCTCTGACCACCGGCGAGAGTGACTCCACCCACCTACCGACCCATGCAGGCACATGACAATAGATAGGTCATGCCTACAATGAAACTACCATCAGCTTGTGGCCTTGATCACCTGACCAAGGTGGTTTCACCCACATACTAGCCCATCGCAACACACTAACAATATGCACACACATATAAAGCTGGCTTGAGTATGAAGGTTTTTCATAAATCATGATCCATATGGAGGTAAGATCTCGCAAGAAATAAAATAGCAGGATCCAAAGAATCCCTTTCACTAAGCATTCAAATCAATCAGCATATACACACACTCAATTTAAGCATGCCATCACATCCCCAAGCTTTCACTCCCAAAAGTATCTAGTCCGCTAATTAATTCCATTCATATAATTTTCAAGTGATTCATGCATCATGCAAAACTATAATAAATGTTTGCTATCTAATCCTACTTGATTTTCTTAAATTAGTACGTATCTTTATCACACACAACAATATAATGCATATGCTCTTTCAAAAAGAAAACAAAATTTGAAATTGGAAACGTTTCACCTGGTTTTTTTAGTCCATCTTCATCATTGCTCGATCCAAATTTTCTTGAATTTTCCTAATTTATTTTTCTTCATCAGCATCGACCTCAGTGTCCTTAGCATCCTCTAGTATCGTTATCATCAATCATCAATCATCATCATCAATCATCATCATTTATTATCATCAATCATCATCTTCATAATCAGTCATCATCATTCATCATCATCAATCATCAATAATTCATCAATCATCAATCATCAATCATCAATCATCAATCATCAATCATCAATCATTTCTCATGATGAATCATCAATCATCCTCATTCATTAATCATCACTCATCATTAACATCAATCATTATTCATCATCACCATTCAACATCATCAATCACCATCATTCAATCATCATAAATCATCATCATTTTCATCATCAATCATTATCAATAACCATCATCATCATCATCAATCATTAATCATAATTTTTATCATCATCATCAATCAATAACATTTGATCATTTTCATATGTTTTCATTATGATTCTTCTTCAATCATCCTTCAATATTTGCAAATATATCTTTAAAAGTTAGATTTTTACTTCTCTTGTTCTTTTTCAAAGTCTTAGAAGACTTTGGAGTAGCCTTTACATTCCCCTCAATTTGCTTAATAATATCATCAAGCAGTTGTTTTTCTGCTTTGTTAACTCGTAAATTAGATTTTATCTCTTATTGAGTTTCTTCTTTACTCTTTTCTAGTTCGATTTGTTTATCAAAGTTTAATTGGGATTGTAATTTCATAACTTTCTCTTGATCAAATAGATCCTCATTAGTCAAAAGTTTTGGATCAAATGAAACAAATACATTCAGATCTTTCTTTAATTTCTCTTGATTTTCTCTATCTGATTCTCTTTTATGATCTATTTCCATTTGTTCTCTAAATATCTGCTCAATATTTTGTTTCTCGACCTTTATTTGTCTACTTTTGGTTTCTTCAGTAGGTTTCGCTTGACTCTGAATAGATAGCATTCTCGTTTGTTCATCAGATCTACCGTTCTCAAGTCTTTTTGGTTTCCAAATCTTTTGAATTGAGTTCGATCTAGTTTTGGTCTCTTCAAAAAATTACTTCATCCCAGCTTTTCCTACATTCAAATGCTAGGGTGATCTATCTTAGTATTTAGAAATTGTATTTTCATATTCACTTACTAGTTATGATTGCATGCACTTTCATACACTATACAGTCTTAGAACATATGTCCAAACTGATTGCACCAAAATCATTGTATGGGTCTCTTCTCAACCCAACTTGATTTCCTAGGTATCACTCTAGGCATGGATCTTCTAAGACCTAATGATTGTTTATCTGTGGATATGTTTTGAACTTTTACCTCATGTTCATTATCACATGTCAATGCTTGTAGGTCCTTAACTTGCTTGTTCAACAACTCAACTTTATGAGTCAATTTTGAAATCCCATAATCCATTTCATTTTTTACGTCTTTAATACTTATACCCATTAGCTGAATAGTGTCATATATTTTATTTATAGTTTACATTAGGGTCATAACAATACCAAACTTTGCTTTTATAGATTCACTTGTGTTGAATTCCACTTCCTTAAATTGCTCTTTGTATTTCCTAAATTGTTCTTCAATCAGTTTTTTCATTTTAGTTTCTTCTTTATATAATCTAAGCTATGAAAATAACAAATTTCTAATCCAAGCAAGGGAAAAAAGTGTATATGCATACGATCGAATCAAGTGTAGAACATGAATGCCTTGACTCAAGCAATCAAATAAGTCTTTTAGTTTAAGGTGCATGAAGCAATGCAAAAAATTCAAGAAACTTAAAATGGTGGTATCTAGAATATCTGATCTGACGTCAAGGTTCCTTTTTCTCTTCTCAAGGATTGGGTGGCATGTTGAGGATCACCAAGGCAACAACCTCGCTTGATGTCGAGTTCAAGTGTTGGGGAGCAAAGGAGGTCTCACGCAAGGGAGAGCATGCAGAGGGTTGGGTCAGACCCCCACAGGGTGCAACAAGGAAAGCTAGGTTTTGCGTACAATCAAGGTCACACATGTTAGATTAAGGGTTTATTCATATTTATGGGCTAAAATCCTCGAGTTTCTTAGGGTTTAGGTTAGGTTTCCATAGGGTAAAACTTAGGTTTTCAAGGGGTTTGAAGGGTCAAAACTAGGGTTCTAAGGATAGAATTAGGTTAGTGAAATATTAACAAATTTATAGGCCTAATGGACAGACACAACATGGTTTCTTATGTCACAAACAATCAAATCAATAGAAATATGCACAATTTATAACTCTTTCTTGGTCAAAATATCACATCATATCTAGAAAATCACTAAACTTGAAAAAATTTGTACACTTCCCTGAGGGATTTCATCCCAACACCATCGTGTTGATCGAGGTCATGCTCTAGAGGAGCACGTTTGAGGAGTGGATCTATAGGTGGCTCTTGAGGAGGAAGATGTTATGGAGGCAGTGCGATGGACATTGCATCTCCCACTTCTACTCCTAGAGTGAGTACCTCATATGTAGGTATGCCACATGGTACACCATGTACACCTTGGGGTGCTCATGATCGTGAGGACTCCAAGGTGTATAATATATGTGATAGATCTCCAATGATGGATGCGTTTGGAAAGGCCATGCATCAGCACATATAGAACCTTTGCTCCATGCAGTTTGGACACTCTATCATATTAAAATGGAGTGAACAGGATAAATATTGTGAAAATTATATCAGAGAGAGGATCTATCACGAGTAGTAGCTAGCACATGGGCATCCTATTGTCAGCTCAGAGTGGATTCAACACACGGTGTATGAGGTTATATCCCATCGATGATCTGAGGCTCGTGATGCTTTCAGAGCATGCTTACTGAAGCGTGTATGGTTAGATGCTGAGGAGTGGGATATGTTTTGCAATGAGTAGTAGCAGACTCCTGACCGATATCACTAGTAGCGAGATGTGGTGGCCACACGTTTAGATACGGTCAAACTATCACATTTGGGTAGCGACAGATATGATACCATGCGTCAGCAGTTTGTAAGTATCATTTTGATTATGGAATTTATTTGTGTTAAGCACGTCATGTATGTTCATCTAATGTTTTGCATATTTGTTGGAGTAGTTGGTAGTGGGTCGTCCTCCAACACGATCCAAGGAGGCTTATGGATTGGCTGCATTGTTGGAGGACTTGGAGGGACGTGCTCTGATGGTTTCATGGGAGCATCTACTATGAGATGAGCTTATAATCTTGTTTCCGTGTTTTTAGTTGTTGTTTCTAAATATTATGTCAATTTGTCTCATTTCATGTTTGCTCTTTGTTGCACGACTGCTGATATAGATGTTTTGATCCCTTTGGGCATGTGTATGGTAGTGGTGTGCCACAAATTGTATTTGTCTCATATATGGTAGTGGTGCACCAAAATTTTGTATTTGGTTCCTATATGGCAGTGCTTTTCCAAATTTTGTATTTGGATCATATATAGTAGTGGTTTGGCACACTCTTATACAGGCTTCATTTATGGAATATATATCTCTTTTGTACATAGTTCATGGTTCATTCTACTCATATCTTTTGTCTCCGATAGTGTTTTGCTTTATCCAATCATGTTTTGGCTGCCACTAGAGTACGTTACATGTACTAGAGATATGGCATAAAAGGCTACATCATATAGGTGAAAGAACACTAAAGCAAATATGCAGGGATCAGAGTGTGCTTGGTATTCCAAATGTGTCCGAGCAACACATGATTTACAAATGTGAAGCATGCCAATTCGATAAATCTCACAGGCATTCATTCAAGAGAAAAGAATATATCTACGAAGACTACTTGGAGCTTTCTCACATAGATGTGTGGGGTCCTAAGAGAGAGCCATGAATCTTAGGGTCAAGGTACTATGTTTCATTCATAGATGATTGTAGTAGATGGATAATTCTTTACTTCATGAAGCATAAAAATGAAGTCTTCACTTGTTTCAAAAAGTATTTGAAATTGGTTGAGAACCAAACAAGTAAAAGCTAGAAGAGGATTAGATTTGATGGAGGTGGTGAGTATTTCTCAAATGAATTTGATTCGTTCTTTTAGGACAGAGCTAGAAAGAGAGAAGTCACAACAAGATACACTCTTGAACAAAATAGAGTGGCAGAGAGGAGAAATAGACTGGTAGTAGAGGCTGCAAGATCAATGTTGAATGAAAAGAAACTACCAAATTACCTATGGGCAGAGGCTATTTCCATATCCAGATATTTGATTAATATAATAGGTTCCCATCCAAATCCTTGGATGGAATGACACCTTATGAGGCATGGAATGGTAGGCGACTCTCATTGGACCATTGTAAAATCTTTGGGTACATTGCTTATGCACATATACCCTCATAGATTAGAGGGAAGATTGATCCAAAAGCTGAAAAGTGTATATTCATTGGCTATGACCAAAAGTAAAAGGGATATAGGCTATACAATCCCACTAACAAAGCATTTACAGTTAGTAGGGATGTGGTGTTTAATAAAAATAATTCATGGTTTTAAGATGATTGCAGGAAGATCAAGCTACCTTATGAGTTGGAAAGTGATTTTCCAACTCTAATTCAAGAAGAACCACAAATATCTGAAGATGTTCACTCAGAGGATGAACAAAATATTGACTTGAAGGCTTGGAAGTCAAAGGGCAAGACCAAGCTCAAGCAATTGGAAGACACCCCAGAGTCTTCCATTCAAGCACTCAGGAGATCTCAAAGGGAGAGTAAAAAAAACAATAAGGTTTGTCTATGACACATCACTAGACACCACGAATTTTGTACACATGACTAAAGATTCTATGTTAGAAGAGCCTTCTTCATTTGAAGAAGCTAATAAGAAGAAAGAATGGAGAGAAGCTATGCAAGAAATTGAAGCACTTCAGTGGAACAACCCCTGGGAT
The DNA here is from genome assembly GCA_020310875.1 of Ceratopteris richardii. Classification (NCBI taxonomy): domain Eukaryota; kingdom Viridiplantae; phylum Streptophyta; class Polypodiopsida; order Polypodiales; family Pteridaceae; genus Ceratopteris; species Ceratopteris richardii. The sequence continues at coordinate 127,396,050 of CM035419.1, forward strand.
CTGGTTCCCAAGAAACCAAGCATGAAGGTAATACGATCTAGGTGATATATAAAATCATGAAGAATTCAGATGGTTGTATAAACAAGTATAAAGCAAGGCTAGTAGCACAAGGGTTTTCTTAAACTCATGGAGTGGATTATGAGGAGACCTTCTCATCCATGTCTAAGATGCCAATAATTCGAACCTATATCAATTAGATATTAAGAATGCATTCCTAAATGTATGGATCTCAAAAGAAGTTTACATGGCTCAACCACAAGGGTATGAATCCAAGGAAAAACCAGACTATGTATGCAAGACAAGGAAAGCACTCTTTAGTAAGTATTGTTGCTTCAAAGAATTCAAACCTATATCAATTAGATATTAAGAATGCATTCCTAAATGGATGGATCTCAAAAGAAGTTTACATGCTCAACCACAAGGGTATGAATCCAAGGAAAAACCAGATTATGTATGCAAGCTAAGGAAAGCACTCTATGGTTTAAAGAAGGCTCCTAGAGCTTGGAACCATAGGCTTGTCACATGTTTGTATGATCAAGGATTTGTTGCTAGCAAAGAAGATTCTTCTTTGTTCATGAATAAGACTAAACCAGAAGTTAGTTACTTATGTGTCTATGTGGTTGACATTATTATTACAGGAAATGATGCCAATGACATCAAGCAAATCAAATCTCATATCATGGAAAAGTTTAAGATCAGCGATCTTGGTTTGTTAACATACTTTCTTGGATTAGAACTTGTATATACAAATTTTGGTGTCTTTATTACTCAAAGAAAATACATTCATGATATGCTGGTGAAATTCAAGATAGAGAACACCAAAATTTGAGGTACACTCATGGAACTCAACCACAAGGTTAGTTCTTATGGGGGAGAATTCCTTGAACATATTACACGTTACCAAAAGCTTGTTGGAGTCTCAATTATGCAACCCTAATGTTGTATAATTACATGGGTCAAAGGGGTAGAACCCTTGGGTTTCTAGGTGTGAAACCCTTTGGATTTATGATTTATTTACCCCTTTTAGATGGGTCTTGAACCTTAGGGTTGATTCTCTAAGGTTGAGTACCTTAGGCTTGATTGGAAGCTTCACCTAGCTTGGAGAGTCTCCTTTTAGAAGATTTCATGTGATTTCATAAGCTTGGAAACCATGTGAACACCTTAGGGACCCATGTGATAGAAGGTACACATGTCCTCTTGAGAGGGACTTACTTGGAGAGTCTCCTTTTAGAAGCCATGTGATTTCATGTGATTTCATAAGCTTGGAAACCATGTGAACACCTTAGAGACCCATGTGATGGAAGGTACACATGGCCTCTTGAGAGGGACTTACCCCCGCTATATATTGGAGGGGTTGGTTAGGTGGAAATGGATCTCTCTTCCTTGTGTGAGTCTGTTTAGTTAGTCTTCTTAGTTTGTATGGAAGCTTTGGAGCTCTCACACAACAGTGGTACCAGAGCCTTATTGATTTTAGAATCCTTTTGGAGTTGGGAACTTCCTCACGCGAGCTTTTTCGTATCTCTCACGCGAGCTTTTTCGTATCTCTGTGAGCTTTTTATGGACCCTATATCGATATTGACCCCCTACTGCCCATCAAACATAGGCGGAAAGCCCTCGCAACTGTACGCTAGAGCACAACATACGAGAGCTCGAGGAGGCGCTCGCAAAGATTCTCTCTCCTTAGTTCATTGCAAGATTGTTCCTCTTCGTATATTTGTAGAGCGTGCACCGCTTAGAATCATTATATATGGGATTTATGGCTCACGTTTCTAAGACCACGCAAGTGAGTTTTTATCGCACGTCATTCTTGGCAAACTTTGAATATAAGTGGAGGACGACAGCCTATGGCACATAGGATTTGAATTTGAGATGCTTAGTTTGAGAGAGCTTGTGCTAAGCACGTGGACCCATGACTTTGCTTAATTTAAGAGCAAAGTAAAAAGCCACGTGAATAGAACTCACCATTCACTCATCATTTTCCTTTGAGAGGATGTAGTGAGAATTCACAAAGTAATCATTTGTGAGTGATGCATCCCCAACCTTTTCACTACTGAATTTCGGTGCATAAGAGTTCCATGGTAGAAGATGATGGAGAACAAAGAGAGGTCTCTCTCCCTCAAAGTTTTGTGTTGAAGATACAAACCCAAACATGGAGGAGCATGCAACTTCATTGAATTGAATTCCGAAAAGTATTTCATTGCCATTTCCCTTGTTCTTTACATATTTTAATTTTCTATTGCCTAAGCGGCAGTATAATTTTGAGTATTCTCACAATATCTTATAGATTTGAGAAATCTATGATATAGGGAGGATACTCATCCAAGAAGCTATGAAAATGGAGCTTCTTCATCACATGAATTCGGTCTTATTTTCATTTACTTTTGTATTTATGTGGATATTGCATGAGTAAATACCTATGAAATGATGTAAAGTGTTCCTTGGAGTATTGAAATGGTTATGGGATAGAGTTCTCCATTCAATAGGTTAGGAGCACTACACCATGCAATTAGGCAAAGGCATGGAGAAGGTCTCTTTATAAGGACCAAATAAGGATAAAGTTTGGATATTCTCCCATTAATATTGCATCTCATAGTCTCATGGCCACTTGTACATGATTGAATGAATGGTTTATACATTCTTTGCATAAATTTTGCATACATAAAGGATAATTTTATGCGTAATACTAGCACATGCATAAGAATATGATTTTCTTTTCTTTTACAAAAGCAACACAAACATGTGCATGATTAGGCATAAAGATTGTATCCATTAGTATGCACATATGAAATAGAGGCATGGTTTTGGAAATACATGCACATATTGGGCACAAAGTAAGTATAAGTGCTCAAGAAGGAGGCCAACAATGAACAACATGGGATGGCTCAAGCCTACTTCATCACCATGAGAACACTCAAGCAAAGTCAAGGGATGGATGAAGCTTAATTTCCAGATACGTTTTTAGCCTCTTTTCTTTTCCTTCAGACTATGAAGCATGCACTGCATGTTGTGATAGAAATGAACTCAGAAATGGATGCATAGATTCAAGTGGCCCAGTGTTGCTTGGTCACATAGACAATTAGTCATGGAAAGGATTTGCACTATGCATTGTGTTAACATGGGTTTGGAAAAGAAACATTCCATATGCATAAATATAGTCATGGTTTATGACATATGCATTATGACAACTCATATGCACAAAAAGAAAAATGCATGAAAGTTTTGCACCATCCTTTGAATGAACAAAGTTCCAAATTAGAGCTTTTGCATGCTTTAAGGAGGGGTTCAACTTTTGAATCTTATGTATGCAACACCTTTTCCAATAAAGGTGTAAAAGTCTTGGCATACACTAAAGTATGCATTTGGAATACATTACATGGGTTTCGAGTTGAGAGGGAGATTAAGTTCTTGAAGTTACGCTTAAGTAGGATTTGATTTTATTAGTTTCTAGGAAGAATGGTGATGAGGCCAATTGGCCACTATAAATCATTTAATTCCTTTATGTTTGGCTTAGTAATTAAAAGCCATTTAATCCTAACTTCCTGAAATACCTTAAGCTTAAAATCCCTCTTATGGAAGTTTAAATTCCATAGAAGCCCATGGCATGCCTAATCAGCAAGGCCATAGATTTAAGGTAGTGATAATTTTTTTTTCTCTTAAAGCCATGATATAATTGTGGTAAACTTAGAGCACCTAGCTTCAAGCTCTAAGAAAGAGAAAACATAATATAAAATAATCTATGTACTTCTGCAAGATGGAAGTATCAATGATCTTCTGTAACGAAGTTCTTTGTTTGTAAGAACTAAAGAACTATTCGGAGCTTTACATTGTTCTTCTAAGAAAATGCAAGGCATGAAGAGAAGGTAAGACTCAAGGGTTTTAATAAACCCTAATTACCATTTTCTAATGCCCTAGAAGTAGAAGACTATTCAGAATGGTAAATGGCATTACCATCTACTTCAATATAAATATTTGATTGGCAAGTCAATTATTCTTTCTCAGATTACTCATTATGTCCAAAAAGATGATATCTAGTTGAGATATAAACTAGCTCTATCATCAAGTGACATAAAAGGGATCTTGTAGAGTATGTCTGAATCAGAGGATAATTGAAAAGCCAATTTTTAAGACTAGTCTTGTCAAGTTGAAATTACAATTAAACTTGTTATGTTATAATTTCATTGTGACATAAGAAACGGTTATGCTTTGCAATGGAAATAAAAACTTACAAGTCTAAGAAGTAAAAGTTCTTACTTGATTAGGCTAAAACAAGGCTTGATCCAAAGATCCAAGACAAGTTACCTTTACTAAAGTGGAAGTGTAAGCCGGATGGTATGTGACATCTAGGTTTACACTACCACTTAAGTAGATTAGTGGTATGGGACATCGAATTTATGGGTAATCCAAACTTGGAAACTTTGCGATATTTGTTCAACATGCTTAGAGGAAGGTTAAAAGCTCTGAATACTTCTTTTAACCAAGGGGAAAATAAATTATTGAAAATAAACTCTTTCAAATACTTCTGAAAGCACACAATTTTCAATTTACTCTCAGGTCATTTTCGAGGACGAAAACTCTTAAGGAGGGGAGAAAGTCCCCAAGAACTTGTATCTTATGCCTTGAAAACACCAAATAGGGTATTGCAAGGCAAAAGATATGCAAGAAATAGATAAAGGTTCAAGTACTTCCTCGTATTCAAGTACTTCATATATCTTTGAAGATTGGTAATTCTCAAAGAACCCAAATGCAAGAGAAGACTTGCATACACCATAAGAATTGTATAAATCCTAAGTGGGTTAGGAGAAGACGTTGGATGCGCTATAAATCATAATCCTAAAAGTAGCTTAATGCTTCATGGGGATAACATAACATACATTATGGATTCCAATAATATAGACCTAAGGAATATGGTGTCTTGTATGAAGCATAATAGCTAGATCCCGAAGTAAAAACCCATGGGTAAAGCCTTGAACATGAAGGGATCTATTGGAGAAAGACCTAGTCTTATCTCTTATTTTGGTAAAAGAAGAGAAGAAAAGCCAAAAGACCCAAGTAGGGTAAAGATCAAATCAAACTTTAAGTTTGATAAGATGAGTCACACCACATCAAATGGTTAACCAAATATTTTGAGTATGATTAGTAGTGGTGTATCTAAGCACTTTAGTCCTTGCTCTCATAAGTTGGTACCATAGTATAATGGGCATTTAAAAGGACAAAGAAGGTGAGAAGATATAGACACATAGTTATGTGGATTGGATGAAGAACCCACTGGTATGCGACAGTGGATACTGATTCCCATTGAGTACTTTTCTTGATGGCCAGAAGAAAAAGGGACTCGAGATCCAAAGAAATACGTCACGGAGATAATGTATATGAATATGCGTCTTCTTCAATTATCCACTCAAAGGGAAAAATAATTCTACCAACAAAATATGAAGAGGATCTATCTCTCATACAGAGTTAGAAATAAGGAGAGGATCAACTTCTTTGAGTTTGAAGGTAAACTCTAAAGGATGAAGTTCTAAAAGCTTCATCCCAAAGTATGACTTGAAATTCAAGGAACATAAAAATGATCTTAGACCAAGCTTGAAAGAAATCTCGGAAAGATCATCTTTTTGATACATGATAATTCAAGTTAACTGAAGAATAGAAAAGATCTAATTATGATGTCAACATAGGGCATCTTTAATAGATCTCGAATATAAGGGAGAGAACTCTGGAAGGATCAAGAAGGCCTTTAAGGTTTGAGATCCAACTAAAGAGCCGTAAGGATTAAGCATTGAAGAAATGATTGGAATAATCTATTTCTAGATATGACCTTAAAGATAACACGATCTTTTACACTACGAGTTCCCACCTTGGGACGTAGTTATAAAGATCTTAATCTTTTTGGAAGAGCAAGTAAAATAGATTTCAACCAACCAGAGTCTTCAATAATTAGATTGATCCCTATGGGTTCTAGTTTTTTGAAGTGAATTCTCGAAACTACGTGAAGTTTTTAAAGAACATTAATCCACTTTTTGTAAGCTATTCAAACTTGTGCACATAGATGTGTGGGGTCGTAGCAGACTAGAGCCATCAATCTCAAAGTCAAGGTACTATGTTCCATTCATAGATGATTATAGTAGATGGACAATTCTTTACTTCATGAAGCATAAAGATGAAGTCTTCACTTGTTTCAAAAAGTATTTGGCATTGGTTGAGAACCAAACAGGTAAAAGCTTGAAGAGGATTTGATATGATGAAGCTGGTGAGTATTTCTCACATGAATATTTGACTCATTCTTATAGGGGAAAGGTATTAAAAGAGAGGTCACAACAAGATACACTCCTAAAAAAATGCACTTGTAGGTTGTACAATCCTAGTAACAAAGGATTTATAGTTAGTAGGGAGGTGGTATTTGATGAAAATAATTCATACTTTGAAGGTGATTGCAAGAAGATCAAGCTACCTTATGACTTGGAAAGTGATTTTCCAACTCTCACTCAAGAAGAACCACAAATATCTGAAGATGTCAACTCAAAGGATGAAGAGAAGATTGACTTCAAGGCTTGGAAGTCAAAGGGCAAGACCAAGTTCAAGCAATTGGAAGACATTCCGAAGTCTTCCAATCAAGCACTAAGAATATCTCAACCGGAGAGTAAAAAACCAATAAAGTATGGCTATGACACTTCACTAGCCACCAAGCATTTTGTATACATGTCTAAAGAATCTATATCGCAAGGGCCTTATTCATTTGAAGAAGCCAATAAGAAAAAAGAATGGAGAGAAGCTATGCAGGAAGAGATTGAAGCACTTAAAGAGAACAACACTTGGGATTTGGTTCCCAAGAAACCAAGCATGTATGTAATAGGATCCAGGTGGACATTCAAAATCAAGAAGAATTCCGATGGTTCTATAGACAGGTATAAAGCAAGGGTAGTAGCGAAAGCATTTGCTCAAACTCATGGAGTGGATTATGAGGAGACCTTTTCACCTGTGTTTAAGATGCCAATAACTAGGGTTTTGGTAAGTATTGTTGCTTCAAAGAATTTGAAACTATATCAATTAGATATTAAGAATGCATTCCTAAATGGATGGATCTCAAAACAAGTTTACATGGCTCAACCTCAAGGGTATGAAGCCAAGGAAAAACCAGATTATGTATGCAAGCTAAGGAAAGCACTCTATGGTTTAAAGAAGGCTCCTAGAGCTTGGAACCCTAGGCTTGTCACATATTTGCAGGATCAACGATTTGTTGCTAGCAAAGCAGATTCTGTGTTGTTCATAAAGAAGACTAACTCAGAAGTTATTTACTTATGTGTCTATGTGGTTGAAATCATTATTACAGGGAATGATGCCAATGGCATCACACAAATCAAATGTCAGATGATGGGAGAGTTTAAGATCAGTGATCTTGGTTTGTTAACATACTTTCTTGGATTAGAACTTGTATATACAAATTCTGGTGTCTTTATTACTCAGAGAAAATACATTCATGATATGCTGGTGAAATTCGAGATGGAGAACACCAAAATTTCAGGTACACTCATGGAACGCAACCATAAGCTTAGTTCTCATAAGCGAGAATTCCTTGAAGATAATATTGGTTACCAAAAGCTTGTTGGAGTCTCAATTATGCAACCCTAACAAGAGTGGAAATATGTTGTGGGGTAAGCACATTAAGCCAATTTATGCATACACCAAGAAAGCCTCACATGGAAGCTGCCAAGAGGATCCTAAAATGTTTAAAGGGTACCGTAAATGAAGGGTTCTTTTATCCATTTACTTCTGATTTGGATATCATTATGTATTCTCATGCAGATTGGGCTGGCTTTAAGGATGAGAGAAGGAGCACTTATGGATACTTATCTTTTGTAGGATCAAAGCTAATATTAAGATCATCAAAGAAACAACCAACTGTAACATTTTCATCAATAGAAGAAAAATATAGAGGCTTAGAAATTGCAATAGAAGAGGGTATGTGGCTCAAACTACTCTACATAGGTTTGGGGTTATATTCTTATACTCCAATGATTTTTGAGGATAACACTAGCTCACTTGATTTGGCGGCTTATTGTGTATATCATGCAAGAACTAAGAACATTGAAGTGCACTATCATTATTTAAGAGAGAAGCTACTAAGCAAGGACATCCAATTGTCCTATGTATCAACCAATTTCCAATGTGCACATATGCTCACACAACCTTTGGATGGAACTAAGATGAATAGGTTCAAGATGATGATTGGCTTGCAGGAAATCAAGGAGAAATGAAGACCAAGGATTTTAGGCCTGAGGGGGAGGTGTTCGTGCAAATAAGTCCAAGCCTACATACTTGGACAATTAGCATGTATCTCATATAGTCATATATGACTATTCCCTTGTAAAAGTTAATTCCCTTTTATCCTTGTAAAAGTGGACTTGATAATTGCACTAACGCATGAGGAGTTAGGACGAATCAAATCTTGAATTCTTGATGAATAATAGATGAGAGAAAAAGCCTAAAATCTAGGACTCAATTATGGTGAGAATTTAAATTTGAATTCAAAGCTTGGATCCAACTTTAACTATAAAAGTGAGTCAAATAATCACGTGAGTGAACCCAATTAGAGAGATCAATTGAGAGGGATCTATGTGACTAGTGAGCTCATTCTATAGCCACATCACTACCCTCACATTGTGCAATTATACATTGCCAATGTCATTGTATTTCTATATGATTGAATACATACACATTGATTATATCTCTACTTCACTTCTTTGCTATGATCATCTCAGAATAGTCACTCAGAGCTTGTTCCTAGTGCATCAGTGATCACCTATAGAATCAACACTATCTAGTTCATAGCTACAAAGTTTCATTATCATTGTTTTTCTCAACCTCGAGATATTTATATATATCTGCTCACTAGTCTACATATTGTAGCACCTCAAAAATGTCGGCATAGTCCTTCAACTTGATAAGCATCATTCTCAGTGTACAATTGATCTTTTTTATTGAAATAACTCATGATTGGTAGCTATCTAAGTGAATTAGATAATTCCAAAAGGAATTTGACTAATTGCTAGCACATTGAGAGCACATTTCATTTTTTTGAACATGTGGAGAGATGAAAATAGCAAGTCTAAGCTCTTGGTTGAACTTTCTACTTATTTGTTTTGATCCATTCATTAGAGGATCATGTTCCAACGCACATAGGTGATTATTTGTGATCCCTAGGAAGCTCAAGGAGTCTACTAAATTCTCCAAAACTTGCTCTTGGATCGTGTGAAGCAAGGTTTTGCAGCACCAAGTCATCTATGGAATCTATCCACCATCTCCTCCAACATGTGCTTCTCTTGGTATGTGAGAGTGTGTGAGTGAGGTCTCTTCCTTATCTCCTTCCTCATGACAATGCACAATCGTAAAAAGGTTACCTTTGATGGTTTTGGCATATCAAAGAAATACTTCCTAAGCATATATTCAGTCTATATCAAAACATGCAAGTGACAACAATAGCTATCATTCTATGGTATCCATATCTCTAGATTACTTATGCTTTGAGGATGCGTTTCTGAACATACATTGATCCTGAGTTCATGCTTCAAAAGAAGCTTCAATTTGCTTTACTCATTGTATAAAAGGTTTCAAACGTTAAGCCAAAACTCAAGGAAAAACTAAGAGCAGACAAAAGCTAGGAATTCTATTTGAATTCAAAACTCAAATAAGTGGCTGGAAAGATGATTGGAACGTTTAGGTAAGCATCTAGATTCAAGGAACATTAGTTATATAAACTCCTATTAAGGATTTGTGTAGAATATGCTGAGCTCTCATGCACCTCAATAGTGCATATTAATCCTTCATCATAGCCAACAGAGTCCTCTAACACCTCCACATCATCAGCTTTAAGCTACTATGTAGTGTTTTTGGTCTAATATTCATGTCTCAATACGTTTTAGAGCCATTGAAGTGGATTTATGGTTTGACAATCACAACCAATGCATGGATGATGAAGATGACACCGTTATGAACTTGTGTATGCAAGGATTTTATTATTGAAACTTTGTGAGAGTAGATATGATTCATTGTTTATGACTATGTATATTCAGTGTCTTCTTCCAAAAATGTTGGGACCGCACGTGTGACTTCTTACATATATTTTTGTCATCCTAGTCATTTTAAATTATGTGTATAACTTGGGATCACCCATTCAAGTTTATATTGGAAGGTGTGGAAAAGTATTTTTCTCAATTCATAGTAGGTTAAGAGGAGTGAGCATTTTTTTGAGTGCCTTCTTCCATAACTAGAAGATTTTCTCCTCATGCTCATAATCTACAAATAGTTTGTCTTCACATAGAGCTTTGGGTAAATTGCTCCAAAACAATATGGTGATTTTATGCATCATTAACAAGCATAGGAAGCCTATTAATGTGTTTGAGAAAGAAATAGATAGGTCTAGAGTAGTTTATGCAAAGAACCTCTTATCTCTATACTCTACCATCACCTCCTTGTAGTGGTATGAGAGCATCATCATAGTATATAGATTATGGGTGATGGTTTTCTTCTTCAATCAAGAAATTGGATTGATGTAGCTACTCAAGATGGTCTCTATGTATAGAAGCTTATCTACAAGGAGGGAATCTCTATGGATACATACCTTGAGATGAGCTAATGCTATTCTAAGCACCAAAAGATAACCAACTCAAGAAGAGCAAGAAAGGATGAATACATGGTGTGCAAAAGATCTTCTAACAAGATCATATGTCCTAGAGTCTATCTCTATTTTTTTCCTTCCACATATTAGGGGTTGTAAGACTTCACATTAGGGGAAGTACAAAAATCAATTCTTTCTCATGAATAATAGACAAGATTTAGCCACATATGAAAATTGAGAAAATGTAGAACTAAAAATGCATTACTTTAACTGATTAACTACAAATCAGAACTCTTAGCTAATTCTTATGAATTCTTTAATGCCTTTTTTATCAATTTGTTCCAATAAATTTTTAATATCTTTTCCATGAACAACTAACTATCATTACATAATTATTTAACTTACTACTGCCTATACTTGAGCAATAAATAAGAAAAGAAAATTAAATCTCCAAAATCTAGCCTTAATAATGAGACTAGTAGATGGTGGGAGCTATTTTGAGAGTGTTGGCTACTTCAAGTTTCACATTCAATTTAGAAATGTATTACACCATGTTGCTAATCTATTTCTTGATCCATGTTGATTGCACATTAGCCTTCTTTAGACGAGAATTGTAATACCTATTTGACTAAACCTTGAAGGTTTCTCTTCACTGTAGCCCATATTTATTGTAAGTGATTCATGATTTCTTGTTTGATCAGTTTCCATACATACATATAAAAATAAACAAATATATACATACATACATACACATACACATACACATACACACACACTTAAAGTCACATACATATACATGCATGAACACGTATACATTTTTAAGGATTAGGGTTTTAGGGGTTTACACACATGCATACATACATATACACATACACACATATATACATACATACACATACATACACATACACACACATAAAGTCACGTACACACACATACACACATATCGCATATAGATACACACATACACACATACACACATATACATGTTTTAGGGTTGGGCTTTTATGATTAGGCATTCATGTTTTTTTTTTTTTTTTTTTATAGGATTAAAATTAGTATAGATGATTCACTAAATGAAAAACCTGAGGTTTTACGACAAAATTAGTACAAATAATTAAATATATAAAGAACTAGGGTTCTATGATAAATATTAGTATACATCTTTAAATATCAAAGGAGCTAGGATTTTTAATTTATAATAAATATACAAAAAGTAGGTTTCATGTTTTAATTTACATATATAATCAAATTTAGGACTCACTTTGGCGGGACTACTCCCATCAGTGGTATTCCTCGCTTTATAACTCCACCACAACTGTCTTCTCAGCCATCCCCTCGTGGCTCCAGTAGTTGATGTGTGGGCAAGCATTCAACACAAGAACACAATACATGCACTCGTCTATCTTGTCTGTCTACATCAAGTTCGAGGTCATGTTCTAGAGGAGCAGGTTCTAGAGGTGGATCTATGGGTGGGTCTAGAGGAGGAGGCATATGTTGCGGAGGCGATGCCATGGATGTTGTGTCACTCGCAGCTAGTTCTAGAATGACTACCTCAGATGTAGGTATGCCATATAGTAAACCACATATACCTTCGGGTGGCCATGACCATGACGATTCAAAGGTGCACCATATATGAGACCGAGCTCTAGTGATGGATGTGACCAAAAAGGCCATGCGTCAGCACATACAATAACTATGCACAATACATTTTGGACACTCTATCATGGTCAAATGGAGTGAACAAGACAAGGATCACAAGAATTACATTATAGAGGTGATCTATCATGAGTATCGGCTAGCATTTAGGCACTCTTTTGTAAGCTTAGAGTGGATTCATCACATCACACGAGCTGATGTCAGATCCATGATTAGGGGCTCGCCCAACACTTTTAGATGAGGTGTATCGAAGCCTCTATGGCTAGATGTCGAGGAATAGGAGATGATCACGATGAGTAGAAGCAGACTCCTAATCGATATTGTCACTAGTGAGATGCAACAGCCAAATGTCTAGATATGGTTGGCGCATCGCAACTAGGTAGCAATCGGTTATGATACGATGCATCACAAGTCTTTCAGTATCATTTTGATGAATGAATTTTATTATGTTATGCATGCCATGTTTGTTGATCTCACGTGTTGCATATTTGTTGTAGAAGTTGGTAATGGGTCATCTTTTGACACGATTAGAGGAGACTTATAGATATTGTCATGGGTTGGTTGCACTCATGGATTTGGAGGGACACGATGCAATTATTTCATGGAAGCATTCACTATGAGGTGAGCTTCTAAACTTAGTTTAGTGTTTTTTTGTAAACATAATTTCGACTTGTCTATTTTCATGAATGTGCTTTGTTGCAGGACTTTAGATATAGATGTTTTGATCACTTTCATTTTGTGTATGGTCGTGGTGTGCCAAAGTTTTGTATTTGACTCATATATGGTAGTGGTGCACCATAGTTTTGTATTTGGTTCATATATGGCAGTGGTTTGCCACATTTTGGATTTTGCTCATGTGTGGCAGTGTTTTGCCACATTTTGTATTTGGATCATATATGGTAGTGACTTGCACAATTTTGTACATGGTTCATTCATGGAATATCTCGTTTCTACATGGTTCATTTATGGAATATTTCTTTTTTACATGATTCATGGTTCATTGTGCTCCTACATATCTCTTTTATGTTCGAGAATGTGTGTTGGTTTATCAAATATTGGTTTGGTTATGGGTCATCTACACCCTAAATTTTCAACCACTAGAGTACATATCATGACATGTACTTGATTGCTTTTGGGTAGAGTGCATTGTCCTTTGCTACTCAACAACATTTTCATGTTGTTGCAACAAGAGACACTACACTCTTCCCAAAACAACATTTTTGGAGATATGGTTGTCAGTATGCCTAGGGCCATAGCAATGCTTATATAGAAGGTGTTGTTAGGGACATAGGAATGCTAATACCGATGCACATACTGATCCTTATACCGTCACTCATGCAGGTCAAACACTAGCATATATACCATCGACTAAATATTGATCCATATTGATGCTTATAACAGTGGTATTTGGTGAATACCAATTTGTATACTGGCACCCATACCGATGTTTATATCCATATTATGGTACCGATGCTTAAGTCGATGATTATATCAATGCTCTGACTAGATTCCCCATGTGTATTTCCATTGGTATAACGCCCGGTATGAGGCTCATATGTTGAAGTGAATAAAGAAAAAAACTAAAAGATAGAATTTTAAAAATCTAGCCTTAAAAATGACACTAGTACATGGTGGGAGCTATTTTGTGAGTGTTGGCTACTTCAAGTTTCACATTCAATTTAGTAACGTATTACACCATGTTGCTATTCTATTTCTTGATACGTGTTGATTCTACATTAGCCTTCTTTGGACGAGAATTGCAATACCTATTTGACTAAACCTTGAAGGTTTTTCTTCAATGTAGCCCATACTTAACGTACTTGATTCATGATTTCGTGTTTCATCAATTTATCATCTTTTAGGGGTTATGTATTTTCCATCCAACTAGAAACTCTCATCACAACATTTGGAAAGTTTTCTTTGCACCCTTGTATCTGATCTCTCAAGACTATTTTTTTTACTTTAAGGGTGATTCCCATTTTTTTTCCAATTGTATTAAACATGTGGCTCTGCCTCATCAAATTTTCATGATAAAGCTTAAGACTCCATTGAAAATTGAAAAGAATTTTCCAAAGTTTCTATTTTACTTCCTAAATGTTTGATTTTCTTTCAATTATCTTGAGATAATTTGTAGTTTCTTGCAGTTAAGTACCTTGAATGCATAGATGAACATTTTCTCATTGAAGCAAACAATTCCACATCTTCTTTCTTAATAAAATTTTGGACGAAATCGGTGACTTCATACACATAAATGTTTGTGGAATTCAACACCTTCCTAATTGAGTTTTAGGTGATGAAGTGATTAATATGGTATTTCCTTTTGTATAAAAATATGAAGCACGCTTGGAAATTAGTTAACAAATAGGACGGCGTATACATATCGAGGGAGCCTTATTGTTTTGTGAACCTATCCAGTAGGAAAGGATACGTAAAAATTTCTGAAATAGAAAAAAAGAATTACTTAAAAAGGGTGTGAAATAGAAATCTCTATTACTTTCCTCTCACTCTTAATTTATTGTTTCAGGTATGTTAGAACTATCCTCTTCACCTTGTGTGGTCTATGAGCTGAAACCGCAAACTCCAAAGGCATCCACCTTTGAAATGATCCAATACCAACAAACCATACTTTTGTTATTGTTTACTTCTATTCTATTCTAAAACAAAAAATTTGTAATTTAACGAAAAAAATGATCTCTTAATTGCAAATTATGTCATATCTAATTTATTAATGTGGGTATCAAGTTTATCACGATATTGATTTTGTATAAGCATATAAACTGAACGATTGTTCACATTCCATACATAAATTTAGAAATGCATGCATACCATACATACATTAAGAAATACGGACATAGTTTCATAAGTCAATTGACATAGTTTCATAAGTCAATTGTATGATATCTGAATTTTTGCACCAATGCGTCCTCCATAGTTACACAACCATAAAGATCATAACAAATACTAAATAAAATAGACGGGTGTGGTAAAATTTGGCTCGTGTAGAATTGTGTTAACATAACCAAATTTGTCATTATCATTTTGATGAATGAATTTGCTTATGTTAAGCACGTCATGTTTGTTGATCTCACATGTTGCATATTTGTTATAGGAGTTGGAAGTGGGTTGTCTTTCGACACGAACAAGGAAGGCTTACAGATATTTTCATGGGTTGGTTGCATTGTTGCATGACTTGGAGGGACACGATACTATCATTTCATGGGAGCATCTAACATGAGGTGAGCTTCTAAACCACGTTTAGTGTTTTTTAGTTGTTGTTTATAAACATTGTTTCAATTTGTCTCATTTCATGAATGTGCTTTGTTACAAGATTGCAGATATAGATGTTTTGATGCCTTTGGTTTTGTGTATGATACTGTTGTGTCACAGTTTTGTATTTGGCTCATATATAGCAATGGCGCGCCATAGTTTTGTATTTGGTTCATATATGGTTGTGGTTTTCCACATTTTGTATTTGGCTTATACATGGCATTGGTTTGCCACGTTTTGTATTTGGCTATAGTATGCATATGCATACATGCATGCATATGAATACATGCATGCATATGAATACATGCATGCATATGCATACATGCATGCATATGCATACATACATGCATGCATATGCATACATACATGCATGCATATGCATACATACATGCATGCATATGCATACCTACTTTATATTTTTGTATATGTATATGTATACATGAATATATATATATATATATATATATATATATATGTATATGCACACATACTTTATATTTTTGTATATGTATGTGTATACATGAATATATGTATATGTATATTATACATGAATGCATATGTATATGTATACACACATGCATATGCATATGTATATGTACAAGTATGTATACAAGCAAGCGTATGCATATGTATATGTATACATGTATGCATATGCATATGCATATGTATACCTGAATGCATATGTATACAAGCTTAAGCATGCATATGCATACAAGCAAGCATATGCATACATGAATGCATATGCATACATGAATGCATATGCATATGTATACATGAATGCATATGTATACAAGCTTAAGCATGCATATATATACATTGGATGAGATGAGATCTTCATATTGCATCAGATGGGATCTCCACGTACACCTTGGGGTGCACATGATCATGACGAATCGAAGATCTATCATATCCGTAATGGAGCTCCAGTTATGGATGCGGTGGGAAAGTCAATGCGTCAGTGGATACGACAACTCTGCTCTATCGAATTTGGTCATTCAGTAATGTTAAAATGGACCAAACAGGATAAAGACTCTAAAAATTATATCACACAATGTATATATGAAGAGTACCGGCCAGCACCTAGCAATCCTATTGTGAGTTCTGAATGGATACAACATACAGCACGCGAAGTGATGTCACATCGAGGATCGGAAGCTCGCGATGGTTTCAAAGCAGGCTTACCAAAGCCTGTATGGCTAGATGCCGAAGAATGAGAATCGATTCAGGATGAGCACCAACATACTCCTGATCGGTATCGACAACAGAGAGATGCGGCGACCACTCGTTTAGATACGGTTGGAACGTCGCATTTAGGTAGCGGCAGATACGATAGTATGCGCTACCAATTTGTAAGTATGATGTTAATTATTGAAGTTGTTTGTGTTAAGTATATTATGTATATTCATCTAACATTTTGCATATTTACTATAGGACTTGGCAGTGGGCCGTCCTCCAATGCGAACTGAAGAATCATATGGATATCGACATGGACTGACTACACTGTTACAAGACTTAGAGGGACGCAGTGCAATCGTCTCATGGGAGAATATTCTTGATTAGGTAAAGTTATATCTTGGTTTCGTGTTTTTAGTTGTTGTTTATAAATGTCATGTTAATTGGTCTTATTTTGTACATATGTTTTGTTGCAGGATTGTAGGTGTAAATATTTTGATCAATGCCACAATTTTGTATCACACTCGCATACGACAATGATGAACCACACTTTTGTATTTGATTCCTATATGGAAGTGTTTTGTCACATTGCCACAATTTTGTATTACACTCCTATGTGACAATGATGTACCATAATTTTGTATTCCATTCCTATATGGAAGTGCTTTGCCACACTTTTGTACATTTTTCATTTATGGAATATATGACTTTCTATACATGAATCATTGTTCAATTTGTACTCATATAAGTTTATGTTTTGGTTGCCATTAGAGTACATAAGACATGTACTCAGTTGGGCAGAGTGTATTGTCTTTTGCTAAACAACATCATGCTGTAGCAAAAGACAACACACTCTGCCCAAAAAAAATTGTGCAGGTATGGTCGTCGGTATACGCGTCGGTAGCTCCAGTATGGTCGTCGGTGTATGCGCCGGTACACCCAATGGGCCGCCGGTATATGCGTCGGTATTGACGCTGGTATAAGCATCGGTATTTCCGATGCATATAGCGACGCTTATACCGACGCTTATACCGGCGCCATACGGGCGCTTTCTTTTTGATGCCTATACCGACTGCTACACCGATGTCGCGAAGAAATCCCGCCCGTTCATTTGCCTCGGTAGCAGCCTTGGTATACCCTCGATATGTTGTAGTGTGCTTAGATGGATCTCTATAAAGTTTATAAATCTCGCTTTTTTTAACATAGCCGGGAAGTTGAATACAATGGCTAATATTCCTTGAAGAGCATGAAGTATATCAATGGCGATGCACCATAGTTCGTGCTCCTTCTCGAGAGCTCCACGATGATATCCTCATAGTAGAAAACTGAGCTCTTAGGGCTGCACAGCGGGTGTAGAATATACAGAAACACACAATACATAGGGAGCATGAACACAAAATTTTTAGGTGTTATAAATGTAGTCAAACTTACAGTTTGTAACTGACCACACCACTATATGTTTTATTAAAGAACATATACAAAAAAGTGTCTGGTGGCCATTTGCCTTTCACATGAACACTAACAGTAACAATCTCCCACTTAAGGCCAATATGGCCAAAAGTAATTATGGGAGAAAAATAAAGAATAAGAAAGCACTATCATTTTTTATCATGTTGGTTATTTTGGATCAATATTTTATCCCTTATCTTCTTATTTCTCCCTTCTTTTTTTGAAGCCTAGCACACAATGTGAGGGTGATTCCCCTTTAATAAGGCTCTTCCATGGGAAATCCAATGGGAGCTTGCCTTTCACAAAACTAGTTTTCTTAGCATATGAATTTAGGAGAGTGAACTCAATGCCAAAGGGGTTTGGTGTTGGATAAGCGGAAGGGGTTTTGGTTTCATTGCGAGGTGACATGTTTTGTGCTCAAAAGAGAGAAGGGGAGGGAGGTGGGTGTCATGGCTAGTGATGGTGTCATTGTAGGTTTAGGTATCATGAGGGGCACTTTTCTTTTCTTTTCCTTCCATTTTAAGCCCTCTCTCACTCTCTCCCTTTGCTCCTCCTCTCTCTCTTTCTATCTATCTTTCCCTCTCTCTCCCTCTTTCTCTCTCTCTCTCTCACTTGATCTTGAAAAGTAATTTTAAGGGTTTGGAGGGAACCACAACCAATATCTTTTAGAGATAGGGAGTTAATTTACAATCTAGGTGATCATATGCTTTCTCAAAATTGATCTTGATGAAGAGGACATCTTGTGAAGATTCCTTAGCAAATTCCAATCCTTCTCACACATCAATAATGGCCTTCAAGATGGATCTACCCTTTATGAATCCCTTTTGATCCTCATTGATCCATGAGCGCAGATGGAAGCTAATGTGGTTCATAAGAGCCGTTGCCAAGTTCTTATAGTTACTTTGCGAGATAATAATGGGTCTCCAGTTTTCAATCTTGTTTTTTTTTTTTTTTCTGAATTAACTTAATCACCCATTCATTGAGAAAGCTAGGAAGAGCATCAAATTACATGTCCTCCTTCCACACCAAAAGTAATGGTTTCACTAAAAAATTAGTTAAAGTCTTGAAGAACGCCTTGGTGAGATCTCCAAACCCGAGCTTTTACCACTTAGTATATTCTCAATAACTTCTAAAATCTCTGTGTCAATGATAGATGAGTCCAGAAAACACATGATGTTTTAAGGAATTATTTTTTATCCAATTAAAGAGATGGTTTCCATGCAATCCTCCCTCTCGGAGGTGAGCAAAGAGGACACCCCTTGGGGTTGAGTGAAGTGGTTGTTAATTAGCTTAATATTCTCTTTTATGGTAGTGCATTCCACCCCATTGTTATCTATCATGTAGGGAATCTCTTATTCCTCCTTAAGAGCTTACACATCTCTTTTGATGGTTTATTTGCTTGGTAAGAGGCTTAAGCTTTACCATTTTCTTCTCCATAATAGGGCATAGCTCGGAATGTTCAAGTCTCTCCCACTCATAAGATTAGAGACAAAAAGAAGAAAAAAAACAAAAATTTCAAAGGGGAGTGTTTCCATTGCAAGAAGAAATGCCATAGAATTCAAGAATGCTTCATCAAGAAGTTAAAAGAGAAGAATGACTCTTTAGAATGTGGCAAGTGCAAGGATTCTACCAACACTACAGAAAGAGAGCTTGAGTTATTTGTCATGATAGAGGAGGTATGTTTCTCGGTTGAAGATTCAACAATAGATGACTCATGGGTGTTGGATAGTGCTACCTCTCATCACACGATGAGTAGAAAATACCTTTATAGCTCCTTAAATCCTCTAAAGGAACCAACCACAGTAAAGGTAAGCAATAATGAAAGATGTACTGTAGATGGAAAAGGTATGGTTTATTTCATTAATTCTAACAGGGATATCAAAAAGCTTTCAAAAGTGTTTTATGTTCCACAAATCAAATGAAATTTGCTTTTAGAAGCTTCTATAAATGATCAAGGTCATGAAGTATCTTTCAATAAGATAGGAGCTAAGATTATGGATAGTAACAACAATGTTGTTGGGACAAGCATAAGGAGGAACAACCTATATGAATTGTCTACTCTTAATGCGAGTACAAGTTAGCTATGGCATGAGAGTTTCAACCATATCAGATACCCTACACTAAAGGAGTGCAAGGGTATAGGTGCACACCTACGATTGATTGTAGAGATGAAGATTTCCACAAGAAAGTAAGAATATAGCAAGCTATCCTCTAGCGTTGGTGCATGCTAACTTGTGCAAAAAAATGCCTATGCATGCCTTGGGTGGATCTTCCTACTTGGTGTTACTTGTTGATGACTAAAGGAAGAAGAAGTGGGTGTACTTCCTTCGAAAAAAGGCTTAAGGCTTTAGCAAGTTTAAAGAATGGCTTCAAATTGTTGAAAACTCAAATAGGAAAGAAGATGAAGAAATTCAGGATGAGTGGTGGCGAGTTTACATCAACAAAGATTTAAGATTTTTACACCAGTAAAGGAATCAAGCATCAACTCACAGTGGCACATAACCCTCAACAAAGTGGTGCTGCAATTGTTTTCTACATCTTGAATCAAATTTACACCAAAGCACTTGATGGAAAGACCCCACAAGAGGCCAACATTCGTAAAAAGCCATATGTTTCCCATTTCAAAGTATTTGGAAGTGAATGTTATGTACATGTTATAGATAGAGAGAGAAACAAGATTCAACTCAAAAGCATCAAATATATCTTCTTAAGGTACAATGAGGATAAGAAGGCTTATAAGCTTTACAACCTTGAGGCTAAGAAGATCATGTCGAGTCACAATGTGGTGTTTAAGGAGGAGCATCCACATGCAAGGAAAATAGAGCTTCCACATTATCATCATGTGAAGGGGCAATCCACTATGAACCTGGCCTTAGAGCTTTCCACTTGTACAGAAGAGAAGGAAACATCATCTTTAGATGATGAGTCTAAAAATGATCAACCTATCATCACCCATGCAAAAAAGTCATTACCATGCTAGGTGAGAGAGCTCTATGATTCTGCAAACCCCATGCCAAACTCATTAGGACATGTTGCACATGGACCAATGTGATCATAAAGAATAGAGGAGCGAGACAAGCAAGCACCCATATTGTAAATATATCCCTAATGGCTGAGCTTATTCAAGAAAAAGCAAAGGAACCAACCAATGTGGAAGGGGCACTCCAAGATCCAAATTGGAGGACTTCCATGCAAAGAGAATCATGAAGACTGGAACTTGGGAGCTAGTGGATCAACCCCCTAAGCGCAAATGCATTGACATCAAAGTGGGTCTAAAAGCTAAAGTGCAAGGTTGATGGTACTTTGGAAAAGAGCAAATCAAGATTGACTACTCAACTGTTGACGGGATTGAATTTTGTGAGTCATTTGCCCCAATTGCAAGATGACTACTATCCCAGTAGTACTAGTTGTGGATAAATGATGTCCACTCTATTACATGGGTGCCAAATTAGTGTTTTTAAATGGAGACCTCAAGGATGAGTAATATGTGTTGCAACCATAAGAAACAAGGTATGTAAGTTGAAGAAGGTATTATATGGGTTGAAACGAGCCCTAGAGCATGATACCAACAAATAGTTGAATATCCTTGGATCTAGGTTACAAAACATGTGGTTTTGATGCTAACTTGTATGTTCTAAGGAGAGGAGGGAAGACAATTGTGCGTGTAATTTATGTAGATGACCTTTTGATTATAGGAAATGATGATGATCTTCTTCAAAAAAGGAAAGATGAACTAGGTTCAAAATTTGAAATGACACACTTGGGCTTAATTCATTATTGCTTAGGCCTTGAAGTATGTCACAAACCAGAGAAGATTTTCATCTCTCAAAAAAGTATGCAAGAGAAATTTTGAAGGGACTTTCCATGGAGGATTGCAAGGAGATTTCTACACCTATGGAGGTCAACACAAAATTGCCTATTAAAGGTACTTCACATCCAGTGGATATTGGAAGATATAGGAAAACAATTGAAAGTCTCATCTTTTTATGCAAAAGTAGACCATATATCTTCTATGTTGTTGTAGCAAGCAAGCTCTCTAATAGGCCCTGCCAAACTCATTGGAAAACAACCATTCAGATACTCAGGTATGTGTGAAGGAACCATTGATTATGGTATTTGCTTTGAACAAGGACACACAATACTCATCGTATTACTAGAGAATGTACAAAGATAAGTAGCCGATTCGGGAAATAGGCGTATATACAAGCTGGGGGAAAAAACCTCCTAAAGAGGGAAAAAAGTGCCCTGGCAATCCTAAAGTGTTCACACACATCACTACATAAATATATCAACAAATCCCCCTTGGGAGTGATGCGGTGTGGTCAAGAATCAACATCAAAGCTCGTGAGGCATTGCAGAGCATCAAACTAGAATCGGTTGATCTCTAGCCTTAAACGTGATTCCATTGAGAAGTAATCATTACTCAATCTGCATGTTGATGTATGACTCACATCACTTCATATGTGTCTGCAAAGCGATTAGGGAAAAGGAAAATATAGATGCAAAAATTTGGAGATGTGTATGTGCAAAAACATACGTATATATGTGTTTATGAATGAGATGTGCATAAATTTGAAGTGAATTTATGTCCAAACATAAAAGCAAGTGTATTTAGACATGAAAATATTTCAAGTGTGCGTGCATGTGAACATGATTTATTATGTAAAAATATGTGTAAATGTATGAATAAGGAAACAATGTACGTGCCTCTCTCGGAGTTATTTTTTGCTAGAAATCACAAGGGCATTAGGAGGGTCGAAAGAGATCGGACGGAAAGGAGAAGAACGGGTGACAAGTGGCATGACATCGGAGGGACTATAAGAAGGGTTCTCCCTCCTGCGGCAGTCGCGGATCTGTGTTCAAGGAGTGAAAAAAGGATGGACGAATGCTTTATATGAGAGCTGCATAACTAGAGCAAGGAACAAAAGGAAGGGCTAGAAGAATATTCTCGGGCAGGAACGAAACAGTAGTTCAGGTCTAGCATACATGAAGTCACTTGCAAGCATGGACCTTGTTGTAGGATGGACATGAGCATGTAAGCTTATCCAGTGGGACTTCGTTCTCTACTTACAAAGCTTAGAACAAAGACCTACAATAGTAGAGGATGATAACTCAAGGACAGAAGGAGGGTGCTCTCGATTTTTCAAAGGTTTTTTTTTTGACAGAAACGATGATGCAGCATTTTATGCGAGGCAAGGGATATATGGCCCTGGAGAACTCTTCTCAGAGGATGCGTTGAGTATGATGATACTAACATACATTTTGAGACTCGGGAGTTTTTTTTCTCAATCAAGGATCTGACAACGTCAAAGTCTGCCTTCCTTCCTTCCACGTTCATCTGATAAGACAATCAAGCTACTTCTGATGATTATGTTGAAGTTTATATGGTGAAGCCTATCTGCTCTATTGCGCATGAAGATAGTAGCGAAAGGTACATCTGATCGAGATTTATTATCAACTTCTGATCAACAAAGCCATTATATCAAAGCAGCGGAGTTAATGAATGCATGAGAATCTGGAGTAGCATAGCAGTTTTTCATACACAGTGAGAGAGAGGAAGCAATTTATGTGGGATCCAAAGTCCAAGCATGCTAACGAATTAATTGAGGATGTTCGAAGTTCACCTATAGAAAGATGGATGGACATGTGTTGAAGCAACATATTTCTAAACTGTGTGCCGCAGATTAGGACTTATATCATTTTAGAGGGTAGCATCCATTCCAGAGGGTAGCATTCGTGATAGATTTAGAGAGACATCAAGGAGTGTACCTCAAGGAAGAACCTTAGATAGTTCTTTCATATCGATTTACTTGCTCCCTACGCCCAAAAATGATGAAAGAATTCTTGCTGAGGATTTTGTTAAAGATCGCATTAGTAGTGAGACTTTGATCTCATTGTCAAACGAAGGGAGTGTCTTCAGGTATCAAACAGCATGAACATATGGAGAAAATGACACTTCAGTGGACCGTGAACCATACTACATGACAGTGGACCCAACAGAACTCTTTGTTTATAGTCGCAACTTAGCGAAATATGCGGAAATTTTACTACAACTTGCTTTGTTCCGTAGGGAATGTGAAGAGGGGGAGCTGTCTTAGAGATAAATTAAAAAGTTGTATTAAAACTATGTGTAAATATCGTTTCCTTCAAAAAATCAAGTTAGGTTCTTTTTATGAAGAATAAAACCACGAAAGATCTTCGAGAATCAACAAGGAGACAATTACCAATGTATATAAATAAAACCACGTAATATTTTCCTTTTGAGTGACTATTTGTATATAAATTTTTATGAAATAATCTTCTGTTTTATGCACAATGACCAAGTTAGAGATGTTTAAAGAAAGGGTGAAGGATGACGACAAGCTCAAGTGGCTTCTAATTTTATATTGGTGAGATGTTATTGTTTTAGTTTTCTACTTTTTCTCTTATAAATATGTACAAGTATGTATATATGTCCATATGAAAAGGCTACATGGGTTGGGCATATGACATGTAAAAGAATATATAAATAAGAAAATTAAGTAGACCAAAGATCTTATACGAACTATTAAGATTACATGTGATGTATATGGACTAGAATTATATGAGTAAGATTACAAGACGAACTAGAACTTTCGTGAACAAGGCCTATGAAAGTGAAAGGAAGACCTAAACGAAGTATCAGTATATACTAGTGTTTATGAGTACATGATGAGTGAGACACTTCGACTTCTACTCTTGATCTCTCATCTGATCTGACCTTCTGACAGATTATGTCTTGATGAAAAGAATTCTTATACTAGCGAACTATCTATGTGTATGTGTATGTGATCTTGGGCGCTGCAATGAGCTAGTAGGCGGGTGGAACTACTCTCGTCGGGCGATCAGGGCCACGAGCTGACGCTAGTTGTGTCCTATGGCCTGACCTACATGTTGTTACGCAGTCATAGGGGTTGATAAGCAGGTGGAGTCACTCTGATTGGATGGTCACAGCCACAAACTGACCTTGATTTTGTATGAGGCTAACATTTCGACATAGGCCGATGTGTGTAGAAAAAGAATAAATAAATAAAAATATAAACAAAAATATGAAGGCTGAGCTGGGACAAGGAATTAAAATAAAGAAAAATAGAATAAAAATAAGAGAAAAAAAGAAAAGGTTTGATGGGGGTTTGGATGATAGGAGATCAATAGGGAAGCTAGAAGCGAGTTTCATAAATCGAGTTAGTGAAAACTGGTATATGCAAATGCTTGAGATAGTCTACTAGACCTAACACGGTTGAGTTAACGAGAGAGCTAAGGAGTTTTCAATTTACTCATGTGATTTCTAAGTGCATTAGTGTATTCTGATATGTTGTATGGGATGCTTTTCTCTATTTTTTTTGTCTCTTAATTAATGTCAAGTATTAATGTATTTTCATATTTCATGCATCTATTTGAAATTTCCCTAAGTTGTGTTTATCTCCCATGACTACTTGATCCTTGCTTGTGTTTGATGTTATACATGCAAGTTGGTTGGCACATCCAGAGGATGTAACTCAAGGAAAGAACGAGGGTGCTCTCGATTTTTCAATGGTTTTTTTTGGACAGAAAAGGTGAGGCACCTTCTTATACGAGGCAAGGGATATATGGCCCTGGAGAACTCTTCTCAGAGGATGCACTGAGTATGATGATGCTGACAAACGTTTTGAGACTCGGGAGTTTTTTTTTTCAATCAAGGATCTGACAACGTCGAAGTCTACCTTCCTTCCTTCTGCGTTCATCTGATAAGACAATCAACCTACTTCTGATGACTATGCTGAAGTTTATATGCTGAAGCTGATTGGGGCTTTTAGCCCAAGAGAAAGTACATACACTTAATGATATTGTGCCTAATTTTCTCACACTATGTCACTTTGTTTCACAACTATCCTCAAATCTATCCACCTTGGGATTCCCGGCAAGTTTGCACACATCCCCCACGCTTCTTGAGCTCTCTCCCCTTTTTCTCCTTTGTAACCTCCACAATAGAGGTGTATATAGGCAAAAACAGGTTCACTCCCCAGCGTGCAGGCCCTTTTTCAGTGGGAAAAAACGAAAATGGTTGCAACAGGCCCCCCCATAGAACGGATTACTTGAACAGTCCTTCTTTAACGCCAACATAGCAATGATGTCCCCACAAACCTTCTCTCGACACACACTTCTTCCATTCCTGACACTTCTAAAGGGGACGGACAGATCACTGCCCACCCCCTTGCTTCTTCGCCTGCTCTTGCCCTGGCACATGCTTTTAAGCCACATAAATAAACAGATTTGTTTTGGGGTCTTTTTTGAATACAATGGATCTTGCTGCATCTCCTCAAAAACATGAAGGGCGAGAACACTGTAATTATGTTCAACACATCGTGCGGTAATTGTGCTCCACGACACTACATCCCGAATTGTCATATTAAGGAATACTTTGCATGCCTCTTTAATGCATGCACATTTTCCATACATGTCAGCAAGTGTGTTGCTGACAACAACATTTGACTCAAGCCCACATCTCACCACCTTCAATGCATCATCCAAGCAGGAAAGCTCGATATAGAAATCCATAAGTGCATTTGCAACTGTTGCCTCTAAATCAAGCCCAGCCTTGATCACTTCATTGTGTGCAACCCTTCCTTGACTTATACTGCCTGCACAAATACAAGCTTTTAACATGGACAAGATTATAGGTCGATTCGGCTGTGTTCCATTTTCTTTCATTTGCTCGAAAAACTCGAATGCAGAATGGGCATCACCATTCTCCACAGAGCCGGCAACAAGACTTCCCCATGATACAACATTCCTATGAACCAACCTTAGAAATTGTTCACCAACCTCTCTTTCTTGTCCCAATGCCCCGACACCTTATTGAGCATATCCTGAAATCAGTACAGACCAAGAGGCAACATCTGATGATGAAGCCTCCCGCAGAACTTCATATGCTTTAGAAAGTTCGCCACACTTTGCATACATGTCCACTAAAGCAGTCACAAGTAAAAGGTCATCTTCAAGTAGGCCACGATTGGCAACCTCCTTATCAAGCTTTCAATACAGCCACTAAAGCAAACACCGGCCATCTATTCTTATTGCAAAACACCTATGTTCAAACAGATACTTTCCAAAATGGGCATGTTAGTGCATCAAAATCGACCAGTTCATGAGCTAACACAAGCCTATCTGCTCTGTTGCGCATGAAGATAGTAGCAAAAGGTACATCTGGTCGAGATTTTTTGTCAAATTCTGATCAACAAAGCCATTATATCAAAGCTGAGGAGATAATGAATGTGCGAGAATCTAGAGTAGCATAGCAGTTTTTCATACACAGTGAGAGAGAGGAAGCAATTTACTTGGGATCCAAAGTACAGGCATGCTAACGAATTAATTGAGGATGTTTGAAGTTCACCTGCAGAAAGATGGATGGACATGCGTTGAAGCAACATATTTGTAAACTGTGTGATGCAGCTCATGACTTATATCGTTTTAGATACATTCAGAAGACACTACCCTTGGTTTGAAGAATGTAGTGATTTGATGTTGATTAACCACGAATAGAAGGCAGATATGATCATTGATCAATTTTGTTGAAGAATTTCTATTTGACGCACTCTTATCAGCTCGCATATGGGTATTATCTCTCATCCTATAGCCCAACTGTAATCAATCTAATGTTGAGTTCAAGCTTTGTGTTTTTTATTTCAGTTTGTTTCATTATGCATTTACTGTTCTCATGACGAGCTATGATCATTCACCTTTTGTGAAATGTTCAACCCTTTTGACTCCCAAATTATCTCATGAACTATATAACAAAGTATTCAAATTTTTTATGGTCATACAAAGAATAATGCGCGTAATTTTCTGTGGGTTTTCATTGAACCGTTCAATCTTTTGGATGTTCTGTAAATTGTTTTGCTTGAGTAACATAATAGTTGGAACAACACCTTGCTCTATTAAGTTTTGTGATCAGCTTTAGAAATGCAAAGAAGCATGTTATTTTATTGTTTACTTTGACTGCCCATACGAAATTGATTTCGTGTATATATTTATATCATGAACTTAGCAATGTATGTATTTTTTTTCCAACCCTTATTGTGAGATTCTCTAATGCATATAGAGTTTGAATTTAGAGACTCACAAAAATGCTTTCCTTTGGCTTCGCATCTCCTTAAGGAGCAATGAATCTCAGTATGTATATTCATTAAATTTCATTACAGAAACCTTTCATATCTTTTGCTCATCGGAACAGTGACGCTTTCTCACGGAGTTTAATTTGTTAATTCATCATACTACCGTTTGGATTCTCCCTTCACATCTAAGAAAGAAAGACAACTAGCCTTCTAGTCTTTCTTAGAAATTTCTGTACAAAAGAGTGATGAGAAATTAGTTAATGAAATGCTTTAGCTGTTGAAGCTTAAAGGTTAAGGAGACGCGAATAATTTACCTTTAGTAAATAAGAATTTAAGCAAAAGTCTTTCTCTTGTCCCTCCTTTCTTTGAATCCTGACGACATACCAGGTGAACCCGACGTGAAAGAGGAGAGTGTAGAGATTCTGATCCTAGTTGAGCTAGTAGTGCAGTTAAGAGAGCTCATTGTGCTTGATCATTTATAGGCGACACTACAATGGATGTTATAACCCAACTCCTGCGCTTCCAGCAGGACAAAAAAGACGGAGTGCCATCCAGGCATTTCATGAGCGAGTAATCAGAAGGAGCGGGTATTTCAATGGCAAAAAGGTTACTCATTTTTGTAAGGAATACGAATTAGAGGCACGATATCTTGGCACGGGTCTTACGCCATTAAGTGACCAACAACTTATAGATAAGTTTGTATACGTTTTAGAATTTCATTTGCATGACTGACTAGTTTTGGATGCACCTCGAATAGCTGTAGAAGGGCAAACAAGATGGTCACAATATAAGAAAGTACTTACGGGAATGTTTGTACTTGATGATGATGATAGAGTGACTAGGTCAACATTTCTAAAATGGATACATAAACCTAAAGAACAATCCATTTTGGACATAAAAAGATAATTTGATAAGAAATTTGGGAACTTATCTGAATATGATAGGAGGGCTATAGCTCAAGAAAAGGTATCCTTGTTTCTCTAGGCTATAGATGCAAAAGCCGGACAAGAAATTTTTCCACAACTACAACATATAGGAACTGAGACTGGTCTTACCGAAGACTAGGATAATGTGGATGAAGCTGTTAGAGGATATGTTGAAAAACAAAGAACTTTATCTAAGTTTATGCAAAGCTGGCATGACGATATGCATGAAGAACAAGCCCAGACCGTTCAGCAACTTGTACAGAACCCTCAAGTGAACCCACCAATACCAAAGGATGTTGTGCCCACTAATACAATGGAAGATGTTTTTAAGAAATCTAGTGATCTTACAATCCAAAGTATGAAACAAATGATTGAATCTCAATCTTTACAAGCACCAGCAGCTACAAACCCAAAAACTCCTGAAATTAAAAGATGCATCTGATGTGACTCTTTGGAGCACAATAGATACTCATGTGAGAGCTTAAAAGAAGCGTTGGCAAAGAATCTAGTGTTCATAAAGGAAAAGATGATTTATGACTCAAAGAACGAGGAAAAAGTAAATATTAACTTCGGTCGGAGAGGCATGAGAGTGTTCTTCCCTGGCATATCTAGTAATGTTGCTTCAACATCGTATACATACACATGTCAAGTAATTGATGAAAATAATGATATAGAATCGTGGTCTAAAGTGATAAAGTCCCTAGATCGGGGAAAGATACATCATGAAATCTTAAAGTCAGCAAGCAATGAGATCCGAGCAAGCAATGAGATCCGAGGGGTAAGTGGATGGAATGATCCTGTAGATATTCTCTCGGTTGCTACTTGTCAATGCTCTTCAGTAGAGCATGAGGCGGTAGTGGATGAGAAACGGAGGAGAACCAATGAAGGTAAAGAAGAGAAAATAAGAACTAGGCGTCATGGAGAAGCTTCACAAGAACAATCTCAAATACCAAATCAAAATCAACCAATACAAACGAACCAACCGACTCAAGTAATCCCACCATCACAACCAATAATAATCCAACCAAATCAAATTCCAACTCAAGTTCAAAATCCTTCTTCTGCTAAGATGCCAGTTCCTACTCAAGTTAATAACCCTCCACAAGACCAAGACATGAAACCTGTAAGGAAAGGTCAAGGAAGAGTGAAAAATCCATCATACATGCTAAAATGGCACATTGAACAAGCCACATATTTAAAACAAGTTCTTGAGAAAAGAGTGCTTGATAGTGTAATCGAATTTACACTAGGTGAGTTATTAGGAATAGCAAAAAGGGAATTTCATGAAGTAATAATCCACCTATAAGAAGAAAATGGCAACCAATAGCTGACATGCAAGAGACTGAGAAGATGGATGAAGAGACTCCTGTTCATGTCGTGCAAGCACAAGTACAAGAGCTAAAAAATGTACTTGAACCAACTGAAACTAATTCACAATCATGCACACATGAGGAAATGTTCTTGGAGTGGAATTCTACAGAAATAACTCCTTCGAGTCATTATACTAGAGATCATTGGTCTCGAGCCACGACTGAGACATAGGTGCGATTAAATAAAATCAGTACACCACTCGTCGCTCTTATTGATCACGGATCTGAAGTTAACTTAATGTCCAAAGATCTCTACATGATGCGGAAATGGCCAATAGATATGCAGCCGGGTTGGAGAATCAGGGCTGCACATTCGATGCCACGTGAGTTGTTTAGTGCATGCTTGCAGGTACTAGTTACAATTGGGGATGTTAGTGATTATCAAAATTTCTTCCTGCAAGATCATTCTAGCTACTCATTAATTTTAGGATAACCATACATTACTACCTTGAGAATGGAAACAAGAGTCTTGGAGAATGGATCAGCCTATGCGTGAATCCGAAGTAAGGATGGAAAGAAGGCGGTCCAGTATATTATGGTCTGTGTAGTCCATGTCAGGAATAGAACTTATCTTCGGACAAGACCTATTCCTGAAGAATTTGAGGACCAAAGTTTTTGAATGAAGCTTTCATAAATCGAGACTATGGAAGCTTGGAAACCGAAAAGATCCCGAATGTAAAAATGTTCATATCGAGTTTCATAGCCCTTTCTTCAACAAATTCATTTCAGTTTTGTGTTTTTTCTAAGTTAAAAAAGTGGGAAAAACAATACATAGCAGATCTTCAAAGGAACTTTTATGGGTGAAGAGTGCTTGACTTTGACGAGGAAATTTTTAGAGTCTTTGATGAGATATCTTTTGCAGACACGTTGTTTGATCTGCAAGAGTTGATTCAAGGAAGAAGGAATGATTATGTGATTCAAACGGACTCTATTTCCATGTACAAGGAAATAGCAAAGTTTGAGCAAGATGAAAAAGGGAAAGAAGCCTTTGTTAAAACAAAATACAAAACAATTGATAAAAAGATAAAGGCGGTTGCAATTCCGCTTCCTAAAGATAGCAACAAACTTATGGACGGTGCAAATTCAGTTAAGAGAAGATGGTTTCCTCAATGAAAAAGAGAAGAATGTATCCTTCCGGATGATATTCAAGCATGGAAAGGCTTTCTCTTTCAATGCCTAGGAAATTGGATGTGTAGGTCCATCTGTGGTGACACCTATGATAATTTTCATGATACCACATGTACCTTGGAATCTTTGACCAATTCCAGTACCAAAAGATCACATTTCAAAGCTAATTGACCTGTTGAATGAAAAGATTAGAATGGGGATTCTTGAGCCATCAAGTGCTCCCTATTCTAACCATTGGTCTACCGTACCGAAGAAAAATGGGCCATTGAGATTTATTCAGGATCTACAACCAGTGAATAAGGTAACAATTAGAAATATGGGAACTCGGCCTATCGTAGATGAGTACGGAGAAGCCTTTGCAGGAAGATCCATTTATTCTATGGGAGATTTGCACTCTAGGTATGATCAATTCCATCTAACTCTCGAGAGCCGTGACTTGATGACTATGAGGACTCTACTTGGGCTCGTGCACATATGCACTTTGCCACAAGGCGCCACGAACTCGGTGGCACATATGATGAATGGTATGCATAAGGTGCTTAGGGATTTTATTCCATATCTGATCATGCCATTCATTGACGATGTCCCTATTAAAGGCTGCGAGGAAGAAGATAAAGATGAGACTCTTGACGAGGATGGATGTAGAAAATTTATTAAAAACCACATAAAAGATTACGAATCCATTCTCAGTCGTCTAGAAGAGGTTCATTTGACATTGTTTGCAGAAAAACCAGTATTTGGA
This sequence comes from Ceratopteris richardii, assembly GCA_020310875.1. Lineage (NCBI taxonomy): Eukaryota > Viridiplantae > Streptophyta > Polypodiopsida > Polypodiales > Pteridaceae > Ceratopteris > Ceratopteris richardii. The sequence continues at coordinate 127,428,488 of CM035419.1, forward strand.
GTGCAAGAGGTATTAATTGTAGGAAGTCTCTATGGTCCTAAAGGAAGAAAGCCATGTCCGAAGAAAGTAGACGCTATTCAACACATGAAAGAGGTCTGCTCTTTGATCACTAAGGTGAGGAGATTTCTTGGGGCATGTGTTTTCTATGTTGTATGGATTCCTCATTTTGCCCATGTTGCAGATCCACTCTATCAATTGCTTAGGAAGAGGCAAAGATTTCAATGGAAAGACATCCATACTTAAGCTGTGAGGAAATTAAAGAAGGCACTGGTAGAAGCACCATTGCTTAGAAAGGCCAATTACAATGACAATAAACAAATTTATATCACCATAGATACGAGTCCGACAGGTATAGGTTGGGCAATTGGCCAAGAGGATGATGAGGGAAAAAGGTATGCAATTCATTTTGGAGCTAAAGTTCTAAATGTTCACCAGAGAGGTTACCCTCAAATTAAGCGAGAGCTTTGGGGAATAGTGACTGCACTAAAGAATGATAAAAAACACTTGATTGGGGCAAATGTGGTAGTGGAAATAGACTGCTTACCATTGTTGGGAATGATCATGAACTGTTTCACTATAGACATTGCCATGTTAAGATGCATCGCGTACATTAAGTCGCTAAATCCTGAGTTTGTTCATATAGCTGGGAGGAATAATGTGGTAGCTGATATGCTATCACGAGCTATATATGAAAATGAAGATTTGATGATTTCTAATGATGAAGAGTTAGGTCTGGACTTTTATGCGTCACATGTACATACTTTGAGCTTAGATGAAGCATCTACTGGACTGAATAGAAAAGAGCCTAAGCATCAGATTGAAAAGCTTGGGACTCATGTTGAGTCTTCAAGAGAAGCTTAAAGAAGCTTAGGGAGCGGGAAAGAAAATAGAAGGACATAAGAAAAACCTTATGATGTTCAAATAGGAATAACAGAAAGATCTAATGAAGATGAATATGAATATGAGTGGAAGGAAATTGGGAGATATTTAAGCATGAAGTCTCCTGATCCTAGTTGGAGCAAAGAAAAGTTTTGTACCATTTGAAGAAATTCAAGCAATTACTTCCTAAAAGATGGATTACTTTGGAAGCAAAAGATTGGAATAGGTAAGATACCCCAGCGAGTTGTAGGTTGCAATGAAACGAGAGGTAAGATTATGCGTGAAATGCATAGCTCATTATGGGCCGGACATAAGGACTTTCAAGGGACCTATGAAAAGATAAGGGAAAGATATTGGTGGCTTGGGATGTATGTAAATATCCAAAAATATATAGCCACTTGTTAACCTTGCCAGATGTACTCCAATGTTAGACACAGAGATGAATTGCATCGGACATATCCTCTTAATATCCACTATAAGTGGGTTGTGGATTTGGTTACAATGCCATTAGGGGTGCAACAGATGAGGTATATTGTGCTGGCAAGAGAGGATCTAACAAACCATGTTGAAGGAAGAGCTCTGAGGACGAAAACTACAAGCAATGTATGCAAGTTTCTACTAGAAGACATGTTTAGTAGATTTGGTTATGTTGAGAAAATAGTTGCCGACAGAGGTGAGCTTGATGCTCCGGAAGCTGAAGACTTCTTTGAAAAATATGGAATTCGATTATCGCTCACCACTGCTTACAATCCTGAAGCCAATGGGAAAATTGAGCGTGGACATCCTCTGATTATTAAAGCTTTGGCTAAGGCTTGTGAGGGAAAGATAAAGAACTGGCCAAATTACCTTCCCTTTGCCCTTTGTGCAGACAGGATAACATGCACTAGGACTACTGGATATATGCCAGCAGAACTAGTGTATTGTAAAAAACCTTTTTTGCTGACGGAGTCACATGCTTTAGCGTGGACTTCCTTGCCTTGGGAAGATGAGATATCAAGAGAAGATCTTCTAGCAGAGCGGATTCTTCAACTAGAGAAAGGAAGAAATCTGGTAGAAGAAGCTGCATTTAAGCTCAGAGCATCTAGAGAGAGAAATAAGGTTGCATTTGACAAGTCCCACAGGTTAAGACCTAAAACATTAAATGGAGACTGGGTACTTGTCTATGATAGCTCATTGGATACGCAATATGAAGCTCGAAGAAAATTGGTAAAAAGGATGGTTTGGTACCTATGCGGCATGTAAAGTATTTGAAAATGGAATATACTCGCTTAGGAAATTAGATGGGACCAAGTTAAAGGAACTAATCGCTGGGAAGAGAGTTAAGCTCTTTAAAAGAAGAGAGAATGAAGATTATGAGAGGATGATAAATGAAGATGAAGAAGAGGGAATTGAAGAAGAGGAAAATGAAGATATCGGTAAAGAAAATGATTAAAATGAATTATATCATAAGATAATATACGTACATAAATAAATAAATAAATAAATAAATATATATATATATATATATATATATATATATATATATATATATATATATATATATATATATATATATATATATATATATATATATATATATATATATATATATATATATATATATATATATATGTGTGTATGTGTGTGTGTGTATATATATTAAAACATATAGATAAATAACAAGAAATGAATCTGTCTGGATGTAATAAATAAATAAAGTAACAAATAAGATAAATGTATGTGTTTCACTTATTCATGACCTTCTATTAATGTTAAATTTTTTTCCTTGTAGAGTATTGACATAGATTTGTGATCAGGTTATTAGTAGGAAATCTTTTAGGTTTGATTGGACTGTTTGACTATCTTAGGTTCTAGAATGGACAGTGAAGATTCCAATGATACATCCCTTCCAGAGGATAGCATTGTTGATAGATTTAGAGAGACATCAAGGAGTGTACTTGAAGGAAGAACCTTAGATAGTTCTTTCATATCGGTTTACTTGCTCCTACGCCCAAAAATGATGAAAGCGAATATGAGACTAAAACGTCTTAGATGAAGTGGCGACTTGCTCTGATACCAATTGTTGGAGTTAGACATCTACGGAAGCATGCAAACAACACAAGGAAGAAGAAGAAGCTTGGAGCACAACACACAATACTGATCATGTTACTAGAGAATGTACAAAGATAAGTAGCCCGTTAGGGCAATAGGCGTATATACAAGGGGAGGGAAAAAACCTCCTAAAGAGGGAAAAAAGTGTCCCCGTGGTCATAAAGTGTTCACAGACATCACTATCTAAATATATCAACATCTGGTTGAATATTGTGATTTTGATTGGGAAAGAGATCTTGATACTAGAAAGTTAGTTTTTGGACATTGGTTTACTTTAGGATATGGGATTTTCTCTTTGATCAGTAAGAAGCAATGGATTGTAGCATTATCTTCTACTGAAGCTGAGTACAAAGAAGCACATGTTGTAGCATGTGAAGCAATATGGTTGATGAGGATCTATGATGCATAGGAATACAAGGACAAGAGGCTACAAGGTTGAAGTGTCACAACCAAATTTGCATGAGCATCATCAAGAATTCTATTTTTCATGCACATACCAAGCATATAGAAATTTAGTATTGTTATGTGCATGAGTTGATCAAGGATGGGGTCATGGAGATAAGCTATTGTCCAACTGGAGAAAATGGGGCAAACATCTTCACCAAGGCTCTTGGGAGAGAACAAATTCTCCAACACTTTCCAAATCTTGGCATTGGACCAAGGAGGTAGTTCATCGTAGAAAGGACATTGAGGGGGGTCTTAGATATACTCAATAATCTTCCCTCAAGTAGCCACAAATGTTACATGATGTTCTAAGTTCTAAGGACCCCATTATGAGAAGTAGACATTTTGAGATCCCGGACCTTTGTGGAACCTTAACTTTTCAGTTAGATGAGGTCTATGTGTGATTGTTGATGGTAATAGACAACCTTTGGGAGCCTGGCCATTTGCTTAGGTAAAGCATAAACTTCTAGGCCATTGGGTTTCCATTCAAGGCGAAAATGTAGGTCTTGTGGTGCTATGTAATTTCCCCATAAAGCCTTAATGGGGGGAGTGGAGAGGGGGGCTTGCTCCCTTCTACGAGGTCGGGTGGGCCTATCCCCCAACCCATAGGCTAAGACGGTAAGAAATATTGCCATGGAGATATTGTCAGATTGTATATTTTACCAAATATTTTGTGTCTCTCGACTACGTTTATCTATACTAACTCCCATTGTAAAATCTATATAAGCATGGCCCATGTGTAGATTTACATAACATTGCACACTAGTAAGCCCTTCAACTGGAGTTTTTCTAAGTCTCCATCTAAGCTCCATATTGGAAGTGCATGGGTGGACAAAACTATCTCTAAGAATTTGAGTTTTTCTATCTCTCAATCTGCATCTCTTTTCGTTTGCTTTTTTTTTTCAACTATGTCTACTTGTTTATTCTGTTGTGCTATTATTTCCTACAATTACACACTTTCTCACTCACTCTCTAAAGAGCTCAATGTGAATAAAGACTAGGATTATGACAACCAATCACAAACAGACGTGACTCTTCTCCCAACCTTATGCCTCCATGTATAGCTCTCTCCAAGTCAAGGAGGTGTATACTGTACATCCAAGTGTTTCCCATGTAGCTACATGTGTCCCAAGTGTCCCAATTAACTTGATTTAGAAACTTTTAGAAGCCCCCATTTGGATTTGCATAAAACATACTCTAGTCTCACTACTCCTTGCAAGATTTGAAACCAAGACCTCCTACTACAGGCTCGAACAAATTAACCACGATGCCACACCACATTACTTGTTTTTAAGAGCAAAAAAACTCATACTTAAGTCCAAATTCAAAACTTTAGGTCAATAACTATTATACATTATGGAATATGTTGAACAATGCATTGTTGGAGTGTTAATTTATTAATGTATTAATGTGTTTTGATGTTTTTGATATAGCAACTGAAGGTTCGTGAGGGCATGAAAGCGTGAAAGGGTAGACATCAATAATCCAACTTTAGCGCGGACATCAATAAATCCAATTTCCAATTTAGTTTGTAAATAAATCCGCATAGAAGGCTCTATTGTTAGAAATAGTTAGAAAAATAGTGGTTAGAATAAGGGTCATTGTAGATTGCAGTTTCTGATATTAAAAGAAAGGCTTTCTACGAAAGTCACCAACTTTTAGTTTCTCACATGCTTTTTGAAGTTGCTCTCGAGTAACCACTCTTTTTGACGTAATAAAAAACTCCTTTAAATACATGCACTCTCTGGACTATAGAAACAGAGTGCATGGGGGCAGATTGCACCCAATGTTGCGTTCGGTCTCATCTCTTGGCGTCTCTATTTTTCTGTGAGTTTTCTACATTCGTAACCTCTGTGTGCGTGTGAGCAGGATCCTAATAACAATGGTATCAGAGCCTTGCATGCGTCACTATGGAGGCATCTGTTTCTGTTCATTTTGGTGAATTGATCTCTGTTGCGCTGTTCGCTGTTCTCTGTTTGCAATTCCGATTCCGATTCCGATTGGGATTCCAAATTGGAATCCGATTCAGGTTCCGATTCTGATTCCGATTCGGATTCTTGTTCCTGTTTCCATTTCCATTGCCATTGCCATTGCGGTTTCGGTTTCGTTTTCTGTTTTTGTTCTAGTTCAAGAACCAGAACCTACATTTACACCTATGTTTACTCCTTTGGCTTACTCCAAGGTGTCAACTAAGGCATCGACCAAGGCATAGAACTTGGGCATAACTAAGGCATTACTTTGGAATCTTTGGCACCCTAGGCTCCCTTGGCGACCATTGGGTATGCGTGAATCAATTTTAATCTATGAGTGGCATAAGGACTTTTAGATTCACCAAGGTGGGAGGATTTGAACCCACAACCTCACCCAGACAAGGGAAGTGTTTTGCCACTACACACTCTCTTTGTGTTGTCACTCTACTTCTCTTTTCTTATATTTAACATAACTTTCATCTCTTTCTTACTTTTTCGATTCCCAAGAACAACCATTCCTTTTAGATTTTCATTCAAACAAACTCAAAAATTGTTTTTACATATCTAGCAAGAGGGTTTTGTCTCTACATCCTCATGGACCTTATGAACAACATGGAGGATTTTGGCAAATCACCTCTACCCGAGGTCACACACGAGCAACAACTAAAGCTCCTACGGCACAAATTACGAGGTGCTCAAAACGAGATCCGACAACGCGACGACATACTCAAAACGATGCAAACTAATGAAGACAACCTTACGAGGCTGGTCAAATCTATTGTCTCCGTCGAGTCAGATGGCATGCATTCCAAGACTGTCGTTAAGAATTATCAGTTTTTACGGTTTGATAGTCGAAAGGATGGCCCTTTAATCCTTTCATGGCTTTCACAGTTTGATGATTTTTATACTTATGAAACCTATGCTAAACGTGAAAAAGTCAAATTTTCCACTAACTATTTAGTAGGAAAAGCTCAACTCGAGTGGAATTTCATGCGGCACATTACTGAGTGTCCAACAAAGTGGAAGGCCTTTCAAGATAAGTTTAAGGATTCTTGTCTACCCTTACAGTTCAACCTACATGTTCGACAATTGTGGGCTAAATTTACATGGATAGAATTGATATGTTTATAACCTATATGGACCGGTTCTACCAATACTTAGTATCTCTTCACTTGCTTGAAGATGTTTCTCTTGATATATTTAGGTAGTGATGTGTGTGAACACTTTAGGACCGTCAGGGTGCTTTTTTTCCCTCTTTAGGATGTTTTTTCCCCCGGCTTGTATATACGCCTATTGCCCTAATAGGCTACTTATCTTTGTACATTCTCTAGTAGTACATTCAGTATTGTGTGTTGTGCTCCAAACTTCTTCTTCTTCCTTGTGCTCTTCGCATGCTTCCGTAGACATCTAACTCCAACAATTGGTATCAGAGCATGTCGTCGCTTCATCTAGGGTGTCGTCGACACTCTTCCGTTTGTAGTCTCAGATTCGCATGAAATTTGGTGAGCATACTCAGGGTGTTTCAAAGATCAAAACAGCTTTGCTATCTCGTGCCGAAATCGCGGTCTGGGCTCGTTTTTGGCCTCTGAACGCACTATCAGAGCGCTTGTGCAGGCTATTTTGTCTTTTTTTGCCAAAGGTATATACCAGTTTTTGTCCGCCAGTATAAGCGTCTCGAAGTCTGTTATAGGTTTAGCAAAAATTGTCTAGGTAGTTCTATGCAACTTTTTGAGATACAATCAATTTTCTGCATCAAGGTATTTTAGTCACCGGCCATGGCTGTAAGCAGTGATGTATTCCGTATGTTGGCGGTTGAGAATAAGTCGGATGGTACCAACTACCCGTTATGGGCTTATATGATGCGACATGTGTTGGTTGAAAAAGGACTATGGAACATTGTGCACGGTGTCGAAAAACATCCTATCACACCTACAACTGTTACAATTGCACGTACTGAAGCTGATGCAGAAGGTGTCGAAGATGATGGTATTCTACATGTTCTTGTCCGTGCTGTAGTTTCTACTCTAGCTACTGTAGAGCAAACTTGTTGGGATGGCAGAGATGCCCAGGCACATGCATTGATAGCTTTCTCTGTCAAATGTGCCATTATTCCTCATATTCACTCTTGCATAACAGCTAGGGATGCTTGGGATACACTTACCACATTGTACCAAGCTAGGAATGAGACTCGTGTTGCTTACCTCCGAAAATAGTTGGAGAGTGAGCACATGAATGAAGGTGATTCTATGGACAATTTCCTAACAAACAAAGACTTGAAGGAACAGCTGATTTCTGATGATGAGGTTATACCAGATAGCTCACTTGTGCAGACCGTTCTGAATGGTCTTCCTGATTCATATCAGAGTTTTGCTTCTACTCTTCAATTGATGATGAAAGGCAATCCAAATGCCTTGTCATTTGATGAGTTAGTCTCTGTTCTGTTGTAGGAAAATCAATCCAGGCCGAACAGGTCCATTATGCATGTTGCAAATCAAGCTTTTCTAGCTCGTCAGAAGGGCAAAGGAAAATGGAGCTCTTCTATTAGTAAGCAGAAATCTGCAAATGTTGCACATTCGAAGAACCAAGACAAAGATGAGAAAAAAATCAGAAAAGCAGAAATTGTTTTGTAAGTACTGTAAAGGGAATGATCATACCATAAAGAACTATCCAAAACTAGCTGCAAAAGAGGCAAAGAATAAAGATGCTAGAATGGTTGGTGCAGAAGCCTCTACACCAAAAACGGAGTCTGCTAATCTTGTGTAGGAAGAAGAATGGGTGTTTACTACTGTTTGCAGTTTTGACCCATCTTCTCATGAGCAGTGCATGTTTGCAGTAGACTCAAATGTTTGGTACTTTGATAGTGGGGCGACCAAACATATTACCTCGCAGTGTAGTTTCTTCTCTTTACTCGAGCCTGCCCCTATAGGGAATACTGTTACATGCGCCAACAACTCCTCTTATCATGTTATGGGAGTTGGTAAGATCCTTTTGACTACTGCTAATGGTAGTTCTTTCACTTTGTCAAATGCTTTATTTGTGCCACGGATCATGAAGAACCTGTTATCAGTTTGTGCATTAGCCAATATTGGCTTGATTGTGAAACCTGTTGATGACAGGTGTAGAGTTCATGATCTCTCAAATGGCGATGTGATTATTGCTTCTAGCATTTTATGTCGTGGGCTGTATAAGCTCATAGACTATGAAAGATCTGTAAATGATTTAGCATGTGCAGTAAATGATTCTCAAGCTATATTAGATGCAAAGCTTTGGCATGCACACTTTGGTCATCTGAATTTTGCTAGTTTGCTACACTTGCAAAAATCGGAAATGGTGTCCTCTTTGCCCACACTTGAGGCACCTAGAAAACATGTTTGTGAAGGCTATATTTTGGGCCAAATGCAGCGTTCGTCCTTTCGAAAGATGGTTCAGTTCGGGCTACTAAGAAATTACAGCTTGCACATAGTGATGTCTGTGGTCATATGCAGACACCTTCTTTTGGGAATTATCTTTACTTTGTGACTTTCATCGATGATTTTTGCAAGCATGTATGGGTATATTCTATTGATATATTTAGGTAGTGATGTGTGTGAACACACTAGGACCGCCGGGGCACTTTTTTCCCTCTTTAGGAGGTTTTTTTTCCCCGGCTTGAATATACGCCTATTGCCCTAATGGGCTACTAACCTTTGTACATTATCTAGTAATACATTCAGTATTGTGTGTTGTGCTCCAAGCTTCTTCTTCTTCCTTGTGCTGTTCGCGTGCTTCCGCAGACGTCTAACTCCAACAATTGGTATCAGAGCAGGTCGTCGCTTCATCTAGGGTGCTATCGACACTCCTCTGTTTGCAGTCTCAGAATCGCACGAATTTTGGTGAGCATACTCAGTGTGTTTCCGAGATCAAAACTGCTTCGCTTTGTGGTGCTGAAATCGCGATCTGAGCTCATTTCGGCCTCCGAACACACTATCGTAGCGCTTGTGCAGGCTATTTCGTCTTTTTGTGCCAAAGGTATATACCAGTTTCTGTTTGCTAGTTTAAGCATCTCGAAGTCTGCTACATTTCTAGCACAACTCGTCTGGGCAGTTCTGTTCAACTTTTTGAGATACAGTCAATTTTTTGCATCAAGGTATTTTAGTCACCGGCCATGGCTGAAAGCAGTGATGTATTCCGTATGTTGGCTGTTGAGGATAAGTTGGATGGTACCAACCACCCATTATGGGCTTATATGATGCGACATGTTTTGGTTGCAAAAGGATTGTGGAGCATTTTGCAGGGTGTTGAAAGACGTCCTGTTACACCTATAACGACAGGTACTACAAATACAGGTGCCGGAGCTGATGAAGATGGTGTCGAAGATGATATTGTGCAGATTCCTTTTCGTACTATTGTTTCTATTGCACCTACTACAGAGCAGATTCGTTGGGATGGCAAAGATGCCCACGCACATGCATTGATAGCTTTGTCTGTCAAACGTGCCATTATTCCTCATATTCGCTCTTGCAAAACAGCTAGGGATGCTTGGGAGACACTTACCACATTGTACCAAGCTAGGAATGAGGCTTGTGTTGCTTACCTCCAAAAACAGTTGGAGAGTGAGCACATGAATGAAGGTGATTCTATGGACAGTTTTGTAACGAAGATCAAAGATTTGAAGGAACAGTTGATTTCTGCTGATGAGGTTATACCAGATAGCTCACTTGTGTAGACCGTTCTGAATGGTCTTCCTGATTCATATCAGAGTTTTGCTTCTACTCTTCGGTTAATGATGAAAGGCAATCCGAATGCCTTATCATTTGAGGAGTTAGTCTCTGTTCTGTTGCAGGAAGATCAGTCCAGGCAGAACAGGTCCATCATGCGTGTTGCAGATCAAGCTTTCTTGGCTAGTCAGAAGGGCAAAGGAAAATGGAGCTCTTCTACTAGTAAGCAGAAATCTGCAAATGCTGCACATTCGAAGAACCAGGATAGAGATGAGAAGAAATCAGAAAAGCTGAAATTGTTTTGCAAGTACTATAAAGGGAATGATCATATCATAAAGAACTGTCCAAAACTGGCTGCAAAAGAGGCAAAGAAAAAGGAGGCTAGAATGGTTGTTGCAGAAGCCTCTACACCAAAAACAGAGTCTGCTAATCTTGTGTAGGAAGAAGAATGGGCGTTTACTACTGTTTGCACTTTTGACCCATCTTCTCATGAGCAGTATATGTCTGCAGTGAACTCAGATGTTTGGTACTTTGACAGTGGGGCGACCAAATGTATTACCTCGCAGTGCAGTTTCTTCTCTTCACTCGAGCCTGCCCCTACAGGGAATACTGTCACATGCGCCAACAACTCCTCTTATCCTGTTATGGGAGTTGGTAAGATCATTCTGACTACTGCTGATGGTAGTTCTTTCACCTTGTCAGATGCTTTATTTGTGCCAGGGATCAAGAAGAATCTGTTATCAGTTTCTTCATTAGCCAAGATTGGCTTGGTTGTGAAATTTTTTGATGAGAGATGTACAGTTCATGATCTGTCAAATGGCAATGTTATTATTGCTTCTGGCATTTTATGTCGTGGTCTGTATAAGCTCATAGACTATGAAAGATCTGTGAATGATTCCGCATGTGCAGTTCATGATTCTCGGGCTATGTCAGATGCAAAGCTTTGGCATGCAGGCTTTGGTCATCTGAATTTCGCTAGTTTGCTACGCCTGTAGAAATCTGATATGGTGTCTTCTTTGCCCAAGCTTGAGGCACCTGGAAAACATGTATGTGAAGGCTGTATTTTGGGCAAAATGCAGCGTTCCTCCTTTCCAAAAGATGGTTCAGTTCAGGCTACACAGAAATTGCAGCTTGTACATAGTGATGTCTGTGGTCCTATGCAGACACCCTCATTACCTTTACTTTGTGACTTTCATTGATGATTTTTCCAGGCATGCATGGGTATATCCACTCAAAGCAAAGTCCGAAGTGTTCATGTGCTTTAAACAGTTTTTGGTTTTGGCTGAAAATCTGTCAGCATGTAAAATGGGCACCCTTCGTTCTGATCGAGGGGGGGAATATATGTCTTTTGATTTCAATGCATTTCTGGCTCAACGTGGGATAAGACACCAGTGTAGAGTGCCGTATACACCTCAACAGAATGGAGTTGCTAAACGGAAGAACAGGTCACTCATGGAGATGGTGAGGTGTATGGTCAAGAGTCAGGCTTTACCACATAGTTTCTTGCTTGAGGCTATCATGTGTGCAGCATATGTACTTAACAGGTGTCCCACTAAAGCGCTGCAGTCTATCACTCCATATGAGGCTTGGCATGACGGCAAGCCATCTGTTGCTCATCTACGTGTTTTTGGTTGTTTGGCATATGCATTAGTGCCTGAACAACATCACAGAAAATTGGATGATAAGGCAGTAAAATGTATTTTTGTTGGGTATAGTTGTGAAAGTAAAGGCTATCGTCTATATCATCCACAGACTAAATGCATTCTGGTTAGTCGTGATGTCTTTGTGGAAGATGCTATTCAGCCATGGCTTTCATGTACTAAGGAGACATCTCTTAGCTTCAAAGACATGTATGATACCTTGATGCCTCTTTTTACAGGTGGATAGTCTAGTGCTAGTCCTAATGAGGCAACTTCTCAGCCTTTGCAGGTTTCATATGATGATGCAGATCATTCTATTTCTGATGCAGATTTACATGATGCACTTATTGATGAGAGAGCTGATATTGAGCAGGCAAAAACTATGCCGAAATTGCTGGTGCAAACTTTGCATGACAACAAATTAGATGCACATTTGTCATACCGTACTCGTTCAGGCTCTCATAGTGCCTTCTTTGCATCAGATTGCTATGCTATGGCTACGTCTAGTCTCTGTGATGAGAATGAGCCTGTTTCTTTTGATGAAGCACAGAATTCAGAAAATTGGATGGCTACCATGCAATCTGAATATGATGCTATAATGAAGAATGGTACATGGTCTTTATGTGACTTGCCTCCTGGCAAGAAGGCCATTGGCACTAAGTGGGTATACAAGCTGAAGCATAAACCTCATGGTACAGTTGATAGGTATAAGGCTAGGCTTGTTGCAAAGGGTTATGCGCAGGAAAGAGGCATTGATTTTGATGATACCTTTGCACCTACATGCCGTATGACTACTGTTCAAAGCATTTGTGCACTTGCAGCCGATCATGGTTGGAATGTACATGAGTTGGACATTAAAACATCATTTCTGAATGGTGACTTGCATGAAGAAGTGTATGTTTTTCAACCTCGAGGCTTTGTGCAGAAAGGGCATGAAAACCAGGTGTGCAGGCTAAAGAAGGCATTATATGGTTTAAAGCAAGCACCACGTGCTTGGTATGAGAAGATACATGCCTATCTGGTTGCACATGGTTTTGTGAACAGTCCAACTGAAAGCACCTTATATGTTAAGCGTGCTCATGATGTGCTTCTAATCATTGTTGTCTATGTTGATGACATGCTGCTCACTGGTCCTATTGAGAAGCATATTGCTGATTTCAAGGCTGATTTGCATGCCTCATTTGAGATGTCTGATTTGGGGCATTTGCATCACTATTTGGGTATTCAGTTTATGCAAGTTGATGGTGGAATGGCTTCGTGTCAAACGAAATATATTGACACATTATTGCAGCGTTTTGGCCTTGAAGATTGCAAGCCTATTGCCACTCCTATGGAGACAGGTTTACGATTAAGTCTTCATGATGCTGGAGATGCATTTGATGCTGTTCTCTATCAGCAGGCGATTGGATGCTTGATTTACTTATGCATTACTTGGCCAGATATTCAGTTTGTTGTCTCACAAATGAGCAGGTTTATGCATTGCCCAGGAGTCATGCATTGGAAGGCGGTTAAGTGCATCTTTCGCTACTTGAGTGGTACTCAGCTACTTGGGTTGTTTTATCCCAAGGGGGGATCACTACCGCCAGATTTGCATGCTTTTTCTGACTCTGATTGGGCTAGTTGCTATGACACTCGTGTGTCCACCAATGGTTTTTGCTTCATGCTTGGTAGCTCATGTATATCTTGGTTGAGCAAGAAGCAGCCTACTGTGGCCACTTCTAGTTGTGAGGTTGAGTATAGGGCAGCTTTCACAGCGACTGTTGAGTGTGTGTGGCTCAGACGCCTTATGGTTGATTTGGGTGTTGGCCAGTCTTCTGCCACCACCATCTTCACTGACAGTCAGAGCGCATTGGCAGTTGTGAGGAACCCTGTGTTCCATGCTCGCACTAAGCACATTGAGGTGCATTATGACTATGTCAGGGAGAGGTTCTCTGCTGGGGAGATCAGCTTGGCATATGTGCCCACGCAGGAGAACATTGCAGACCCTTTCACGAAGGCTCTGCCTAGGGAGAAGTTTGAAGCTTTCCGCAAAGCTTTGGGCTTACTTCCTTTTGTGGATTGATTTCCACATAGCTTGGCACTTCCTTATACATGAGTGCCAGCTCCTTGTTCACCGCATCACGCCCAGGGGGGATTTGTTGATATATTTAGGTAGTGATGTGTGTGAACACACTAGGACCGCCGGGGCACTTTTTTCCCTCTTTAGGAGGTTTTTTTCCCCCGGCTTGAATATACGCCTATTGCCCTAATGGGCTACTAATCTTTGAAAATTCTATAGTAATACATTCAGTATTGTGTGTTGTGCTCCAAGCTTCTTCTTCTTCCTTGTGCTGTTCGTGTGCTTCCGCAGACGTCTAACTCCAACATATTCATTGAATGTAGAGTCCAAAGTGTTCATGTGCTTCAACGAGTTTTTGGTTTTGGCTGAAAATATGTCAGCACGTAAAATGGGCACCCTCCATTCAGATCCAGGGGGGATCTCTCTACACACACACTCTCTCCCTCGGTTTAGATCTGACATCTTCGTAAGTGGTGCGAGTACTGTTAGCCTTTGTCTTTCTCTATGCTTTAGGTCTTATAATATCTCTTCTCTATGATTTTGCAGAAGTTCTTTGGCATTGATTGTTTGGAATTCAACGATAGATGACATACATTATGCTTTGATGACAACGATCCAAAAGAGGGACATACTTGTAAGTGATTGTTTTATTGTCTATTGATAGAGAGAGAAAGAGAGAGAGAGAAAGAGAGAGATGAGAGAGAGAGAGATAGAGATAGAGAGGGAAAGAGAGAGAGAGAGAGAGAGAGAGAGAGAGAGAGATAAAGAGAGAGAGAGTGAGAGATATAGAATGATGAAAAGAAAGGAAGATAGAGATAGGAAAATAGAGCATACACACATATACACACACACATCTACACATTTACACCTTCATACATACACACATACATGTACACACATGCATGCTTACATACACACACATATACACACATGCATGCTTACATAAACACACATATACACACATGCATGCATACACACACATACAAATATACATACATTCATACATACACACACACATGCATACACACATACATACACACACATATATACACACATGCATACATACACATACACACACATATGCACATACATACACACACATACATACACACACATACATATACACATATACACACATGCATGCTTACATACACACACATATACACACATGCATGCATACACACATACAAATATACATACATGCATACATACACACACACACACACATGCATACACACATACATACACACACAGATATACACATATGCATACATACACATACACACACACATACATACACACATATACACACATGCATGCATACATACACACACATACACATATACACACATGCATGCATACATACACACACATACACATATACACACATGCATACATACACATAGGAAAATAGAGCATACATACACACACATACACACACACACAACTACACATTTACACATGCATACATACATACATACATGTACACACATGCATGCTTACATACCCACACATATACACACATGCATGCTTACATACACACACATATACACACATGCATGCATACACACACATACATACACACATGCATGCATACATTCACACACATACACATATACACACATGCATGCATCCATACACACACATACACATATACACACATGCATACATACACACACACATGTACACACATGCATACATACACACACACATGCATACACACATACATACACACACATATACACACATATGCATACATACACATACATATGCATACATACACATACACACACATATACACACATATATATACACACACATAAGCTAGTGTTTTAATTAAATATATAAATTTTTTATTTTGAAGTTATTTTTTACATCAAATATATAAAAACAAGATTAGGGCTTTTATGCTATTTACACATACATACACATACACATATAATACATATATACCTGTATATACACCTGCATACAGAAATATACATATTTTAGGTCTAGGTATTTAAGATTAGGTTTTTAGGGTTTAGGCATACATATAACTCAATTAAATTTATATTAAGAAAAAAAGTAAAAAAAACAAGAAAAAAAATCTGAATATATAAATAAACATATATATAAAATACGATTAGGGGTTTAGATTTTTATAGGTGTTTAAGTATTTAGGTTTTAGTATTTTAGGTTTAAGTCTAAGTCTTTCTGATTAGGGTTTTAGGGTTTTAACACCTACATAACATATATACACACATACACATACACATATAATACATATATACATGTATATACACATGCATACAAAAATATACATATTTTAGGTCTAGATCTTTAAGATTAGGGTTTTAGGGTTTAGGCATACATATAAGTCAATTAAATTTATATAAAGAGAAAAAATATAGAAAAAATTAAAGAAAAAATCTGAATATATAAATAAATATATATATAAAATAGAATAATTATATAGATAAATAAATATAAAAAAATCTAGTGACTTAAATAATTTAATTATATATATATAATTAAATATATATAATTAAATATATAAAAATAGGATTAATTAAATAAAAAAATCTGAATATATAAATAAAATTATTTAGGAGATTAACACTCTCCTTCAATTGTGATGGTAATTGTTTCCTCCATTATTGAATCCGCCTCCTGGTTGTCCATAGATTCCTCTGTGGAGGCCTCTTCCTTTCTGATTCTTTGTGTTCCTGAAGCATTCATCTATGGTATGATTGCTCAAGTCACAAATGTTGTAAGGTGAGTCTACCCTTGCCTTGCTTTGCTTCTCTTCCCCTTCCTCTAGTACCGCTTCCTCTACCTATGAAATTCACTTGAGAGGTAGTTGCATCTTCTTCATTCTTCTTACCTCTACCTTTATCTTTACTCTTATTTTTATCTGTGTAAAGGGCAAAAGATTGATTACCTCTAGACGTATCTCTATTCTTATTGATCGTTGTCTCATGTGTGAAGAGTTTCCCAATCAATGTATTGAGGTCAAGTATCCACATGTCCATATATAGGTCCATTGTTGTGGTAAAAGAATCCCATTTGTCATCAGCCTTAATACCATTTATTATCTGCCTTGATATGTGCTCATCTTCTATTTCTTCTCCAATACTCCCAAGTTGATAAGCTACATCCTTTGTCTTGGTCACATAGTCAACTACACTTTGCTTTGGTTGCTTCTTCAAGGTTGTGAACTCCATCCAAAGCTGGTTCTTTCTAGCCCTTGTATTTGATGAGAAGTATGAAGATAGTACCTCCCAAGTCTCTTGGGAAGTCTCAAAATTCCTAATATGAGGTAACAAAACATCAGATATTGAAGTGCGTATGTAAGACCTAGCTAGATTTTTCAATGAATGATGGAAATTCATCTCCTATTTTACCTTGACGTTGCTTTGATGACACTGTTGGAGGAGACGTTGGACATCTTCCAGTGATGAGATGGTGCTACAAATGCTTGCTTCACACCAGCAAAAATTGAGTTGAGAGTTCAAATTAGACCTTGCGCTTTCCAAGAAGCACAAATAATCACCCAAGTACTTTGGAAGATGATGCTCAAATCATTGGATCAAAACAAATAACTTGGTGTTTCATTCTAAACCAAAAACTTGCTATTTTGGTCACTACACCTCCTCAAAGAAATGAACAGTTCTCCTTCTTTGCTAATAATTGAGAAAAATCCTTTTGTTCATATCTACTTTACTTGGGTAGCTAACTTTTTCAACTTATTTCACTTGAAATGATAGACTATATGAAGAAAATGATGCTTACCAAATTAGAGATGCATCCCGACATTTTTGGATACTAAGAATATGTAGACGAGTGAGCAATGTTTTGCTCATAACTCTAGAGAAACTGAGTCAATTGAAATGAAACTTTGTAGCACATGGATAAAAAGTCTAATGAATCTATACCAACTTAAGTCAGTGAAAATGATCAAGTACATGCTGAGAGATGGATCAATGAAGTTCATTGTTTTGAGTGGTACATGATAGAGTAGAAGAAATGGAATATGAGAAAACTATTTCTACTAATCACATAAATTACATTGACATTGGCAATGAATAATTGCACAATGTGAGGGCAATGGTAGAGATATAGTGTGAGCTCAATGTCCACTATAAATCCCTCTAAGTATCTCTCCAAATCGGGCTCTCTCAGCTTGTTTATATGCACGACTGTATAATCCTCTTTTATAGCCTTTTGTTGGAGCCAAGATTCTAGTTTGAATTTGAATCTTTACCTAAAAGTATTACAAAGTTTTAGTACTAGATTTTCCATAAATCCTCACCAAAAAATTAGTGGAAAGATTCTCCTAAGAACTCGTAATTGAAGGTCTTTCCTCATATGCACTTTTACAAGGAGTAAAAATCAATCTTTTACAAGAGATCATTCATGTGCTAATGCATGAATGCACAAATGAAATTTTAGGATAAGTGATCAAGCATTTAGGCTTGGGATAATTGCACCAACATCAAGCAGTGGCTTTTGCCATTGTGGTGGGCATCGATTGCCTCAAGAATCTGCTAGTCCATCAAAAAAGTTTCAAAAAAGTGTAGTAAATCTTGTGGATTTTTTTGGGTCTCACTCTTGAGTTGGTGGCCATGCAGTCGCATTTACAAAAAGACATACGGTAAGAATCTTAAAAAGTTTTTTGGAATGGTTCACAATCATCTTACAATTTTTCTCATCCAATGAACATTGCAACCCTTGTTAATCATCCTAGGAAGAACGTCTTTGCTTTGATTCTTCTTCAAGAGTTTGCACATTTCTTTGTTAGGCTTGTCAGTCCTCCCTACAGCTAGAAATTCTTCCCCTCAATCTCCTCTTCATGAATTAGGATGCTCTTGACCTTAAGCAAACCTTTTTTGAGGGTGAGTTGCCTTTGTTGATTTTTCCACGTAGCCACAAGAGTCTCCTATATAGATTCTCCCTTTTGATCCCCAGATAGCTTGAATTTCGTTCTTAGCTCTGTGCAAGGAGGCATGGGTCCAATTGAAAATAATAATGATCCAAGTTCTAGAAGGAGAATAATGATCTTGATGTTCTTTACTAGGAACTACATAACCATCTGGTTGTTTCATATAGATCTCATTTGTAAGATCTCCATGCAAGAAAGGAGTTTTCACATCCATTTGGACTAGCTCTGTCCTCCATTGCAACGAATCCAAGCCTTACATGTGCAGGGTAGTTATCTTGACCATTAGAGAGAAGATTCCCTTGAAATCAACACCATGTGATTGCTTAAAACCCTTTGCAACAAGTCGTGCTTTATACTTTGGAGAAGCACTATCTGATGTGAATTTTAGCTTATATGCCCATTTACATGGTAAAGCTTTCTTGCCCTTTGGCAAAGGTACTAAATCCAAAGTACCATTCTTATGAATTGAATCCAACTCACTGCATAGCCTCCTTGTAGCAAGAAGGCTCACCAGCATCTCTTAGAATAACAAAATCCAAACTTGGAACATATCCATCAGGTGGATGTGAGACACGTGTAGAGCATCTCAATGGTTGTTGAATAGGAACATTTCCATACTGATCTGTTTAGACATTCTCTTGAGCATCCCTATGTGCAACATTTTTATGCATGCTAGCTAGAGGACTACTATCCTCAAACACCAATCTTCTCACTTCAACCTCCTTAATGGGTTGTTTATGCATTTTAGAATCATTGAAAATGACATCACTACTTCTCATAACTCATTCTATTTTGGGATCCCATAAGCGAGATCCAAATTATCCTTCTCGACCATACCCAAGAAAAATGCATTTCTTTGACTTATAGTCCAACTTTTGTCTAAGATTCTTTGGTATATGAACATATGCTTCACACACAAAAACGCAAAGATGATCATAGTATGGAGGCTTCCCTATCCATAACTCTTGTGCCACTTTCAGACCTTTGGTAGTACTAGGTGAAAGGTTAACCACATGAACTGCACCCAATACTGCTTTTGCCCAGAATCCTTGTGAGAGGTTTGCATGATGCAACATAGAAATTACTCTATCTTGATTAATTCTATTCATCCTTTTAGCTACACCCTTCTGTACTAGGATATAAGGAGTTTTAAACACTCTACAAATCCCTCCAGACTAAGAGAAAAGGCTGAATTCTTGTGAGGTATGCTCACCCCCATTATCTGAACGTAAAGCCTTCAGCTCAATTCCTTTTTCAGTCTCAATTGAAGCAAGACATTTTTTAAAATTAGGGAATAGCTCATCATTTTCTTTGATAGGATATACCTAGACTTTTCTAGTTGCACCATCTATGAAAGTGAAAAAATAAAGAGAACCTCCTAATGGCCTTGTGGGCATAAGACCACACACATATTTATGAACGAAATCTAAAGGCTGAATTCAAGAGTCAATGTGCATCTTGTGCACATTTCTAGTTAGCTAACAAGTGTTCTTTCTATGATACAAAGAAAGGATGAAGTGAGCCAACTTTGCGTCCTTTTGTAGCAACCATATTTCCCTTTGATATACAAAAGGACTAAGCATAGAAGACCACCTTGTAAATAAGGTCATCAAGTTTACCAACTAACATCAAACCATGTGATAACTAAGGTACATGGCGTACATTATGCATATAAAATTTTGAACCATCAATGAACTCCACAACCACATCTTCAATCCCCACAATGTCACACTGGTAAGAGTCATCAAGTCTCATGGTACCAAGAGACTTTGTTGCATAATTAGAGGATCATTCTCTGTGTGGTATCACATGGAAAGAAGCACCAAAATCTAGCAACCACGTGTGGGAAGAGAATCAGCCATAAGAGCCTCATTTGGCATAGTGCTATTGAGTATCAACACATAAACATCATCAAAAATATCATTAATTTCTTCAATCTTCATAGTCAAAGTAGATGGTGCAAGTAGCTATTTAAGATGCCCATCAACATTTGGTCCTTTACATTTAGCATTATTTAATGCATAACATTCTTTCTTCATGTGTCCTTTATTATGAAAATAATGGCATTTGATATCCATCTTCCTTAATTTACTTCTACTCTTATTTTGTTGACCATTCTTTTCCTCGTTCTTCATCCTGCCACTTTGTTGATTCTTTCCTTGGTAACAATCATGAACATTATATGCCTATCCACTCTGAGTGCCAACCATAGATTTTCTACGAGTCTCCTTACTCAAGAGTGCTCCACATATGTCATCACATACCATTTTACCACCAAGTGCACTATTGCTAATAGCTTTGCAAAATGTATCCCATGATGATGGCAAGGTGCATAACAGTAATACTGCTTTCCTTTCATTATCCATATCCATTTTCTGAGCCTATAGCTAGGAGAATGTAGCATCAAACTCATTTAGATGAGCACCAATACTATTTGTGTCCTTCATGCAAAGGTCATATAATTTTCTCATAAGATACACTTTATTTGATGCCATCTCTTTTTCATATGTATTGCATAACTACTTCCAAAGCTCCTCTACACTTTCATAGTCTAATACTATAAAGTAAACATTATCTGCTAGGTGCAAGCAAATGGTACACCTAGCCATTTCATCTAACTCATCCCAATCATCTTCATCCATGTAAGTAGGCTTCTTTGAAATTCTATTGACTGGCTTCCATGGCCTCCTCTGAATTAGCACATCTTTAATCTGATTCTTCTATAGTGCAAAGTTTAGGCCATCAAATTTTTGGATCTCAAAATAGTCTTTGCCGTCCAAGTTATAGCTTCTCCTCAGAACACTAAAACTAGACCCTGATGCACTAGATGTGCTTGAGACCTCTGATGCCATGATGGTAGAGAACTAAATAGAAGGATAATGGATCTAGAAGAGTCTAAACACCAACGAATAAGTGTATCAAGGAGTAAATCGACCACTATATAGTTGACAAAACCAAAAATCTGGAAAAATTCAGCCATAATATCCTCTGCAAAATGAGCATATGACTAGGGTTAAAATATTATAAAACTACAAGTACTCAAATGTCTACCTACAAAGCGAATCACTAGCTCCACTACATATAATCAATTACCCAAAATAAGCCAACTACCTTTATCGAGCACCTATGAACAAATATCATACATCTCCTATGGCGAGGTTGGGTAAGTGTTCCACCTGCATCACTGAAGAGACCTCGACATCTAGGTTTCTTGGAGTTAAGAAAACCTCACCACAACCCTCTTTATCAAACATAAAAGGCTCTATGCAAAAATGTAACTACTATATCAATGACCACATGCACATACATAAGTGATATCCACAGAAGCGTACATAGTGTGTATGTGCTCTATATATGCAGTAACTAAAAGCTTGAATGCACAGCCCAAAACATTGGACAACAATACCTGCAAATATCTGTCAGCTTTGTTGTTTTAGGCTCGAAAACCTGCATAAATTTTCAATAGTTGTTCCCACGAAAACTGAAAACCTTTCAAGAAACTTGTAGTTTTACGATTGTGGCTGAAAGCACAGCCTCAAAATTTAATATTTATTGTCAGAGAAGTACAAAGAACACTCTTCTTGATTTTTTTCTTGGACCAATATGAAGAGAACTATGTGCAAAAGTACTCTTAAATGGCTCCAAAAAACACCCCAAAAATGCTTCGAAAATACACTTTAAAAGTAGAGAATGAAGCTTCGAGGGACCAAAACATGTTCAAGGTAATGTTAGCCTTAGTCTTTCCCCTTCTCTATACACCACAAGAGTGTAGCTTAGTGGCAAGAGACTGCCATGATTAAGCGAGCTCCGGGGGGAACAATTCTAGGATGGGTGACCTCCCCAGTACTAAGAACCTCTATCTTCCTTCATCGTTCAGGTCCTCCCTCGCGTGCAACTAATGGGGCCAACAATGACTTTCTTGACTCGGATGACAAGGTATGCCAACTTCTATGCGTTGTTCACCGCCTTAGACATAAGCCTTAGTGGAAGCCTTGGGTGGGTGGGTGGGTGGGTGCTCACTTCACTCGTATAAAAGGAACAAAACTTTCAAATTGAAATGTGATACTAGTGAAGTATTTCAATGGCAATGCACCTGAGTGTGATCTCCTTCTTTAGAGCTCCACAATGATATCCTCGGAGTTGAAAACCACGCTCCAAGCATCGCACATGGTTCTGCGCACAAAGGTTGCAGAAAATGCAGAAAAACAGAGTACATAGGGAGCACGAACACAAACTCCTCAGATGTTAGAAATGCAAACAAACTTATAGTCTATTGCTGACCAAAGATAAAAAAGTGTTGGGTGGCCATTTAGTCTTTCACATGAACACTAACAATAACACCTTCTTCTTCTTCTTACCCTTTGATGATGATAACATGGCTTCATCATTCTCTTCCATAGTCTTTTGTTGATCTTCATCTTGAAGTACAAGGAATTGCAGTTCTTCAAATGAAAGTTCTCTATATCTTTTAGAGAGAGATAAAGAAGTAACAAAAGTATGATATCTAGATGGAAGTGAGTTTAGAGTGTGTTTACCATATCTTCATCTAAAATATTTACTCCAACATTGAGTAACTGCTCTACAAATATTTGAGCTTCAAAATATATATTCAAACTAATTCAACCAACTTTCATCCTTGTGTTGGCTAGCTATCTCTAGATGAGCTTTCCTAGTCGGGTTTTAGCTTTAATAGAGAGTCTCTAACTCCAATCGAGCCTGGTGCGAGGTTTTGCATGACCTAATTTGGGGTATAATATGCCTCTTGGCTCCCCATTAGTATTTGGTTTGCTCTTCTATGGGAAATAATCTAGTAGTTGTACGGACCCTTGATGATCAAGTAGTTCCTTCTTCTTCATTAACCACCTATTGAGTAGAAATAGGAATAGGGGTCCTTCTAGAAGATGAGGTAGCCTCTTCTTTGACTTGTCTTGGCCTTGGATAAGTGCCATTGTCAATATTCCATAAGTCATTTTATACTAACAAATTCTTGATCATAAAAATCGACATTGGATTATTAGATCTTCCTTCAAGCTTGTCTTCATTCTCAAGTCTATAATCACTCATCTTATTAAGGGTGCATGTCAACTATACTCTGATACCAAATGTTGGAAAAGGGGTGGGCGTCAATAGCAGTATAGATTACAGGATCTTCCACAACATGAACCTTAGCATACACACCTTAATACTCAAAAAGATGGAGTGAGAGATAATAGATAGGATTTTCAAGGTGTACGATAAGCTAGGATGGTCACCTATGTCAAATTACAAGGTGTGAATATGATACAAACTGACAACATTTAAATCTAGGTAGACATAGGAACTAGATACAAAAGATTGCGTACCTAAGAGGTATGAAGATTGTGTGTGTGAGAATATGGAGAATATGGAGAATATGAATAGTTAGAACTGTTTTACAGCAAACCCGAATTTTGATTATCCTAAATCAGAAAATAGTGAACGAACAAGTGAGGATAGATGTAGTCTTGGTACTCATAGTATGTTGGTGGACAAGAACTTCTCTAGATGTCTCCAAATGTAGAGCACAATTCGTCCAAGAGTATAAGAACACTTCCTCCAAGATCTCCTTCAAGGTCTCCTCCTTAAATTGATGAACTCCTTGAGTGCTGCTTGAGAAGATTGTAAACAATGAGCCTTGATCACTGTTATATAGGACTTAACCCCCTTGGCAAAAGCTCCTCTAAAGCAATTTTGCAAGCTCTTCCAAAAAACAACAATCATATGTGCAAAAGAAACTTTGCTAGTCTTACTGATCGTGGAAAAAATAAACTCGCAAAGTTTCTATTGCCATTGATTTTTGTGTAAAAAAATCTATGAATCAAATTTGAGTTGTGCCATTGATGGTGGGGTTTGAACCCTGGTGGGTTGCATGTATAGTTTGTTCTTAGCCACTTTACCCATGCCTTTATCTTGTGGAGAATCTACTTTAGAAGACTACATATGCTTGTAGCTTCATAATTTTGGACAAGTTTTGACATTGTTTCCAACAAAATCGTTAGCAAGCATATCTTTATAGTGAAAAATGGAAAGTACAAATATACTTTGCTATCATAGGAATTCTATAATTTCCACAAGGTGATTTACAAGAGATGGAGGATACTAGGACAATTTACAAACTTCAAGCATTGACCCAATGAGGATTTGTCAATCAAGATGTTTCTACAATTATTATGATTCTGAAAGCTACCAAGGTAGAAAATGCCACAGAAACCAGATGCTTTGGTGATGTTGAACAACAAAGACAAAGTTAAACCTTTTGGGGCAATGGATATGTCTTTATATATCCATGAACAATTAAAGGAGGCATCAAAACATTGGGAATAAAAAAACTGCATGCAGAATGGAGCTCAACTACTAACTAAAATCATATATCATATCTTGGGAATTCAGGATAAGCTACAATCAGCACTACCAACTTTAGATAAAAAGGGTGTAGAGAGCCAATGAGCATCATCTTCCTCAAACATCCAAAGAAAGATTATATAGTTATTTGATGAAGGAAAATGACAAAAGAGCTTTTTATGAAGCTCAATACCAGAAAATGCTGGAGGATTTTTCTAACAAAGATACATATTGCACCGAGACAGAGTTGGATTCATGAACAAAGGATGGATGCAAAGAGTAAAGTTCTATTCATACAAAAAGAGCTACTCTACTAGCGCAATTTCAGGAACTACAAAGTCCTCAAGAGAGAAGACTTACAATGGTGGCTGTAATAAAAACAAAAAAGAAAGAACCTAAAGCAAAAGATGATGGAGACAAAAACTGAAGGTAAGAAATAACAATCATAAGAAAAGGAAATTCTAGAAGCTGAATTTGATGGAGGATCAATTTTGATCCAAATATTAGAAAGGGATCTAGAAGAGAAGGGATCTATAAAGACAGAAACACCAACAAGAGAATATGTACAAAAGAGTGAAGAAAGTAATGGTGTATCCTTTCTTCTTAAGAGTTTGAACTTCTTAGAACCAAATACACCTAGTAAAAGTGGAGGACAAGAAATCAAAGATTTTGTAAAGGATATAAAGACTATAGAAGAAGAACGGGAAGCCTAGAAGAACCAAAAAACACTCATGTGGATCAAGAGGAAATAATTCAAAAGGAACAATCAACTATACATGATGTCATTTAGGACATTTAGAAACAGAAAAATGTACAGGATGAACATATGCTAGATGTATTATAGCAAGAATTTTTGTTTGAAGAATCAAAAGATGATGAAGAACTTTGGAACTAGAGGTAGATGATAAGGAATAAGAACAATTGATTGAAGAAAAAGGTGATATTGATCAAGAAGTTTGTAAGAGTGCCTAGTTGTAATCATACATAGGTCTTCTCTAAGAGTTCTCAAGTTTGATGCTTGGATATCACTTTGTTATGATACCTTCAGATAATGATGTTTGAGTGGGATTATGTGAAATAAAATTATTGTTCTATCATTTTCATATGGATTTTCTTTGATGTGAGGTATAAATCAAGATTCCTTCAAATCTAACTAATGCCATACTTTATTCTCCGTCAAATTTGAGAAATAATATTTTACTTTTGGAGCTTGAGTCGAATTATATATTTTATTATGAGGCTCCATATGAAATTCTATTTTATTATTGCACTTGAAATAATATATTTTATATTATTGATGTGCTTTAGATCGGATCTAATGTTTTATGCAACATACCCTGCAAGAAAAAAAATATTAAATTTTTTGTTTGTGTATTTTCCAAAAAAGGGGGCATATAATGTTGAAACTCTTTTCATTGGATGAGTGCCTATTTTCTTCCTTTTTTTGGATGTTCTAAAGGCCTAGAAGATAGCTCCAAATATCCCTAATAGTCCAATTTAAATTACTTAATAGTTTGTTTCTATGGGAGAATATAAGGATAACAATTTTAGGTTCTCTTAAGGGATGCAATATAACATATTTAATGCAAAATTAAGTTCCAAGCTTTTCAATTGAAGCTTGCCAAATTTTTTCAAATCTATTCCTCAATCTTCAAGTAGGAAACTCCATGCAATCTTCCATATGAATCATCTTTCCTGAGATCTTTATAAGATTTCTTTGTGATTTTTAACTACATTTAAATTGTGCTTGATCTCCCATATCTACTTTGAACTTTACCTTTTAAAAGGTAGAATTAAATAGATGATAGCCATCTATCCAAGATGTCATCATCTTCAAGGAACCTTCATCTTCATCCTTTAATATCTTGAAATGATAATTTTGGATACTAGACAAGCATGTCACCCTTATACAAGTATATGGAAGGAAAATAAGTTATTATAAACCTCTCTTTCTTCCATAGCATGATCCTAGCATGTTTGATTCTTATTTTTTCTCTTTGTCGATCTCTTGGCTTTCTTCTTATCTTTGCATTGATTTATCTCTGTTTGAATCCTTATACCATATTTGGTTCTTTTGATGCCCTAATAAAAAATTCAAGCTCTTCCTTCTCCTCTTGTTCTACTATGAACTTCCTCAATCTAATCTTGAGCTTTATGAAGTATTGGGATTTTCATTTTTTTACATACCCTCATGCTTTCTTTACTTTTGTTTGAACGTAATCTTCTATTTTTTATATTCTCTTAAATTCTTCCATATTTTTCCTTTATTTTTCATTGTTATCATTAACCTAGATTTCTTGAAATCCTCTTGATATTTTACTTTGTTATGGAGTCTTGAACATAACTTCTTGGATCCATCTTTATCGTGTTGGCTTCATCCTAGCTTGGGTGAAATCCTCTTCGTATTTTACTTTGTTATGGGCTCTTGAGCATTCCTTCTTGCATCCAACTTCTTGATGTACATTCGTCCTTGAGAGTATTGGTTTTCTTTCTTCTTTAGCGTTTGCTGCAAATGGCTTCTCTAACGCTTCTTCTTTATTCACCTTTTCTTTGGGTTTCTATGTGTTTGAATATGTATTCTTTGTCTTCCATTTTAGAGCTTCCTACGTTTCCTTTAATCATAAAGTCTTTAAAAAAATCACATGCTAAGTTCTTCAACCTTTTCAACTTCGTTCCATGAGTAGTGTCTCCCTTGATATTAGGACCTTTATTCATCATGCACTTATCTATGGAGATCTCCATCAAAATTCCAAATCTTTGTGACATTCCACATCTTCATATAGATATTTTCAATGTGATGATCTTAATATCGAGAGATCCTCCTTTGTTCTTCAATACTTGTAGAGAAATTCAAAGCATTTCAAAAAGCCAAATTCATATACCTTTTGTGTAGTAAAGTGATAGGTAGGAGATGGTTAAATCACACCCTTCACCCTAAGAGGAAGGATTAGCAAGTAATCCTCAACCATGGATTTCAACACAATTGGTTAGCCCATAACAGTCTTAGCCAAGAGATTGTGACTTCAAATCTCCTATAGATATGGCATTGGAGCCTAGGAAGTAGGCTCAAGCAAGTTGGATGGATTCCACAAGTATCATAGGCACTAAATGGTTTCTAAAAACGGCTCTTGGGTACCATATCATGTGAGAGGGTACTAAGGGGAACGCAGTGCTTTGCGAATTCTACCCTATACATATTGAAGTGTATCCCTCAATCTGTAGGTCCGATCTAGGTGTGTAAGGTATCAGTGGAAATTTCTCATAAAAAACTTCCCAAATCTCTTGAGCTAGCTAAGATGTGTGAAAGTACTTGGAACACCTTGGGTGGCACTTGATTGAGGGTTCAAGATATAGAGCACAAGCGAGAAGAAGGCTCCAAATACTAAGGTTGGGATTCTTGACACTTGGGAAGTGTGTAAACTTACTCATCTCTAAGACAAAAAGCTTAATATCTGGTTGAGTAATGCATAAGTAAATCAAGCATCCAACAACTTGTTAATAGAGAAAAACATCAAATGCATCTCCAACATCGTGAAGAATCAATCATAAACTTTTCTCCATAGGAGAGGCAATAAGTTTGTAGTCTACAAGGCCAAAAATGCTACAATAATGTGTCAATGCATTTTTTTTTACACAAAGCTATTCCACCATCAACCTGCATAAATTCAATGCCCAAATAATGATGCAAATGCCTCAAATCTGACATCTCAAATGAGGCATGGAGATCAGTCTTAAAATCAACAATATGCTTCTCATGAGGACCAGTGAGCAGCATGTCATCAACATACACAACAATGATCAGAAGCACATCATTTGCATGCTTAATATATAAGGTGATCTTAGTTGGATTTTTCTTAAAACCATGTGCAATCAGGTAGGCATGTATCTTCTCATACCAAGCAGATGGTGCTTGCTTCAAGCCATATAATTCCTTTTTCAACATGCATACTTGGTTTTCATGACCTTTTTGCATGAAGCCATGGGGCTGAAAAACATACACCTTCATGCAAGCCACCATTCAAAAATGCAATTTTAATGTCCAAGTGATGTACATTCCAACCATGATGAGTTGCAAGTGCACGTTGTCTGAGAGATTCTCTCTCCCTATTTGGATGCTAGAAATGTCAAATCATGAAGATTTGATGGCAAGATTGGATGAGATTGACAATCGTATGCAGGAAGAAAGATAATGGATGAAGTTGTACTTGATGAGGTTCTTGATGTTCTTGAAGATGTTAATACAATGAATGTATTTATAAATAGATGTCGCAAATGATTTATGTATAGATGAAGGAGCTATGGAATCCATACTTACATTAAAGGATGCGAATGAGGTCCTCAATATGTTTGCTGCTAATACCATGCATGTTTTCTTGGAGGATGTTGTGCCTAATACAAGAATTCCCCTTGTTTTCACTACATATGGATCTGATGTGATGCATGAAGTGATGAACCAACTTATTAGATGGTTGATCTTCATTCATACTTATTGTAAGAAGTTCGTGACAATGGATGCAGTGCTACGATAGCCACTATTTAAACACTACTTTGGCTGCTATTGGGTTTACACACGGAGGACATGAGCCATCTGAGGGGGTCATTTGGGAATGCATAATCGCAAGAATGTGGAGGTATTCTAATATGTTTTGAGTCCAAACGATGGGATGGAGTGGAGACAACGAACAACATTTGAGGCATCGAGAAGTACACATTTACCGAGGGCATTCATTTCATGAAATGTATGGATGTGTGAGCAGGTAGAATTCATGGAGGCAATCACGATATGAACGACAATTGGAGTAAGGGAAAAAGGCAAATGATACCAATAGATTGATAGGTCTAAGTAGATTATCTCAGGAATGCGCACACTTGCAGAAAGCAATAGATGAATCATTGAAAAGCAATGAGTGGAATGGCGAAAAAGGCGCAACCGGTCGAAACAAGTCTGGACAATGGTCATCGGCATGTAAGAAAGGAGGCACACATGTGAATAAGGAAGATAACATCTGTGTGGCAGGTAGAGACAGGAACTTTGGGTGTCTTCATCAACGTCTAAATAAAAGGGAAAGAGATGACACATGGACAGAGTTTTCTTCTTGTAAACAGGAAGTGGATTCGGCATGCATGGATTTTGGTTGCCTTCGGGCAGTTCCGGGTGATATGCATGACATATGAGAGACAGAACGGGGAGGAGGAGAGATCTATTGCATTTTTCAGAGGTGGCGCATAAAAAGACGATTGGGAGAGAAGAAAGGAGGCCAATTCATGCGTTATTTCTCGCAATTCATGCGCGTTTACTTCAGGGAATAATCTGATTGACAATGACGAGGTCAATTGTATGGATAAAAATCTGACAACGATGCTCTCGGAGAGGAGGACGTATGATATTAGCTGACAGAGATGGGATCTCACAAGGGCCATAGATATGAGGGCAGGAGAACGCATGCACACTTCATATAAAAACTTAGCACACATGATAGAAGGGGGGCCAATTCATTAAGCGTATCTGGCAGAAGAGGATCAGGGGGCTGAGTGAGAAAAGGAGGGTTGTAGAGGTGCTATCAAGAGAGAAGATCGAAGGGAGTTTTTACTGATGATTTTCTATGCTTACAACCTTGCATTCGACAACCTCTCAGTTGCAGTTCTACAGATCTGGAAAAAAAAAAGTGCTCTGAGAAAATGACAACCTGATGAAGCTACATAACTTGCGCGTTCTAATTCATAACCATGAACAACTGGGCAGAGATCGGCAGTTGATTGAGCGCTGACAAAGTAACAAGCTCTACTGCTCTAGACGGAGTACAGAAAGATGACGTCGACCCCAAACTGGCCAATGAGAATGATTTCGAAATTCAGATAGCTATGCAATTATATACTGACATTTGAACCTTCTGACAGGTGACTTTTCACACTTTCTGCTTACATCATTAACAGCTATGCTTACATCATTAAGAGCTATGTGTAAGGAGCTTTTTTCTTTCATTCAGCGATGTCGAAAATGTTTTCTCTTATAATCTCTGTCATTGCGACACCTTCTGGCAACTCTTATGATGAATTCCGATGATGTCTGCAAACTAGGCAAAATTTTGATTCTAACGCGCATCACACCTCAAAGGCTTCTGCGGTCTATACATTTATAAGATTTGCCCAGTAATTGCGCATTGATTTGTAATCTAACTTGCACATAGGTCTGCACTTATTTTGATTATTAACTGATGAACGTAGATAAATGTGTTGACTTGTACTGTGCCGCAAATCAGTAAAGTTTCTCCTGATCGTTTTAAAGTCTTACCTGCAATATGAAGTACAATAAACATTTGAGATAATAGATAAAGATCCCTGCATTTTTTTTTATGATATAATAGATTATGATGCATGATAAATTTAATCGTTTCCAGATTAAATCACAAGTTTTAACGTAATTGTTTTTTTAAGGTAGATTTGGAATTGCGCCATTCTAATGAATTGTTAAACAAAGACCGATGGAAACAACTTATTTATTTCTGATGTTAACTGTAAAGATAAATTTTGCATTAAATCTCAATTCACGAATTATGGTTGTTTGATTTAGAATGATTTAGTTAAATCCTTTGATCTATTAAGGGAAAAAGCTGCAAATGCATGTGTACTTCATACTTTCAGATGAGGTCGAGTTGTGCTTCATACCTTTGATAGGTTGTTCAAGTTCATAATAGGATCGGCATGTGTGATAACAGTATTGAAGCTGGTGTCAACATTGATGACTTAAAAACACAGATACTGTTGAACAGTCGATACTGTTGTTAACCAACACTTTAGATTTTTTAACTCTGAACTTGCGCTTCAATACTAATGATTGCACTTTTCTGTTCTTATCAAACTGATCAAATTTGATCTAATATGAGTACAGGGTTAGCTAGCGTGGGTATGATGACTTGAGGCTGCTTCAAGATCACAATCTAATGTTTGAGCACCTAAGGTTGCAGATACACGGAATGATCGCATGCTTTGCTGATAAATGCTTTGCTGATAAGCTTACTTAGGTGCAGATAATGGCTGCTTTGTTTTACAATATTGATGCTTTACTATGGAGACAATATTGTGAAATACTGTTGACTTTAGACCATAGAGAATAATTTGCATTATTTGTGAACAGATTCTAAACGTGGGAATAAGCTCCAATGTTCTGAGATAGAAGAGATTTAGTCCTCAAAATCTTTACTCTGTGCTATTATAGTTTTGACGATTGTATGGTTATACTGGTTTAATTAAAAGATTTATGTTTGAGTAAAACTAATGTTGTTCTGATCGGATACAGAAATCCATCTGAATGTTTGTTTTCTGATATTTACGTTTACGATTCTAATCATCAAACTGTTATGATTCTAATCATCAAATTGTTATGACTGTAAACGGAGCATAGGTGAAATCATGTGTACTACTGGACGATATGCGCATAAAATGTCTATGTATATAAAATCTTTTGTTCTTTGATATTCAAAACAAATTATCAACATTTGAACTACAGAAAACGTACTAAATGCATGTTTGTTTTAAACCTACAACTACATTTCTACGATATTTATTCTTTTGTAATGTATCTACAGAGATCTCACATGAAAATGATTAAACTGGTCATGATAATCCTTTCAATTCTCATGATACCCTAGTTTTTAAGGATACAACGCTTTGCCATATGTCTTCTTTTTCTTGTTTTGTTTTCAGTTACTTGTAAATCCACATGTAGACATTACAACGGCTGCGAAGAAGTGAAAAATGTTTGAACTATTTGAGATCATACCATTAAAACTATGTTAAGAGCTTAAACATGTTAACAAATCATTGACTAGAACAAACAAAGGTATTTTTGTTAGGCTTGCGACTACCATATGAATTTTGAGTGAATATTTAATCTTGTTTTGCCTTACATAAGCATATTCTGAATCCATCTAGATCGATTAAAAAAAAATCTATATAAAACTCTGTTCTCCTTCTTATTTGTGAGCTTAAGTTTTGTCCATGAAATGCATGATGAATTGTTTCTACGGTTCTTGAAGAGAGGAAATGATTTATGATTGAATTTTTAATAAATCTATCTGAATTTATATTTGCTTATTGAGTCTCCATCATCCCTGAGCTTGCTCCAAGCACTCTGTGTGCGCCGTTAGCGAGGCGACTGAATTGATCCGTCAGTAGTCACCATTCGCTTCCACAATGTATGCTACAAATAGTAGTCATTCAACATGTAGGAGCAAAGTTGTCATCAAAATCAATGCCTCTCTTGATCATAACCCTTTGCAACAAGCCTAGCCTTATACTTGTAAATTGTTCCATCACGCTTACACTTCAGCTTTTATACCCACTTAGTGCCAATGGCCTTCTTTCCAAGAGGCAAGTCACATAAAGATAAGGTACAATTTTTCATAAGAGAATCATATTCTGATTACATAACAGCCATCCAATTTTTATAATTTTGAGCTTCATCAAACAAAACACGCTCATTCTCATCACAAAGACTAGAGGCAGCCATAACATAGCAATCTGATGCAAAAGAAGCAGTATGCAAGCCTGAACAAGTAAGATATAATAGAGCTGCATCTAATTTGCTATCTCACAAAGTCTCTCTTATCAACAAGTGCATCATGTAAATTTATAAGAAATGGAATGGTCAGCATCATCATGTGAAACGTGTAAAGGCTAAAAAGGTCCCTTATTTGGATCAACATTAGATTTTTCACTTATAAAAAGAGGCAAAAAAGTTTCATACATGTCTTTGGAGCTAACGAATGTCTCCTTAGTACATGAAAGTAATGGATGAATAACATCTTCCACAAAAACAACATCACGGCTAACCAAAATGCATTTAGTCTGTGGATGATACAAATGATAGGCTTTACTTTTAGAACTTTACCCAACAAAAATACATTTCACTGCTTTATCATTCAATTTCCTACATTGTTATTCAAGCACTAATGCATATGCAAGACAACCAAAAACATGGAGATGAGCAACAAATGGCTTGGGACCATGCCAAGCCTCATATGGAGTGATAGACTACACTGCTTTACGCGGACACCTATTAAGTACATATGCTCCACACATAAGAGCATCAAGCCAAGAACTATGTGGTAAAGCCTTAATCTTGATGACACACCTCACCATCTCCATAAGTGACCTAGAAGACATATTTCCCCCGTCAATCATAATGGAGGGTGCCCATTTTCCATGCTGATAATTTTTCAGCCAAAGCTAGAAATTGTTTGTAGCATGTAAACACTTTTGACTTTGTTCTCAATGGATATACCGATGCATGCCTAGAAAACTCATCAATCAAAGTCACAAAGTAAAGATAGTTCCCAAAAGAAGGTGTCTGGATAGGACCAAAAACATCACTTATGTACAATCTACAATTTTTGAGTAGTTGAAAGCAAACCATCTTTTGGGAAGGAGCAATGCTACATATTGCCCAAAATACAGCCTTCGGAGACATGTTTATGAGGTGCCTCAAGTTTGCACAAAGAGGACTCCATTTCAGATTTCTACATGCATAGTAAACTAGCAAAATTCAGATGATCAAAGCGTGCATGCCAAAGCTTTGCATTTGAGATAGGCTAAGAATCATGTATTGCACATGCTGAATCATTCACAAATTTTTCATAGTTATTAGCTTATATAGCTAATGACATAAAATGCTAGAAGCAATAATGACATCACCATTTGACAGATCATGAATTGTACATTTGTCATCAACAAATTTTACAACCAAGCAGTCTTGGCTAATGCTAAAATTGATAACAAATTTTTCTTGATCCCTAGCACAAATAAAGCATATGACAATGTAAAAGAACTAACATCAACAGTAGTTAGAATGATCTTACCAACTTCCATGATAGGATAAGAGGAGTTGTTGGTGCATGTGACAATATTCCCTGTAGGGGAAGGCTCGAGTGAAGTGAAGAAACTCTATCAAAGTACCAAACATCTAAGTGTATTGCAGACATAGATTCTTCATGAGAAGATGGGTCATAAGTGCAAATTGTAGTAAATGCCCATTCTTCATTTTGCACAAGATTACCAGACTCTATTTTGGGTGTAGAGGCCTTTGCAACAATCATTCTAGCCTCTTTCTTCTTTGCGCCTTTTTCAGCCAGTTTTGGAAAACTCTTTATGAAATGATCATTTCCTTTACAATATTTGCAAAACAATTTTTGCTTTTCTATTTTCTTGTCCTCTCTATCATCCTTCTTAGATTGTGCTAAATTAAGGAAAGAGGAACTAACAAAACATTTTCAAAGGTTTTGAAGAACTCATTAGTTAGCCCATCAAGCATTGGGATTTTGCCATTAGAGAGGGCATGAATCACCTCAAGGATCTCCTAGTACAACAAGAGAGTTTCAAGAAAGCACATTAAATTTTGTGATTTTTTTTTGTTCTCTCTCAAGTTGGTGTCCATGCAGTCACATCTACAAAAAGACACAAGGTAACAATATGAAGAAGTTGTTTGAAATGGTTGACACTTGTGCTACAATTTTCTTCGTCCAATGAACATTCCTTCCCTCATTGTTAATCATCCAAGGAAGCACTTCTTTGCTTTGCTTCTTCTTCAAGAGTTTGCATGTTTCTTTGTTAGGCTTATGAGTACTCACTACTCACCGTTATTTTAAAAACACCTACTAATTCTTCCCGCTGATCTCCTCTTCGTGCATTAGGATTCTCTTGAACTTAATCAAACCTTTTATAAGGGTGAGTTGCCTTTGTTGACTTTTCCATCTAGCCACAAGAGTCTCCTATATAGATTCTCCCTTTTGACCCTCAGAATAGCTTGAATTTCCTTCTTAGCTCTCTGCAAGGTGGCATGGGTCCGATTGATAATAATAGTAACCCAAGTTCTAGAAGGAAAATAATGATCTCTCAAGTCATGATGCCAGGCAAGCAAAATTTCTTGTCAAACCAAGGGAAAATACCATGGGATCTACATGGAGCCATGTAGCTTTCCTATTCTTAGCAAAGGATTTAAATGTTAAAACTATCAGATAGTGATAAAGAACAACAATGTTGGTGGAATGAATGTCAAACTAGCTTCAAAGAGCAAATTTTTTATGAAAGAAAAAATATTAAATTGTATTTTTTGATAAGATAAGTCCCAAATTTTGTAAAATTGAGGAATAATCTTCCTAATGATGATATGTATCTCATATATTTTTCATAGAGTTTTTAGAGCTCTATAGAGTGTATATTTTTAGATTAGAATCAAGAAAGGACCAAATAAGTTGAACTTCAAAACTTAAATTGGTATAAAATACAATTGAGTTCATTTTTCTAAGGAGATTCATTTTTGGATATTAATGAGATCAAGAAAGATCTTTGGAAAGCCCTTTCTCTTGACCTTGCTGTTTTGGTAATTTGAAGTGGATTTTGTGAGTATTTTTTATGGATTTATCTCTAAGATTATTTATTTGTCTGTAATACTTTCATTGGTTTATCTTAATTTTAAATGTTTGAGAAATCAAAGCATAATCGCATAATCTCTTTTCTCAAGGCCTTATGAAATTCTAGAAATTGCGATCCTCTCTTCAAGGGGTTACAATTATAGAAACTCAAAACGGATGCTATATATCTCTTCTTTATGGAAAATAACACACTTCAAGGTTATTGTTTGGATAAATTAGATGGATGAATGTACTGATTTTTCCTTTTGATAAGACTTGGAGTCCATCAATAAAGAAGGGGCTAGGGTATTCTTATACTTCTTGGATTGAAAATTTTGTGTTTTGAGGTTGTTAGACCTTTACACTTTGATGATTGAACAAGATATGAAGGAAGTATTGCAAGGACCTTTAGAAGCAAAAAAACATGTAATTAAAAAAACCCAAAGAAGAGATGAGAATTTCAATATCCAAGCTGAAGCAAATAGAGAATCATTTGTTTCCAATAATATTAAATATAAATACACGTACATATACTCAACATTTTATTTTATTTTAAATACTTTTCCTTTTTATTTTTTTTGGAGGAATTTATTCATGTTCCAATTGCACAAATAGAAGAAAATCATCCTTAAATACGATGATCACTTTGATGAGATTATGTGAGTGGCGTGTTTTTCTATTAGCTTCTTATAAGAAGATGACTCAATGCTTTCCAGCCCCCAAGTTGGATGTGGACATTGCATCATTATCCAGAGGGCATTGGTTCCTAGATAGTGAAGGAATTGAAGAGGTAGTGGAGCTAAAATGTGATGAAGAACAAATACTATAAGAAAAGAGCAAATAGAAAAGGAGCTTAAAGATTGTATCAAAATCATTAGCAAGCATAACTTTATAGTGAAAAAAGGAAAGTACAAATATACTATGCTATCATATGGAATCTATAATTTCCCAAGATGAAAGGTGGTTTACAAGAGATGGAGACTAGTAGGTCAATTTATAGACTTCAAAGATAGACTGAATGAGGATTTGTCAATCAGGATGTTTCTACAATTATTATGTTTCTCAAAGCTACCAAGGTATATAATGTCACACAAACTGGTTTATTTGGTTTATTTGGTGATGGTGAACAACAAAGACAAAAGTAAACCTTTTGGGGCAATGGATATGTCTTTATATATCCATGAACAAATTAAGGAGGCATCAAACATTGGGAAAAAAAAACTTCATGAATGGATCTTACTACTAACTAAAATCATATATCATAGCTTGGGAATTGATGATAACTTACAATCAACACTACCAACTTAGGTATTTAGAGACAATATATAAGGAGTGAAAAATCCAATAAGAAAGGTAGCAGAAAGAAGCATCTAAAGGAGAGAAAAGAGTTGGAAGGAGAGATCTAGTCTCCTCTAGAAAGAAAGATTGTATTGGAAGAGGAACATGTGATAGAGGAGAAAATGAAAGAAATGCAGAAAAGGGTGTAGGCAGACAATGAGCCTCATCTTCCTCAGACATCTAAAGAAAGATTATATAATTATCTGATGCAAGACAATGATAAAAGAGCTTTCTATGAAGCTCAGTACTAGAAAATATTGGAGGATTTCTCTAATAAAGCTATAGATTGGACCCAAGTAGAGTTGGAACATTATGACGAGCTTCATGATTAAATGATGGATGCAAAGAATAAAGTTCTATTCATTCAAATGAAGCTACTCTACTATTCCTACCTTCAGGAGCTACAAATTCCTCAAGAGAGAATACCTATAATGGTAGTGTTGGAGTTAGATGTCTGTGAACGCAGATGAACAACACAAGGAAGAAGAAGAAGCTTAGATCATAACAAACAAAACTGAATGTATAACCACTAGAATGTACAAAGATAAGTAACCTGTTAGGGTTATAGGCATATATACAAGCTAGGGGAAAAAACCCTCCTAAAGAGAGAAAAAGGTGCCCTAGTGGTCCTAGTATGTCCACACACATCACTACCTAAATATATCAATAAATCCCCCCCCGCTGGGAGTGATGTGGTGAACAAGGAGCTCACACTCATATATAAGGAAGTGACAAGCTATGTGGAATCAATCCACAAAAGAAATTAAGCTCAAAGCTTTGTGGAAAGCTTTAAACTTCTCCCGAGGGAGAGCCTTTGTGAAAAAGTCTACAATGTTCTCCTCCTTGGGCACATATGCCAAGCTGATCTCTCGAGCAGAGAACTTTTCCCTGACATAATGATAATGCACCTCAATGTGCTTAGTGCAAGCATGCAACATAGGGTTGCGTGCAACTACCAATATGCTCTGAGTGTCATAGAGATGGTGGTGGAAGAAGATAGATCAACACCCAAAGCAGCCATAAGGCATCTGAGCCACACACTCAATAGTTGTTGTGAAAGCTGTCGTATACTCAGCCTCACAACTAGAAGTGGTCATAGTAGGCTACTTCTTGCTCAACCAAGATATACATGAGCTACCAATCATGAAGCAAAAGCCACTAGTGGACACACGAGTGTCATCGCAACTAGCCCAATCATTGTCAGAAAAAACATGCAAATCTTGCAGTAGTGATCCCCCCTTGGGATAAAACAATCCAAGCAGCCAGGTACCACTCAAGTAGCAAAAGATGCGCTTAACCGCATGTCAATGCTTGACACCTGGGCAATGCAAAAACCTACTCATCTATGAGACAACAAATTGAATATGTGGCTGAGTAATGCATAGGTAAATAAAGCATCCAACAACCTGCTGATAGAGAACTGCATCAAATGCATCTCCATTATCATGAAGACTCAAGTGTAAACCTGTCTCCATCGGAGTGGCAATAGGTTTGCAATCTTCAAGACCAAAATGTTGCAATAATGTGTCAATGTATTTCGTTTGACACAAAGCTATTCTGCCATAAACTTGCATAAACTGGATGCCCAAATAATGATGCAAATGCCCCAAATCAGACATCTCAAATGAGGCATGTAAATCATCCTTGAAATCAAGAATATGCTTCTCATGAGGACCAATGAGTAGCATGTTGTCGACATACTCAGGCTATGTCCGATGCAAAGCTTTA
Source organism: Ceratopteris richardii (assembly GCA_020310875.1). NCBI lineage: Eukaryota > Viridiplantae > Streptophyta > Polypodiopsida > Polypodiales > Pteridaceae > Ceratopteris > Ceratopteris richardii. The sequence continues at coordinate 127,468,026 of CM035419.1, forward strand.
GATCCATGCTTTGGTCCTCTTGATTTTGCTAGTTTGCTATTGCCTGCAGAAATCTGAAATGGTGTCCTCCTTGCCCAAACTTGAGGCACCTGATAAAAATTTATGTGAAGGCTATATTTTGGGCAAAATGTAGTGTTCCTCATTCCCAAAAGATGGTTCTATTCGAGCTACACAAAAATTGCAGCTCGTTCACAGTCATGTATATGGTCCTATGCAAACACCCTCTTTTGGAAGCTATCTTTGCTTTGTGACTTTCATTAATGATTTTTCCATGCATGCATGGGTATGTCTATTGAAAGCAAAGTTCCAAGTGTTTATGTGCTTCAAACAGGTTTTGGTTTTGATTGAAAATCTATCAAGATGTAAAATGAGCACCCTCCATTCTCATGGAAGGGGGCAATATATGTCTTCTGACTTTAATGCATCTCTGGCTGAAGGTGGGATGAAACATAGGTGTAGAGTGTCATATACACCTCAACAGAATGGATTTCTTGAACAGAAGAACATGTCACTATGGAGATGGCGAGGTGTATGGTCAACAGTTGGGTTTTACCACATAGTTTCTGCAACATATGTACTTAACAGGTATTGCACTAAAGCGCTATAGTATATCACTCCATTTGAGGCTTGGCATGGTCGCAAGCCATCTGTTGCTTAACTGCATGTTTTTGGTTGTTTGGCATATGCATTAGTGCCTGAACAACATCACAGAAAATTGGATGATAAATTAGTGAAATGTGTTTTTCTTGGGTATAGTTCTAAAACCAAAGGTTGTCATCTATATCATCCATATATGAAACACATTTTGGTTAGCCATGGCTATTTATCCATTAACTTCATGTACGAAGGAGACATCTGTTAGCTCCAAAGACATGTATCATACTTTGCTGCCTCTTTTTACAAGTGGAAAATCTAGTGTTACTTTGTTGAAAGCTTGTGGAAAGTTTAGAAAACACTTCAATAGGCCTCAAACGTGTACCCCCCAATTTTTATTACAGCCATTGAGTTAAAAAGGCTTTTTGATTCATTGAATATTCTATTTCTAATCGACTTCATGATCTTCAACAATAGTCTATGGAATATTAGATGCTCCCACATTTCCATCATTAGATTTTGAAGGCCAGTCCCTTGTCTTCAATTATTTGCATTAAATTTAAAGAAATGACCATAGAAGAAAAACAAAGCTAGATAGCTACTTTTCTTTCCTCTTTGGTTATTGAAGCTCTCCTATAAAAGCAATTGTTGCATGGAAATGACCTATAATGCATTCCACCAGTTTCCATTCCATGTAGCATAAGGAATTGACATTTGCAATATTTCCAAAGTAACTAGACCTTCTACATTATAACATAGGTTAGATACTACAATAATGTGGAGTACTCAAAATTAGGTGAGTGAATTCGAGGATATGTACTCTACATATACTATGTGTTTGTGCATCTAAATTTGTTGCACCAAAACTTCTTTCATTGACTTTCCTTCTTTAACTCAAAAGCTAAAACTTCTATGATTACAAGAGTCCAAGTATATGTTAATATTGGTTTTGGATTTTTGTGTCATCTTTGGTTTCATCGACATCCAACCTCTTCTTGATAAGGTCGTCTTGGTTGATCCATCATTGTTAAACTTCTTTCATTGACTTTCCTTCTTTACTTCAAAAGCTAAGACTCCAAGTACATGTTAATGTTGGTTTTGGATTTTTTGTGTCATCTTTGGTTTCATCAATATCCAACCTCTTCTTGGTAAGTTCATCTTGGTCCATCCATCATTATTAGAAAAGACATAAGTGTTAATGGAGGAAATGTTAATTCATGGCGTACAACAAGAGGTGGTAATTCCATTGGGTTTGATGAATTGTAGCTTGCCTCCATTGCTAAAGGATCCATTCTAAGTCATGTCTTTTAACATGTAGAAATGTTATGGTCGGTTTTAAAATGTGAATAAGGCAAGAGATGATTGGTTCCTATGTGAATACTACATTTAAAAGCACATTATTGGATGTCCCATTTTAAATTTCATATAAGTCTTGGTCACCATAGGATGTATTCCATGTTTCAAGCATAATAAGATGAAGGTTCTAGCTCTTATTTACATTGAGCTTGCATAGAGATGTTTGTAAGTGCGCCTAGTTGTAAGCATACATAGGTCTTCTCTAAGAGTTCTAAAGTCTGATAATTGGATATCACTTTGTCACGATACCTTTTGATAATGATATTTGAGTGGGATTATGTGAAATAAAGTTATTGGTCCATTATTGTCATATGGATTGTTTTCTTGTGTGAGGTATAAATTGAGATTCCTTCAAATCTAATTGATGCCCTACTTTATTCTCTATCAAATTTTGAGAAATATTATTTTACTTTTGGAGTTTGAGTCAAATACTATATTTTATTATCACGTTCCACAAGAGATTACATTTTATTATTGCACTTGAAATCAGATATTATATCTTATTAATCTCCTTTAGATCGAATCTAATATTTTATGCAACATACCATGCAGGGAAAAAAAGACATTTTATTCAATTTTCCATACTTGTGTATTTTCCAAATACGGGGGCACATAATGTTGGAACTCTTTTCATTGGATCAGTGCCTAATTTTTTTCCGTTTTTTTGACGCTTAAAAGGCCTCGAAGAGAGCTCCAAAAGTCCCTAACGGTCCAATTTAAATGACTTAGGATTTTGTTTCTATGGGTGCATATAAGAATAACAGTGTCAAGTGCTCGTAAAGCATACAAGATAAATACTTTATGAAAATTTAAGTTCCAAGCTTTTCAATTGAAGCTTGCCACTCTTTTTCAAAACTATTCCTCAATCTTCAATTAGGAGTCTCCATGCAATCTTCCATATGAATCATCTTTCTTGAGATATTTATAATCTTTCTTTGTGAGTTGTAACTACATCTAAATTGTGCTTGATCTCTCATATCTACTCTGAAGTTTACTTTCTGAAAGGTTGAACTAAATAGATGATAGCTATCTATCCAAGATCTCATCATCTTCAAGGAACCTACATCTTCATCCTTGAATATCTTCAAATGATAATTTTGCATACTAGACAAGCATGTCACCTTTCTTTCTTCAAATGATATTTTTGAATACGAGTATATGTAAGTAAAATAAATTTTTAACCTTTCTTTCCTCTAAAGCAAGATCCTAGACAATTTGATTCTTACTTATTTCCTATTTGTCATTCTCTTGGTTTCGTCTTGGTTTTATTCTTATCTTTGTATTGATTTATCTCTTTTTGAATCCTTGTACAATATTTGGTTCTTTTGATATCCTAATCATCAATTCAAGCTCTTCTTTCTCCTCTTGGTCTACTAATAAATTGCTTAACCTAATCTTGAACTTTTAGTATTGCAATTTTCATTTTTTACATACCATCATGGTTTCTTTACTTTGTTTTGACTGTAATCTTCTATTTTTTATATTATATGGAATTCTTCCATATTTCTACTTTATTTCCCATCCTTATCATCAACCTAGATTTCCTAAAATCCTCTTGGTATTTTACTTTGTTATGGGTTCTTGAACATAACTTCTTGGATCCATCTTTATCCTCTTGGCTTCATAGTAGCTTTGGTGAAACCCTCTTGGTATTTTATTTTGTTATGGGCTCTTGAGCATTCCTTCTTACATCCATCTTCTTGATGTACATTCCTCCCTGAGAGTTTTGGTACTCTTTCTTCTTTAGTGTTTGCTCCAAATGACTTCTCTAACGCTTCTTGTTTAATCACCTTTTCTAGGATTTCTATGTGTTTGAATATGTCTTCTTGGTCTTCCATTTTAGAGCCTCCTATGTTTCCCTTAATCCTAAAGGCTTTCAAAAAATCACATGCTAAATTCTTCAACCTTGTCAACTTCCTTCCATGATTACTATCTCCCTTGATATTAGGAGCTTTATTCATCATGCACTTATCTATGGAGATCTCCATCGAACTTCCAAATCTTTGTGAGATTCCACATCTTTATACACATCTTTGCAATGTGATGATCTTAATATCAAGAGACCCTTTTATTTTTCCTCAATACTTGTAGAAAAATGAAAAGCATTTCGAAAAGCAAAATTCATATACCTTTTGTGTAGTAAAGTGATAGGTAGAAGATGGTTAAACCACACCCTTGACATATATGAGATGGTTGAACTACACCCTAAGAGGGAGGATTAGCAACTAATCCTCAACCGTATATTTCAGGACAAGTGGCTAGCCCATAAGACTCCTAGCCAAGAGGTTGAAAATTCAAATCTCCTATAGATATAACATTAGTACTAGAGCCTAGGAAGTAGGCTCATGGATTCAACAAATGTCGTAGGCACTGAATGGTTTCTAAAAAATGCACTTGGGTACTCTATCATGTGAAAGGGTACTAAGGGCGAGGTAGTGTTTTGTGAATTCTATCCAATAAAGATTGGAGTGTATCTCTGAATCTGTAGGTCAGATCTAGGCATTTAAGGTACCAATCGAAAGTTCTCATCACAAACTTCCCAAATCTCTTGAGCTAGTTAAGAAGTGTGGAATTAGTAATTGGGACACCTTGGGTGGCACTTGATTGAGGGTTCAAGATACAAAGCAAAAGTGAGAACGAGGTTCAAAATACTAAGGTTGAGGACAAGGTTCAAGACACGAAGGTTACGGACAAAGTTCAAGAAACTATGCGAGGTTGAGGACATCAATTCAAGGTACCTAGGGAGTTCATGAGTTCATCATCAAGGCTAGATGATACTAGAGCATATCATTGAGGATAGTGTTCAACAAAAGGGAGAATAATATAATAAAGTGATAGGTAGGAGATGGATAAACCAAACCCTTTAGAGCCAGAAGATGGTTGAACTACATCCTCAGAGGGAGGACTAACAAGTAATCCTCAAACATGGCTTTTGGGGCAAGTTCTTAGCTCATCACACTCGTAGCCAATAGGTTGTGATCTCAAATCTCTTATAAATATAACAATGTTATAAAGTAAGCCTATGATCTGAATGTTCGATCGATTTAGAGAGATCCAAATTCAGACATCATCTACTCACTTGAATATATGGCCAAAGATCTTCATAATAGACTTAAGAAAAGGTTCATATGCTATCTAAAACAAGGAATCCACATAAGTAAGTGGCTAAGTCTTAAAAGGGGGAAGGGAGGAGTTCTTCATTTCAAGTCCTCCAAGATGGAAGTTTTTCCAAAGAGCTCCATGAGCTAGAGCATTGTGGACCATTCTTTCTAACTTGCACCTTTCTAGATAAAGGGTGGTGGAAAATCAATCCACCACAAATCTAAGAACTTTTCTTCTTTACTGATGGTAAAGACAACTCATATTCGTGTCCTTCTTCTTCAATTCAAGGAATAAGGATCCTATCTCCATTTTCGTGAGCCTTTCCCAATGAGATCACTTTGCTTTTCCCAATTGATTTAACCACGTCTTTTGAGGGTGAAAGCATAATCAAAACTTTTTAGCTTCAATCTTCTTAAAATCTTACAAATATAAGTAACCAACAATATTGATGCACAAAAATCTATATAACATTAAGTGTGCAACCCTTATACACAAATAAGTATGCAAAGCTTTCTCGGAAGTCTTCCTTGCTTCTCAAAGATCCCCAAATCATTTTTGAATTTCAATATGTCACAAGAAAAGTGCTTGAAAGTACATGTGTTTGCATAGATAGTTAGCTGATCTTTGTATATTCTTTGTCTTATGACTTCATGTTTATCTCTAACTACTCTTCTTGAATTTTATCTCAACCTTTTGAGGCTTTTGTAATGTCTTATTACCTATTGTATATCATTAAAGAAACAAAAAGCTCTTTGGGAATACCCAATGCCTTCTTAGACTGGGACCTCTCACTTGCATATGTCTTTTGGAGTCAAACCTTGCAAACACCACTTAAGTTCTCTTCATCCAACTTCAGTAGCAAGTTTGAAATCCTCAAATCACATATGAGGCTTTCATACCACTAATAGGGAAATCTTTCCCTCTTGGAATTGCTCAAATATCATTGTTGGGACAAATGAGTAAAATTACACAGTTTTTTCAACCACATGAGCATACATGCATTTTAGCAGCAACTCATGCATCTAATAATGATAATAGTTTATTTCCAAATACTCAATCTTTGTCAATTAAAACTTTGGTAACATGTCTAGAAAGTGCAAACGTCCCAATCTAAACTACCATAAAATCCTAACCAATTATCATATAAAGATATTCCGCATGAGATCCATTTAGAGGATTTAAGCCTTTTCACTTTAAGGTCTAATTTAAATGCTTTAAGAGATTTTTCCTATGGTTACATGCATGAAGAAAAATTTCAAGGGCTCAAATTATGTAAGCTCAACCATGAGATGCAAACTTAAGGTCCAAGCCTCTCAAATGAAGTGTCCCATTTTTCCAAAAAGGACTTTACCATATCAAGATGAAGATTTGGAATTTATGTGTTGCATTAAGTTTGTGCAAATTTGTGGTGTACGCAAATCAGTAATTTCTTGCAAAGCATAGACAAGACAAAGTCATGGATGACGGTTGAGAGAATCTATAACTGAAAATGTATTACTTTAACTAATTAATTATAAATAAAAACTCTTAGATAATTCTTGTGGATACTTTCGTGCCTTTTCTATCAGTTTGTTCTAGCACATGCATAGATTCTCCTCACACTTGTAGTTTGTATCCATTTTGAGAGTGTTGGCTACTTCATTCAAGTTTCACATACAATTTAGAAACGTATTGCACCATGTTGACAATCTATTTCTTGGTAAGTGTTGATTCTACATTAGGCTTCTTTGGGACAAAAATTTGAAAACCTCGTTTGACTAAACCTTGAAGGTTTCTTTTCAATTTAGCCCATACTTATTGCACTTGATTCATGGTTTATTGTTTCATCAATTTATTATCTTTTTGAGGCTATGTTTTTTGAGCGGACATGAAACTAATGTAGAATTTGTATTTTTAATTTGAAGAAGGAAGAAGAAGAGAGCTTCCTAGTTGTTTCTTTTAGACTATTAAGCCTCTAGCATGGGCACCTTACAAGTGAACCTGATCTTGATAGAATTATTTTTTTCCAAACACATCCTAGAAACACCTATCTACACGTCCCAATTGGGTGGATACTTTGAAGAGATATTTGTAAGAACAAGGCTTTGTTTTTTAGTTGCTTTCTTTTGTTTTGAACTTTGAGATTCCTTCATTGCATAAGATGCTCAATCTTACAACTTGGATTTCAATAAAGTAAGCATGTGTGCATGCGACTCATATTACTTGTCAAATGAGCTAGCTAAGATGAAAGGAACATATATGCAAAATTTCAATTCCAAAACTTCAAAATATACTTCGGGATAAAATTTTGGTAGTACTTGAAAGAGAGGAATTTGCAAATTAATAGTACAAGACAACCTCACATTTTCTCTATGAGATGGCCAAGCTCATGATTGTATGTGAAAAAGAACAGGCTTCACATTCTGCATAGAAAAGATAAATCAGGTGAGATCATTTAACCATCCTTTATAGTGTGCTGGCCTTGTCTTCTAGTGGTTGCACCATCTTCAACTTGTTCCTCCTCTCTATGGTCACTTATTCCATAAATAGACGGTTTTTTCTTCATGCTCATAATCTACAAATACTTTGTCTTCACATAGAGTTTTGAGAACATTGCTCCAAAGTAAAATGGTCATTTTTATGCATCATCATGAAGCATAGGAAGTCTATTAATGTGTCCAAGAAAAAAATAGATAGGTATAGAGTAGGTTTTGCAAAGACCCGCTTATCTGTGTTCTATGCCATCACCTCCTTGTAGTGGTATATATCAGAGCACCATCATAGTATATACATTATGGATGATGATTTTCCTTCTTCAATCAAGAAATTGGATTGATGTAACCACTCAAGATGGTCTCTAAGGATAGAAGTATAGCTACAAAGAAGAAATCTTTATGGATACATACCTTGAGATGAGCTGATGCCTATTCCAAGGACCAAAACATGACCAAGTCAAGAAGAGCAAGAGAGCCTGAATACTGTTAAAACATCAAGCTTACACTATGCTTGAGGTGGATTTGGTCTAAAACAAAAGAAATCACTTGTATTTTTTATGGTTTATTCACCATTGTAAAAGGCTAGAGTTTTACACATGTAAAAGTAGAAAAATAAAGCCTAGATTCCACGAATTTTTGGTGGTTGAGTTGCACTTAGATAGTAGGAAAGTGAATTGATTCCCTCCAACAACCATTCGCACACTCATTTGAATTCAAAATCCACTTGTAGAATTCTTGGAGCACTTTAGAGTCCATATAAAGACTTCAAATCACTTGTACAATAAATGGAATCAATATACATACACTTGTGATCATCATTGTCTTGCTCCTTCATTTTTCTGCATCATCTTGTTTGCTAATAAAAATCTTGTAGAGGCTAGTGCTTTCTCTTGAGAGCTCCACATTGGATGCAAGAGGATGCACTAGAAAGGTATCAGTGTCTACTTTATGGCTCTAAAGTTTCAAACCATTTGGCTAAGTAGATTGGAAGATATTGCAATTTTCCTCTCTCGAGGTCAATCTTTGCGTATCCTGAAGAATAGGTGGTCTGAGTCATTCCTATAGCATATTTTGCTTATTCCTTATACTCTTGTGCATTCTATACACTCAACCCCATGTGTATCACTCCCATAAAAGGATTTTCTCTAATTGTAATCATGCTGGTCGCTATGAGCATTTGAATTTCATTGTCTCATCCTAAGATAGTAAGTTTTTTGAGCTAGTCGATGCGCAAACCTATGTCTTTTGTATCGACTCTTTCTCCTTGATGCTCCAAAATACATAGTGCATTTTTTTACACTGATCGCATGGCTATAAGGTCTATTTGAGTCTCCATAAGCTCAAGGGCTAAACTTGTTCCAGTTGGCTAGACCAAACTTCGTGGCTTCACAACTCACTTTTCTACCTCCTACAAGCTTCTCCAAGTTCTTTCAGTGGTATCAAAGCAAGGTCAAGATGGGTGATGGCTTTCCCTCAATGATCGAGAAGCTTGATCAACACTACTATGTGGCTTGGCAAATCAAAATGGAGGCCTAGTTGCAAGGTAGAAATCTTTATGGAATTGTAGGAGGTGATGAAGCTATGCATATTCCAAGATCGAAAGGAGGAGTTACACAATAGGAGACAGATAAGATCACACTTTGGTGTGCAAGGGATGCTCAAGCAAGGTCGTACATACTAAACTCTATCTCTCACTTTCTATTACCTTTTATTAGAGGATGCAAGAAATCTTAAGAGACTTGGGATGCACTAGAGACTTTCTTTTCTGCTAGTACCAAGGCAAGAAAGAATCATCTTTGGAATGAGTTGAACCAAATGAAGAATACACCTAAACCAACCATCACAAAATTTTTTACCAAGGTCAAGGAGGTTGCCGATCAAGGAGCATCTATTGGAGAGCTGATTGAAGAAGAGGTCATCATGAGGCAAATTCTCAATGGGATTCGAAGTGATAAGCAATGGCAATCCTTCACCACTACTTATGATCTCATCATGGATGTACAAACTCCAGACTTCAACATCTTTCTTGCACAACTCCTCAATCAAGAGGCCAGCAATTGTTGGAGATAGACATCTGTGGATGCACGCGAATAGCACAAGGAAGGAATAGAAGCTTGAAACACAACACATAATACTGAATGTACTACTAGAGAATGTACAAAGATAAGTAGCCCATTAGGGCAATAGGCGTATATACAAGCCGGGGAAAAAAAACTCCTAAAGAGGGAAAAAAACTACCCTAATAGTCCTAGTGTGTTCACACACATCACTACCTAAATATATCAACAACAATAGCATAAGAGAAGGTAACTGATATCATGATAATTCACGTAGAAAGAAGGATAAGCTAAAAGGTAATAAGAAGGAAGAAGATGAAGAGGAGACTTCGGAAGCCAACTTCGCGAGCAAGAGCAAGTGGAAAGAGAAGAAGAAAGGAACAAAGCATGACAAAGCCAAAGTTCAAAATGTTCAACCTTGTGCCATTTGTGATAAGACCAACCACACCACTTAGAATTGCTGGTTCAATGGGAAGACCCAGAAAGGAACTAGAAGAGTGGGGCAACAATAGAGGCAGAGGTGGACACAACTTCAAAAATAACAATAGAGGGTATAATAGAAGGGACCAAAACAAGGATTCAAAAGATCAACCGCATGAAGATTCATTGCTTCTCTAGCAAGAGACAAGAAACAACTAGAAAGGTATGGATATGATTCCACATTTGTTAGGAAACATTCAATCTACTTAGCAAAAGACTCTATTTCAGAGGAATCCTCAACCTATGAAGAGGCAAAGGGAAACCCTAATTGGGAAAAGGCCATGAAAGAAGAAATAGATGCAATGAAAGAGATGGACACTTAGGATTTGGTTCCAATTTCATGAAATCAAAATGTGATTGGTTGGAGATGGGTATATAACGTTAAAAGAAACTCAGATGGATCAGTTTGTAGGTACAAGGCAAGATTAGTTGCCAAAGGACGCTCACAAACTAATGGTATAGACTATGAGGAAACATTCTCATGAGTTACAAAGATCACTACAATCAGAACATTGATAAGTGTAGCTGCTGCAAGGAATTGGAGACTCCTTCAACTTGATGTGAAAAATGCATTCTTAAATGTTTGGATAAGTGAAGGGGTATACATGTCACAACCACCAAGTTTTGAGAACCCTTATCATCCATCTTATGTTTGCAGACTTAAGAAAGCATTGTATGGATTGAAACAAGCTCCTAGATCTCGGAATTATAGGTTGGTTACATACCTTCAAGATCAAGGGTTCAAACCTAGCAACTCAGATCCTTCTCTATTCATCAAAAGGGATCACAATGAGGTTATCCATCTATGTGTATATGTAGATGATATTATTGTGATAGGTGATGATCTCAATGGCATTCAAATGATCAAGAGACACATGCAAGAGGAGTCCAAAATTGGTGACTTAGGTGAGCTCACATATTTCCTAGGTATGCAGGTGATATACATAGATGAAGGAATGTACTTGAATAAGAGAAGATACATTCACGATCTACTTCTCAAGTTCAAAATGTAGAATACTAAACCTATAGGTATGCATTTGGAAATGAATCATAAAATTAATGTTTATGAAGGTGAGAAAACTGAAAAAATTGAAGAACATCAAAGCTTGGTAGGTAGCTTGATATATGCTACCCATACAAGGGTAGACATCTCATATAGTGTGGGAGTGCTTAGTCAAATCATGCACTCACCTAGAAGTCCACACATGGATGTAGCTAAGAGAGTACTTAAGTATCTCAAAGGTACAATCAATGAAGGTATATTCTATCCATACTCTTCAGATTTCGGATATCAGAATCTATTCAGATGTAGATTGGGTAGGAGCTAAGGAGGATAGAAGAAGTACCTCTGGTTACTTAGCATTTGAAGGTTCAAAGCTAGTGTCATGGAGTTCCAAGAAGCAATAGAAAATTGCTTTATCCTCGACTAAAGCAGAGTATAGAGGTTTCACCATAGCAACTCAAGAGGCAATATGGTTAAAAGCATTGTATATAGATTTGGGACTTGCGATTTCCAAACCTCATATACTTGGAGAAGTTCCATGCATCTAGCAACAAACCCTATTTTCCATGCAAGAACCAAACACATAGAAGTTCATTACCACTTCATGAGGAAGCAGCTCATGGCAAAGGAGATTGACATTTCCTTTGTTCCAACTAAAGAACAACTAGCAGATATGATGACGAAGGAACTTGATGGAATAAAGCTTTGTAGATTCAAAGCTATGGTAGGTATTCAACCTACTAGAGAATGAAGACTCAAGCATACTTTAGCTTGAGGGGGAGCTATTGGAACATCAAGCTTACACTATGCTTGAGGTGGATTTGATCTACATCAAAAGCTATCACTTGGATTACATCCAAAGAATATTTTTTGGAGAGTTCTTTTACCTATGCTCATTTATTGTATTTTTCTAGGAGATTTTAATGGTTCATTTACCATTGTAAAAGCCTATAGCTTATTACATGTAAAAGTAGAAAGAGAGAACCTAGATTCCATGAATTTATGGTGGTTGAGTTGCATTTAATCAATCAATCAATCAATCACATAAAAGTCGATCAAACTAGATCTTCACTTTTCCTAGATTGTAGGAAAGTGAATTGATTCCCTCCAACAACCATTCCCACCTTCATTTGAATTCAAAGTCCACTTGTAGAAGTCGTGGAAAGCTTCTAGAGTCTATATAAAGTTTTCAAATCACTTGTACAATACATGGAAGCAATATACATACACTTGTGATCATCATTGTCTTGCTCCTTCATTTTTATGCAACATCGTCTTTGCTAAAATAAGCTTGCATAGGTTGTTTCTCTCTTTACAGAGGTCCACATTAGATGATATAGGACTCATTGGAAAGATATCATTGTAACATTAATGCTCTTATGTTTTCAAAGCATTTGGTTAAGTAGATTGGGAGAAATCTCAATTTTTGTTTCTTGGAGTAAATCTCTGCATATTCTTGAAAAATAGAAGGTACCACTATTGAGTGTCTGATTCCTTGCTATAGCATATTTTTCTTATTCCTTCTAGTCTTGTGCATTCTATACACGCAAAACTATGTGTATCACTCCCATAAAAGGATTTTTTCTAATTGTAATCATGTTGATCACTATGAGCATTTGAAGTTCGTTGTCTCATCGTAAGATAGTAAGTTTTTTGAGCTACTCGATGTGGAGACCTATCTGTTTTGTATCAACTCTTTCTCCTTGATGCTCCAAAGTACATAGTGCATTCTTTTGCACTTATCGCATGCCTATAAGGTCTATTTGAGTCTCTATAAGCTCAAAGGCTGGTCTTGTGCCAGTTGGCTAGACCAAATCTCGTCGCTTTGCAGGTCACTTTTCTACCTCCTACAAGCTTCTCCAAGTTCTTTCAAATACATGGTGTGAAAAAGATGTTTTGACAAGGTCATATATCACGTTGAGAGGGGCATTAAGGAAATGGCATCTATTACTTCCTTGATGCTCAGCTCATAACTAGAAAATGGAATTGAAGATGAGGGACACTAGGCTCCTATGAAATCATTCATATGAAAACACACACAACACTGCCAAGGCATCGGTTGTCTGCACTGCCTTGTCACACAAATACAATGGCACTCTTAGGGTGGGGGTGATCCAGGCCACCCTCTTAGTACACTTAAACACAATCAACACAAGGGTACTCTTAAGGCAAGGGTTATCCACACCACCCTCTTAGTACCAACACACAAACAATCAACATAAGTACTCTTAAGGCATGGGTTGTCCATGCCGCCCTCTTAGTACCAATAGACAAAACACAAAACAATCACAAGAGAGAGATTCTCAATGACAAGAGGAGCCAAGTGGTACCACAAACTTCAATGGGTTTGGGAATGATGGAGAAGATGGAAGGAAGATGGAAGGACTAGGAAATGAGAGAAGAAAAGAGGATGTATTGGATAGAATAAGCAAAGGTTAAGGGTAATGGAAATGGAGGAATCGGAGTAATGAACTTGATTGAAATAGAAAATGTTACAAAGACATAAGTGACTTACAAATTAGGAGCTTTCATAGCTCTCTCAATACAATGACATAGGGTAGACTCCTTCTCCTAGGTTTGGAGTGCCCACTACACCCATACTGTGTACCTGCATACAACTCTTCTTGCTCTTTGAGGGCACCCAAGCGGTCCTTTTATAGGCCTTTTGGGAAGATATTTAGGGATGATATTTGAAGATGAATCTTCTAGATATTTTACATTTGTGGTGGAATAGGATCTGTTTACAAAAATCCGAAAGATTCTAGACGAAGGTAGTGTGATATTTGGCTTATTTTTACATATTTCTTGGATATTTTGAGGTTGTATTACAAAAATATGCTACTTTCTCCTCCAAATGTGTGAAATGTGTCCAATCCACCGATTTTTGACTTTTTTGGATCATTCTTTTGAGTTTGGGGTCCAAGATATAAGATATATGCATAAACAAAAGGTTTGCTTTGTTGAAAACTCAAAAAGGTGTGGTGGGGCTATCGGGCCTTTTGAAAGACTTTTGTTTCATTCTAAAGAGAGTTGGAGAAGGTTTAAATACTTGAATATTCTAGACTTTCCATCTCTCTTTTATAATTTCCTTCTATATTGATTATTTCTTTTTTATTACATGGAGATCTAGTCATATCTTCAGTGATAGGGCCGAGTCGACTTCTACCTTTGATATTTATTTTATGCATATCCATATCAAAAGGAAAGAAAATAAATAACATATTACATATATAGAATACAATTATTGCTAGAGGAGGTATAAAAAATATAGCCCTCATACTTAGCCCTCCCCTGGCATTTATGTCTCTAGCTTTCGAATAGTTTGTTGATGTCCCATGGTGGGTCGTCTTCTTGTACCACCATCGATATTTCCTTCTCCTTTGGTTGCTTTTGCTGATCATCAATTTCTTCTATCCTTTGTCATTATGCCTTCAGCCTCCATCCGTTGACCTTGGTCTTGTGCCCTTTCCCTGATAGATCCATAAGTTGGTAGCTTCCATTCTTGAACTTTATCTTGATAAAAAACGGTCCCTCCCATCGTGGTTGGAACTTTGTGTTATGCCTATTATCAAAGCGATTATCATATCTTAGAACAAGAGTTCCTTCTATTAACCATTTATCCTTTAGTTGTCTGTTAAGTTCCTATCTCCTTTCCTTTGTTTGATTCATGTAATGCTCAACTGCAAGGTCCCTTTTCATACTCAGCTCTTGTAGATCTGTAAGCCTCTTTTGTATTACCTCTCGCTCACTCTATCCACTTTCATTTAGTAGTACTCTCAGACTTGGAATTTCTACTTCTATTGGCAATAGGGCTTCTTGTCCATATACCAAGTGAAATGGGGTGAACCTTAATTATGCCTTCTAGGATGTGCGATATGCCACAATGCTATCCTGAGGTGTTTATCCCATTCCTTAGGATGCTTCTTTACCTGCTTACTAATGATTTTACAATTAATTCCATTGGGCTTTTCAACAAACCCATTACGTAGGGGATAATAGGGTGTGGAGTATCTATGCATTATGTTTAATCTACTCAATAGATCATTTTGAACATCTGATCTAAAACCTCGACCATGATCAAACACTATCTCTAAAGGTATTCCAAATCTAGAACATATGAAATCATAAATGAACTTCCCAATATCCTGTGCTATTGTCCTTTTTGTGCTAGCTGCTTCTGCCCATCTAGTCATGTATTCCACTACCACAATGATGTATTCCTTTCCTGAGCTTGTCCTTGGTAGGGTCCAATTGCATCGATTCCCCAATTTTCAAATGGCCCATAAGATATGATTGCTCTCATTGGTTCATACATAAGCCTCTTATTAATTGTAATTTGATATTTATTGCATGTTCTACACCAATATTGAGCATCCTTATGAAGTGTCGGCCATGTATGCTTTGCGTGAAGTACTTTCCTTATTGTTATTTCATATGAGAAGTTTCCTCCACATGCATGATCATGACATGATTCTAGAATGCTCTTTATTTCATCCAATGAGCGGATCCTTCTAAGGATAAGATCCTTACCTTTCTCATAGAGATGATCTCCTATGAGTTGGTACTGTAGACCTTTCCTTGCTAATTTATGCCTTTGTACCTTGTTTAGGTGCTTGGGTGCTTCTCCAGTTTCAAGAAACTTGATGATATCTTCTAACCCTTCTTGACCTACAAATCTATTGTCTCCCAGCTTGATGGATGCTATGAAACCATCAAATTGCTCATTTTCTAATGCATCTGCTTCCTTATTTTCGCTCCTTGGTGCATGACATATTTGAGTGTTATCAAATTGTTTCAATAACGCTCTTACCTTTTCCAACCATTCAAACAAATTTTGGATTTTGCAACACCAAACATTTTGCAATTGCTTAATTATCAACATTGAGTCTCCTTTGATAATCAACCTTTTGATACCATGTTGAACACATTCATCCAAGGCCTCACAAAGTGCTAGATATTCTACTTCATTATTTGAATCAACATTAGGAAGAGTTATACCTTTCTTGAAGATGAGCTCTTTGTTTTTGTCATAGATTAGAAATCCTCCTGTTGCTTTGTCGATATGCCTCTTATATGCACCGTCAAAAAGTATAGTATATGTATTCTCAATATCGTCTTCATGCAAGGCTGCTCCCCTATCCCTCTCATTGGATATTTTCCTCTCCCACTTTGTTGGCAGCAGTCAAAGCACCCAAGAACTCACAAGACAAGGAAGCCAAAGAAGGGAGCCAAGGCGGAGAGAAGGCACAAGCAGACAAAGTAGTCAACAAAGATCTGGCAAGTAGGCCATTCAAATTTTTCCAAATCAACACCCTCATAACAGTGATTCTCATCACTAAAAATCATTATAAATACCATTTAACCTTTTTGTAACTCCATTTTGTGAAAGCCGAGCAGTCCTCAAGCTTGGAGAGTATTAGAAGTATCATCATACCAATTTTCATGATTTCTAGACTTCGTTTGAGCCCTCAAATAGGCCCTAGAACCTAATTTTTAACTAGGTCAGACACTAGGTCTGGATAGGGGCAGAAACTAGTCAAAAACTATAAATAGAGCTAGAGAGCTCATTTTTGAGTTTAGCTTCTTGTAGAATTGAGCTTGTAAGAGCACTTGTGAGTAATCTAAAGGAATTCCATTGTCTCTCTCTTTGTTCTTGCCTTGTGTGCGTGTGTGTGTGTATGTGTGTCCATGTTAGTGTGCTTCTCACTCACACACTTGTGCCATCACTTGTTCAAGGTCTTCATACCATCCTCACGTCTTCTCGGATTGACATTAAAGGAGGTGCTACTCATCACTGAGCTACACCAAATTTTGGTGCCGTTGCCGGGGATCGAGCTTTGAGGAGGAGCGTGTGATGGTAAGACGTAGAGTTGAGGCGTTGGAGTCATAGGTATTTCCTTCACTTTTATCACTATACCCATACCATTCCCTTCATTTCACTTGTGACAGAGAGCGAGAGAGTGTATGTGTGTTTGTGCTCTTCTGTGTTTTTTGAGATTTTCTGCAAGAATCAGCATCCCCAGTAGCTGCACCAGCTCCAGCAGGTCCTTTGAGAGCATCGAAAGGTACTCGAAGAAAGAGTAAGTGCAAGCTTGGGAACACGCTTCCTGGGCACACAAGGGCAACCAAGAAGGAAACCAAAGGTTGGAGATTCTCAACACCCTCGGTCCATTCCTAGGAGAGGCTAAGCATGGATAGAGGTTTTGATCAATTAGGGTTACGTTAAGCACTACCAAGTCCAAGAACTCTAATCACTCAAGTGCAAGAATACAGAAATTCCATTTGCAAAACAACCTAAAGGAAAAGAATTTAACTAAAGCGACCAACCTCAAGTACGAGAAAACTTAAGTGTTCCTTGTAACGAGGATTGATTGGACAAGAAGTGACATTCCAAGAAAAATAAAAAAAAAAACAAGTGACTAATACAAAAGAACTCAGCAACGAAATTGTACTTGGGAAATTTGGGATTATTCAATTGGGCATATGAACCTTAGATCAGGATGACACCTAGGAAGAGATAGATAGAGTCTTAGGTTTTCAGAGGCTAGTGTCAATCATACTGCTAGGTCTTGGGCCCAGCAATTGAGCCATTATTCACACTACCCTAGCTCTGAAACTAGCGAGTTAGAAATGTCTCATGGTATGGAGAGACCCACAGGAAGTTCAGGCCTCCCATACTTACACAAGGTTCAAGGTCCTTACAAGACTCAACTCGAATACCTTAGGACCAACCGATTAGCTGCTAGTATCTATGAGGATGACCTAGGAAGATCCGTGGTCCAGATTAAAAACCCAGATCAACCCATTGGACTAGAACATCCAGCAATCAACTTTGAAAATGGTGCATACCTAGACAAAGAAGGAACCATATATGTAGTCACTAGTCACCTAGATTGGACAGACGAATTCGGGAATGTGATCCCACAGATGGACATAGGTGACCTAGAGCAAGGGAACTTAGGTGGAGAGCCTAGGACCCCTCGAGGTAAATCAGTTCTGACGAGAATCCTCAATCCTGAGTGGGTTCCCCATGAGAATAAAAGTATAGTCCTACTCTTGAATCGAGAAACTGACGAAGCCTTTTGGAGATATAAGCCTGATTAGCCGAATGAGATACGAACAATTACAATCTATGAGTTCAAAGATCCCGATAGCCCAGGCAAAGTGACCTATTTAGATCGCACTTCAGAGAGGATTTTTGTGGTCACAGAGCATGCTAGGCATGCCTACACTTGGAAGGGAGAATTTATTTTTCCCCAACCAAGATCTAATGTCTCTAATGGCCACCCAGGAGCTGGAACATCCCAAACTCAACGACCAGTGACATCCTTCCGGGATTCTCGACTATTAAGATTATTTGTGCTCAGTTTTCTTTTTCAGATTTTCAATCATGGAGCTCAAAGAGATAGGAATAGAGATAGACCTGAGGTAAGCTTCAGCAATCCAATGGGAAGAGAAAGAACGAGAACGGAAACGGATAGAGTGGAACTTGAGAGACTTAGAGTCCCAAGAAACCAAAGAAATGTGGATGAATTCCCTCTACCAAGACCTAGAGAGCACACGAGGACTCTGAGACCTACACAACTGGTTAAATCCATGAAGAACTACTTCGATGGCATAGGAGACCCATATGACCATGTGGCCGAGTTTAGGCAAGTCTTGAGAGCTGAACAAGTGGAGGACCTATTCACGCAGTACAATGCCTTTGTTCTAACCCTTAGGAACACCACTCGTATGTGGTTTCAACCACTAAATGAGAGACACTTCAGGAACCAAGATCAACTTCTAGAGGCTTTCATTATTGAATTCTCGAAGAGTGGCATAAGGCATAACACTTCTTCCCTGATTCATAGCATCAAGCAAACCCCTCAAGAGACGGTTAGACTGGTAGGAAGAAGGTTTAGGCAATATCTAGAGAAATGTCGTGTTTCTGAGTTACCCACAGCAGCCAAACAAGTGGCTTTATTCCTAGATGGACTGCTAAGTACAAAGTTGAGATCATATGTGTACTTGAAAGACCCTAGGACCATAGAAGAATGCGTACGCATGTGCATAGAAATTGAGGATAATCTAGGAGAGGATCTGGAGCTTTCAAAAATATACAAGGATTCAGATAGCTCTAGTAGCCTCACTTCCGGTCAATCCACATCTATCGAGGAGCTTGCAGAGAAGGTAGCTCAAAAACTAGGTGTCTCTAGCAAACAAATACCAATATTTGCCCCAGTTAAGAGATGCTATACTTGTGGTGATGACCATATGGTGAATGTATGTCCCATTATGGCTCAACCCCAAGTGAATCCTAGTAGCTAGTACTGCACCATAGAACGGAGGTACACCAATCTCACCGCACAAGATTTCCCCTATAATAATCAAGCTGTTAGGCAAGTGTACCCACAACCATACCCTCAACAAGGAAGATACCAGAACCAGTACCCGCCACAACCGTATGCTAGGCCTCAACAAACCTACCAACCACAATATCAAGCCTAGCAGAGACCTCAACCAGTGCTAGCCCAACAATCTCCTGCTCCAGCCAATGTGATTCCTGTAAAGTATGCAGCTGCTGAAGAAAATCTGAATAGAGCTATAGTCCCAGTAACTCCATTAGTTTCCGAAAGTGACCCTAGTGTCCATAGCTTTGATTCTACACATATTGATAGCCACCAGGCTTACTACATGCGGTGTCCTGAACATGGTGAGTCCTACTATAGTGAAGAACCGTGTGATCCTAGTTGGGAGCCAGATTACGCAAATATCATGTACACAAATCCCAACCCTAGACCTCAACCTAGGCAAGTAAGACCCCCATTCTCTAGAGGACCATGCTACAGATGTCAGGGAGATCACCTCAAGTAGACTCTTCAGGAAGTGTAACCTCCACTACACCTATGCAAGTGGTCACCAGAGCTCAGGCACTACAACAGAACCAAGGTTCAGGCCAAAAAAGGAGCACCGAGATTAGTGAAACCGAGAGTGTAGCCAAGAAATGAACTAGATCTTGGAAAGATAGACGAGAAAGGATGAAAAGGCAATGGGCTAAGAAGATGAGCAAATTAGAAGAAAGCATAAGAGAAATAAAAACCAAAATTGTTGAGCTCACCTCTCAAACAAACTCTCACTTACCACCACCACCTTCATCCCTATCACCATCTAATCCACCATCTTTCAACCCACCTCGTACAATTCCACCACCCCCTAGAGTAGGATCAATGTTAGCCGACCCCACTCTTGAGGACATAGACATGATGCTTAAGGCATATCAAGCCAGAATTTGAGAAGGTCCAAATGTGACGGATCATGACAAGTGCTATCCTAGAGCTGACCTAGAGATAGAAAGAACTAAACTTTGTGCGAAAATGGTAGCATTGGCTCAGACCATGTTTGAAGCCAGTCGCCTCTTCAAGTACTCTTGCTCAGCTAAGGCACAATTGCACTTGGATGGACTATTAGAGAAGTTAATGAGCATAATTGCAAGATCTGCCAAGGAAGAAAACTCTCAAGGAAGAGATGAGGCAAGTAAAAGAATAAGCATTCCCCCACAGGAAGCTTATGTGCCTAATTCCACTGAACTAGATATCTCTTCTTCTATGAATAGGTATTCACCAGAGTTCTTGCGAGAGATTCAAGAAGAGAAATGGGCTAAAGAAACTGAAACCCCTCCTCCCATTGAAATTGTGGATGAGGCGCATGATCAATTCCCACAAGACATCCCTTCCATTTATGAGGAGCAAGAGAGTGCCCAATCTCAGGAGAGATTAGACTTTGAGTCTAATTCCTTACAAGAGCTACCCCATTTCACAGGCCCATGGGAAGCTGAGTCTACTTGTATGAGAGTGCCCATGGTCATGGTACGAAACGAAGACTCAGTCATACCTAGGAATATGGAGGTAATGAAGAATACTAAAGTGCAGTGCAATCTCACTTTAGAAGAGCTACTCAAGGTTAGGCCAGAACTGTGGAAGCATGTAGCCAAACAAGTACCAGAGGTAGCTAAACCTCGTTCCCACGTAGGTTCTCATAGAATAGTGCTAGAGATACCTTTGAACAAGATAGGAGACATGAGCGAAGGAGAAGAAGGAAACACCTAACTTCCCATTACCCATCAGGGGTACACCACCAAGGCAATTCCAGACTCTAGTGCAGGGGTTGCAATTGCTACCAGTTCCCTATGGAAGCGTTGGGGCAAGCCAGCACTCAGGCCCACGAGAATGAAATTGCAGATGGCTGATGGTCACATAGAAAGACCCTTAGGATTGCTAGAAGGAATCACTCTCACTACCTGTGGTGTGGAGTTTGAGCATACGTTTGCTATATGTGACTTTAGCAAGAATCATGCCTATGAGATGATTTTGGGAAGACCATTTATGCGACAGTTGCAAGTGGTACAGGATTGGGGAACCAACTCCTTGTACTTGCAACACTTAGGTGTTACGACCAAAGTTAATCTCAAGGATTACTCTCACAGAGATGTCCCTCCCATCCAATGGAATCCCATCCATAGATCCAAAGATGATACTGAGTCAGTGCATTCCATAGGATCAGGATCCTCCTTGATGAATGAAGACACTCATTTATGGAATTGTAAAGTAGCAGTAGAAGAAGAGAAGAGAGAAAAAGCCAGAGAGGTGAGTGTGAAAGAAACCCATAGATCAATTCAAGACCCTGCCTATGCACGTGTAGTGTTTCTTGACGAAGAGTTTGAACCTCACGGCTGGGCAGAAATTTTAGCAACAATGGATGTATCCATCAATGAAGAAAAATGGACACCCCATTGTGATGAGGATGGCTATGACATTTCAGTCTTCTCCATAGAGCCAATCATGGGAGACTCAATTCTAGAAGAATGCGAACCCAGCCCTGATGCATTTGAGGATGCAAGTGACTCCGACTTAGAGTCAATCACTATGGACCCATCTTTTGCATCAGATGAAGAATACTTCTATGAAGTAGAAGCTTACCCTCAAAGACACGGAGAAGTCACGAATGATATGAGGTTAACCACCCAAATGACCACCAAGAGCGAAGGTAAAAAGAAGAAGAAGAGAGCAGTCACACCAGGAGAGGAAGAATCTTTGTTTGGGGTCCCTGAAAATTTTAGAAAGTATGAGATAGATGATAGAAGAGTCATGGTAAGAATGCCTAAATGTGAGGCACAATCAGGAGAGGCCTATGACAACAAAGAAACCACCAAGAAAATAGTTGTAGCCATAGAAGAAGGAGAAGAGAGATGCACTTACATGGATATGACCTGACGGAAGAAGAAGAGCAGGAGTTGATAGCCTTGCTAAGGGAGTACAGAGATGTATTCGCTTGGAGTTACAAGGACTTGAAAGGTGTAGACCTGGACATCTGCTCACACACTATCCCCATGACCTTAGATGCCGAACCCTCTCAACAAAAGCCATACACATATAATGATAACTATGCTGCCAAGATTAAAGAAGAGATAGATCGCCTAGTGGAAGCTGGATTTATCAATGAAATTGAGCACACTGAGTGGGTATCCCCCATTGTAGTGGTGCCCAAGAAGAATGGAAAGCTACATGTGTGCATTAACTTGAAGAAGGTCAATGCAGCCACTATTCGAGATAACTATCCGCTTCCTATCACTAAGCATCTCTTGGAGAGAGTAGCAGGCAAGGAAGTGTACAACTTCCTTGATGGATTTTATGGCTACAATCAAGTGGCCATTGCTCCAAAAGATCAGCATAAGACATCTTTTTCCACAGAATGGGGCATATTTGCCTTTAGAGTAATGCCATTTGGGCTTACCAATGCACCCACGATAGTTCAGAGGCTGATATGTCATGTATTTAAAGAGTTCTTGAGGAAGAACTTAGAGGTCTATGTTGACGATCTTTGTGCTCATTCCAACATTAGACAAACATATATACCTGAACTCAGGCAAATCTTTGACAAATGTAGAGAATATCAAGTCTGCCTGAACCCAGAAAAGTGTATTTTCATGGTCAGGCAGGGCAAAATTCTAGGACACATAGTGTCAAAGAATGGCATATCTACGCATGAGGAAAAAGTTAGAGCTATTGCAGAGCTACCTAGGCCAAAGAATGTCAAGGAAGTACAAGCTTTCATGGGCCATTGTGGTTATTATCGACGGTTTATACACATGTATGCCATCATAGCAAAGCCTCTATATGGACTTTTAACCGATTTCGAGTGGACTGAAGAGTATGAGAACTCCTTCAATGAGCTTAAACGACGATTATGTTCAGCACCAATCTTGACCACACCAGATTGGAATAAGCCCTTTCATGTTCACGTGGATGCATCCAATCATGCTATTGGATGTGTACTCGCACAACCTACTGGTGAAGGTAATATGGATCTTCCAATTGCCTATGCTAGTAGACAGTTGAATGCAGTTGAACGGAATTATACCACCACTGAACGAGAAGGATTAGGCATGGTATATGCAGTTAAAAAGTTCAGACACTATTTGCTTGCAAATAAGTTTAAATTTTTTATTGATCATCAAGCACTGTTATACTTGGTAAACAAGCCATGCAATACAGGCAGATTGGTGAGATGGTTCCTGTTACTCATGGAGTATGACTTTGAAGTTGTGGTGAAGAAAGGAAAGACTCACTTGAGAGCGGACCATCTCTCTAGGCTCACATCTAGAGAGGCCCCACAAGGAGTACCAGATGACCTTCCTGATGCTTACTTGTTCAATTTAAAAGTTGTGCCACAATGGGATAAGACATTAGCACCAGTATTGACATACGCGCCTAATCACCTAGTCATAAACACTAAAGATAGAGAGGTAGTAAAGGCCCAAAAGTACCACATCATGGCAGGAAATATGTACAAGCATACAGATCAAGGGATCTTGGCTTGTTGTGTGGAAGAGGATGAGTACGCTAAATGGTTGCAATTAGCACATGTAGGTGCATTAGAGCAACACTCCTCAAAGCAACGAACCCTAGAGACACTAAGGAGACTTGGAGTGCATTGGCCGACTATGGACGCAGATGTGCATAAATTGTGCAAGGAATGCCCAATCTATTGCACTAAACCACCCGTGGAGCATGCCACTCTTTATCAAGTGTCCATAGTGCCAGATTGGAGTGAACCACTAGTAGCCTTCCTGAGAACAAAAACATTCCCTCAAGATATGACCCTGGCTAGGAGAAGAAGTTTGGAACAAAAAGCCCTAGACTACTCGCTCATTGGAGATAACTTATACAAGCATGGTAAGGATGGTTACCTAAGATTGTGTGTCCACCAGAGTGAATACCTTAAGGTCCTGGAAGCTGCGCATCAAGGTGTAGCAGGAGGACACTTTGGACCAGATCGGGTGACCAAGGCAATACTATTTGCCGGCTTCTGGTGGCCAACCATTCATTTGGATGCACATACCTATGTGAAGAGGTGTGATGTTTGTTAGCGAACTCAGTATCCTCTACGTAAGGATGAGATGCCATTGAAACCTATGATGGGTGGAGGTGCATTCTCTAAGTGGGGAATAGACTTTATTGGTCCTATTAATCCCCCAGCTAAGGGTTCACATGTTGAATATATCATTGTTGCCACTGATTATCTAACCAAATGGGTGGAGGTAAAGGCTACGACAAAGCATGATGCTCAGACGACCGCTAAGTTCTTATTTGAGAATGTGTTTACCAGATACGGTCTACCTATAGAGCTAGTTAGGGATAAAGGGACTCACTTTTTAAATGAAGTCATTGAAAATCTTCTTCAAGAGTTCTTCGTGATACACAATAAGTATGCCCCCTATCACCCACAAGCTAATGGGCAAGCCGAAAGCACAAATAAGATTCTATGCAATGCGCTGACCAAATTAGTGAATAATAAACGCTCTGATTGGGACAAACAACTACACCACGTTGTTTGAGCATACCGAGTTGCCTAT
The DNA here is from genome assembly GCA_020310875.1 of Ceratopteris richardii. Classification (NCBI taxonomy): domain Eukaryota; kingdom Viridiplantae; phylum Streptophyta; class Polypodiopsida; order Polypodiales; family Pteridaceae; genus Ceratopteris; species Ceratopteris richardii. The sequence continues at coordinate 127,492,986 of CM035419.1, forward strand.
AAAACGGTACTCCAAGCCACACCCTTTCAGATGGTATTTGGCCAAAATGCAGTGCTAGCATTGGACTTCTTGATACCTACATTGAAAGTAGCACAAGAGCATGATTGGACAGGCCATGAGCTCTCCTCTAGAATCTTTGACCTTGATTAGGAGAAACAAGACAGAGAGCTGCAGCACGAATATACGCACCTAAGAAAAGACAAAAAGCATATTTTGATGCACATGTGAAAGATAAGGGTTTGAAGGTAGGAGACCTAGTCCTAGTCTACACTTTGAAGCAACATGCACGGAAATTAGAGAAGAGAGGCTATGGACCTATGATCATAAATAGGATCTCAACGAGTGGAGCAGTTCAGCTAGCTACACTAGAAGGTGATGTTCTTCCTAGTTACATCAGCGGATGCAGAGTCAAATTATACCAGGAACCACTCATGGAGGAGATGTTAAATCGACTCAATACTGCAAAGAAACATAAAGACGAGGAAAAGCGAATTCGAGAAGAGGCACAAGCTGAAGCATTGGAACACATCAAAAGAATGAAATTGAGAAGACACGGCAGAGAGCAGCCTAGGACAGATGCTTATGTAGACCCGGGATATCATATGGCTATGTGTGAAGTTTCAGGTATTAGCTCTCATAGAATAATTGATCGATGTCCTTTTGTAACCTTAGAAATAGGACAAGGAAAGAGTGCAAGGACTGTAAGGGCTTTGATTGACTCAAGTGCAGCCACTAGTGCCGTTAAACTTTCTTACTGTCGAGAATTGAACTTAAATGTCAATCCTATGGAAGCATACCTCATAGGATTGGGAGGTGTGGAAACCCCTTGCATGGGCAAGGTGGAGCTTTCCCTCTGCATTCAAAATGTTCTGATGACAGTTAAAGTACTAGTGTGTCAAGATGAGGATCTCATTGAACCTCTTGTCTTGGGTCAAGACTGGATCTATGATCATGCAGTCAACCTAAACCTAAGAAGTGGACTTCTTTAGGTCTGGGTAGATCAGAACCACATTACATTTGAATTAGACAATGGAGCACTCAAGGAACTAGGAAAGGCACGCGCTCCTGGTCCTTCCAGGAGTACACATGAAGATGACCATGCTATTCTTGTCCAAAACTATGTGATGCAGAGGGATGATTATCTCAACAAAGAAGTCAAGGATACAATGGAACTCCCTTTTGTTCCAAAGGCCATCGGGATGCAGCATCCAGTTTAGAGTTGTGCATGTACTTCCCATTCAGGACCCTCCGCAGGGACACACTTCTCAAGTGGGCAAACATGCACACTGGTTCAGTGATGTCGCAAGACCATTGGGAGATGGCACCTACTTTTGGGAGGCAAAAATTGAGTTTAATGGCAAATGGGGATGATACCATTTCTTCACCCGTGAATTTGAGCAGTACCTGAATGTAGAAGTAATGCGATTGGTATGGACTAAAGCGGGCTTGGATAGCTATTTCCGAGCACATTTACCTAAGCCAGATTTCTTGCGCTGCTCCTACCTTATCAGTACCATCACCCCTAGTAGATCCAAGGTAGGCGATAGTACTTTCCTGCTACCCTCACTAATGGTAGGCCACAAGCTCAAAAGATTCAAACTCACCCTCAACCTAGTACGGAAAGCATTGAACATGCAAGGTATGCATATTCCCACTGAGAAAGAAACAATGATTCCCGGCAGGATGAAGCACAAGGATCTCAACAAGTTGAAGGAAATGGTAGCAATGACACCAACCATTGCCCTCCACCTACGAACGGTCATGCAACACTTCGCCTTCCCCGCCCAAGAACGCTTCACTATGCCACCAAAAAAAATAGGGTTCAGCTTGTACTTGGCGGAGACATAGGATCTCACAATTAATTTACCACAGTGGATCATAGATCAAATCCACCTAGCACATCAACAATGGAATAAGAAACAAAAGAACGTGCTTCATGGGTGTTGTGCACTGACAAAAATAACTTACAGGTGTTTGGCTTATGATGTGCCTACTCAAAGAGCACTAGTGTGGTCCAGAGCTCAGGAATTTCAGAGACATCTATCAATAGCAGGCCCTCCATCTAAGAAAATGAGAGGTACACTACATTGTGCCCAAGCAAGGGGAGCCACCACCACACTAGAGGTGACCCCTCCACAAACGCGACATGTTCATCCGTTTACAATTCGATTTCCCAGACCAAGTGCAGAAGGATCCAATCTAGTGTTCCCTCCGATTCCATTGGACTTGTAGTTCCCCCAAGGCTACACCCTAGCCGATTTGACACATGAAGAAATCACCCGCATGATTAATGAGTCTAACCTGGAGACAGAAGTAGAGCAGACCCAAGGACCTCAACCTACTACAACAACTTCAGCCCCGACCCAACCGGAAGTAGTAGAAGTAGAGGAAGATGAAAAAGAGATGGAAGAGGAAACAGACGAGGAACATGATCAATAATACGATGAAATTTCAGAACTAGCAAGTGCCCCAGCATATTCGGCACAAATAAAAAGAGTGTATGAAACCATGAAGCGAGTCTAGGAACAGCACAAACTATCGCTCGAAATAGGGAAGGTAATAATGAGCCAAATGTTAGGAGAGGAAGGTGTGGATGAAATGTTTATTGAATCCATGAACCTGCACGCGGACGCGGTGAGCTTGGATGAAGCCATTCATTCAACTATGGCTTATATTCATTGCTTTGAGAAACAGGTGCCTACCCGTCCCATGCACTCCAGCAAGCAGATTCACATGGATGTATCGGCACCAGGAGACACAACACAGATAGAGGAACACCACGAAGCACCACCATCACCACCCTCACCACCTCTCACTACACACTTCACTTCACCACACGACACTACCACCCCAACTTCAACACTCACCACATATGTTATGGGATTCCCATCTCACCAGGCACCCAAGTTGGAGGGATCACAAGGCCCACATTTACAACAATATTCACAAACATCACATCCACCCCACCCATGGTCCACATCTACACATTCACCCACACTTTTGACACCATGGAAACATCACCAGCCACAGCACCACTCCCTCCCCCCTCTCTACCACCATCTCCCATACCCCCTCCACCCACATCACCTCTCGTGTCCACTTCATTCACTATCCCATTCCCCATCCCCATTCCCCCTGCATCCTCCACCTTCCCTACATTCATAAATGTAAATGACATGTTTTATACATTACATCAGTGTGTACATCAATTACAGACTGAATACCAAACCTTTGAAGATCGACATCCCCAAATAAGGATGGATCATGAGCAACTACAGAAGAGACTTGCAGCTTTGGAAGTAGAAAATACTGACCTAAATCAATGCTACACTATGCTCGAGCAAGCTCACCGGACCCTTTTGGAAGCTCCCCAGTCATCCGAATCCGGTGAAGTTAAAAAACTAATAGCTCTACTGGAACTTTATCACTCAGAACATATTTTAAAGGCCGTCATAACCTGAACTTACTCAAAAAGAACATGGCCACTCCCCTTGAAGAGAACAAGTGCTTGCAAAGGCAAAACGAAGAAAATTTAGAGGCAGCCATGGAGGGTTCCCCCGAGGAGATCGACCCCGAAAGATTCAGAGCGGTTCCATCCGACACTATGAAGACAATTCTTGAAAGTTATGCAGCTCTACTGGAAGCACATGATGAGTTGGGCAAAGAATGAGATACTCTCCGTCAACAACTAAGGATACAGGAAGTCCAACCCAAGATCACCAATTCTACCACCACTACAGGAGAGGTAAATGCACTGAGAGAACAGGTCACGGAATTACAAAGTAAGTTACTCCAATATGAAAGACAACCCTCGCGAGTCATAGAGCCAGAACCAAAAGAATTGGTACCCATTGAAGTGGATGAGTCCTATGAAGAGCCATATGTTCCTATGCCAATGCTGGGTGGTCAACAAACCGCTGAGGGATTGGACACACTAAAGGTAGAAGCCCCATAATGGATGCAAAAACTCGAAGAAATAGCCAATACACATGATGATCAAGTAGCAGTCCAGATTGAGTCCCTGAGTAAGATTGAGGACACCATTATTAAATCAGAATATTTCCAAAGTATGTCTCATCACAAATGGATAGGCACCAACGATGATCATTATGTGCCGTATTGTGTACTCTTGGCAGATTACAACGCAGAAATTCAACGACGATGTGGCAAGGCACCAACCTTTGCCACACAATTCAGCCATGACGATATCCCTGAGAGTGCTAAAAAAGGATCCATTCATCAACCCACCTGGCGGCTACGACTCCTAGAAACTTACCCTGAGATGGTTCGAACTTGGAATAACATGCCACTATTCATTAAGTATAATCCTTGTTATGCTCCCATACTCAGAAGACGCACATGGCCTAAGTTCGCCATCGCAGTGAAGGAGGTCAAAGGCTATGCAAAGTGGCTCAATTATGTATACCTGGGACTGCCACGGGGGCAAGCTATGGTGGGCTACATGCTCTCTACCATCCGCCACTAGGGAGTCAGAATGCGAAACATCCCAGATATAATGGCTCAGATGTGCATGAAAATATCCGAGTTGATGCTGGTTACCTTCAGAACCTTCAAAAATATTCAAGATCCACATTTCTCCGGTGTCAGATTCACAGCAGGTAACCTTGACTTGGTCTACGATATGAGTACAACTCCCTCCATCCAGGTGATATATGCATGGCACGCACGAATTAAATACCTCCCCGCGTGCTACAAGCAAACATTTGAAGAGATGTTCATTATGGGATTCTCGGAATACCACTCTCAAGTCTTTCTTCTCTGACCCTCCCATCTACTCCACCTCTTTGCAATGGAGCGAACATTACATTCAGAACAACTCCATGTGCCACATCCGGACGTTCCAGGTCTAGTGGATTGGGATGCCCTCCTAATAGACTTAGCACGAGGACTGCGCCTGGAAGAACACCATCTAGCTTCAGACGTGGTTGAATTCTATGTCAAACGCTCAGGCAAACAAGGGTCTGTCAGAGACGACAGACGCGAGAGAGGGGGGGTGTTGGCAGCACTCAAAGCACCTAAGGACTCACAAGACAAGGAAGCCAAAGAAGGGAGCCAGAGCGGAGAGAAGGCACAAGCAGACAAAATAGTCAAGGAAGATATGGCAAGTAGGCCATTCAAAGTTTTCCAAATCAACACCCTCATAACGTTGATTCTCATCACTAAAAATCATTATAAATATCATTTCACCTTTTTGTAACTCCATTTTGTGCAAGCCGAGGAGTCCTCAATCTTGGGGAGTATTAGAAGTATCATGGTACCAATTTTCATGAGTTTTAGACTTTGTTTGAGCGCTCAAATAGGCCCTAGAACCTAATTTTTAACTAGGCTGGACACTAGGTTTGGACAGGGCCAAAAACTAGTCAAAAACTATAAATAGATCTAGAGAGCTCATTTTTGAGTTTAGCTTGTTGTAGAATTGAACTTTTAAGAGCACTTGTGAGTAATCTAAAGGAATTCCATTGGGCTCTCTCTTTGTGCTTGCCTTGTGTGTGTGTGTGTACGTGTGTGCATGTTAGTGTGCTTCTCACTCACACACTTGTGCCATCACTTATTCGAGGTCTTCATACCATCCTCACGTCTTCCCGGAATGACATTAAAGGAGGTGCTACTCATCACTGAGCTACACACTTCTTGTAGGAGAGTTTGTGTGCAAGAGTAGCTCTTGTGCTTTTCTCTACTACAAAAGTATAGTTGTATTCTTGAAGTTCAAGAACCCATTTAGCTACTCTAGATGAGATACTCATATGTTGTACCACATATGGGAATGCATGATCTATTGTAAGAAAAATGAAAGGCCTAGCAAGAAGGTAAGACTGAAAGTTACTCCAAACATAAGTGCATACATGAGTTTTTCCGTGTCTTTGGATCTCTTCTCATTTTCTTTCATTACCTTGCTAGCAAAGTAAACAAGACACATGTGATATATCTTTGTATCCTTCTGGAGTAAGACTACTCTCATTGCTTCTTCACCAGTGCTTGCACACACATAGAAATTCTCTTCAATATTTGGGGGCATCAATGTGGGTAGAGTGATGAGTATCCTTTTGATTTCCTCAAAACATTCATTATGGATATCCTCCCATGCAAAGACACTATCTTGTGCAAGCTTTTATAATGGAGATATGATTTCAGATAGAAGGTGGATGAAGCATGATCTGTAGTGTACCTTTTGTAAAAAAGTGAGGGTCTTCTTTGTTGTTGTTGGAGGAGGTAGAGCCAATAAGGCTTCCACTTTGGATGGATCAACTTGAATCCCCTTTTCTAATATGAGATGTCCAAGGAGAACTCCTTCTCATTAGTATGACACTTATCAAGATTTAATTGAACTCCAAGCTCATACAATCTTTTTAAGCCTTCTTCCACTTTTTGACGATGCATATCTAGTGCTACATATGCAAAAGTCATGCATGTACACCCTTATTGATGATCCAAAGAATGGTTGAAAAACATAGTTCATAAACCTTTGAAATGTCGCACGTACATTGGTTAGGCCAAAAGGCATTACCTGATAAGCAAAGCATCCCGATGGCGTAATGAGCATGGTCTTCCTTTAGTCCTCTTTAGTATCTAAACTTGAAAGTACCCTAAGTATGCATCACATACAGTGCACCTTTCATGACCTGCCACTTCATTTAGAATCTCATCTTGAAAGGGTAGTGGAAAATGATCCATCTTTGTTGCTACATTTAAGGGTTTATATTCTACAAACACCCTCTATTTACCATTCTTCTTTGGGGTAACTACTACTAGAGACACCCATTCTGAATTTGATATAGGGTAAATAAAACCAACCTTTATGAGTCTATTTACCTCATTTAGCAACGCCTCTTGTTGAAGTGTTCCAATCCTTCTGAGCTTTTGTGCCACTGGCTTTAATTCTGGCTTGATTTTGGTATGATGTTGAATAGGAGTTATACCTTGTATCTCATTATAATCTTTAGTGAACAATTTGGGGTACCTTTTGAGCATGTTGATGTACATGGCCTTTTCTTCTGAGGTGAGATCTTACATCTTTTGGAGATCCACTTCGGGTGTGGAATCCTCACTTTGTGGTTGTTGTAGATCATGCTGTTTGCCTCCATCTTCTTTTCCTTCAAAGATCACGCCCATGACTTTGAGTGTTGATGAATCATTCTCAGTTGTCGATTCCTCACTCCTAGAATCACTATCATAACAAGAACTTTCTTCATCTACTATTGTTTTATACATGTGATGTTCCTTCTTGTGATCCTTCAAATCATAGGTAATTGATTGTTCTATCATTTGGTTTGAGAACTAAAAGGCAAAAACCCCATTTTTGATCTGCTCTTACTATAATTAACCATAGACGTCCTAATATGATAGGGTAGCCCTCCCCTTTGGTTGCAACTACATACATATCCAAAGCAACCTCTATATCACATATTGTAACTCTTAAATTTTCAATTACACCGACCCATTTAACAACACTATTAGTTGCCATTTTGGATTGGTATGTAGATGATCCTATCACATCCAAGCGTACCCTATGCATTGTTTTTTCTATCATGACACACATCTGTGCTCCACCATCGACATACACATTGGAAATCCTTTTTCCTTTTACATATGCATCCACTATGGGTACCACATCATCACATGCATTGACTCTTATAAGGTTAATTTCCTTATTTTTAGACCTCCTAGTGCTTATTATTTTGGATCATTCCCTCCTAGTTTTTGAAGATAATTGGAGTAATTGTGGCTAAGTGATATTTGGTTTCTTTGTGGATTTATCTTCAATTAGGTCATAAGGTTCGATGCCCTTACCTAGAGGAAATTCTTCCATTGTGATCTTCCTCCTTGGCCTTCTCTTTCTTTTACTAGCTTCAACTCCTCTAACTCTTCCTTTCTTCCTTTGTGTACCCATGTTCGAATCTTTGTCTTGAGATCGGTCTCTATCTTGCACCCTTGTCCTCTTGATTGGCATTATATCCATGGTATCTTGTTCCTCGGTTAGCTCTAAACCATTCACTTTCCTTTGATCACCTTGAGCCGTTGGGATAGGTGGAATATTTGCTTGTGGTTGTTGTTGTTCCTGTGCATATTGTAGCGGCCTCCTAATAGGATATATATCACCTGGTTTCCTACGAGGCGAGGGAAATTCTACATATCATGACCACAGTCATTGTAATTGTAGCATATTAACTCTTGTGTGTCATCGTTGTCCTCAATTTTGTTCCCTTTGTGGTCTATCTTGCTGGCTCCTCACCAAGTTGATTGTTAGTTGTTCTAGTTGTTGTGAGAGCTTCTGCAATATATCTTGTTGTGAGGCTTCTGTGTTCTCTACCTGTGCAACTTGTACTAGGGGAACAACATCCATATGTTCAACTTTTTCAACTTTTGAAGATTGAAACTTTAGTTTTCTACACTTAACTCTTTCTATATCTAATGCTTCAAAAGTACCTGGAAATTGTGACTCCACCTTTTGTTTTAGAGAAGGGAAGACTCTTGAGATTAGTCTATCCCTTTTCAAAAATTGTGGAGCTACTTCATTTGCCCCTAGGCTACTTTCCCAATTACTCCACAAACACTAAAACTTAGACTCATAGCTTGAAAAGTCTTCAAGTGTGACTTGCCTTAGTGAGAGCAATTGTTGTCACAATCCTTTTGGAGTATCCCTGTCTCCATATCATGCTATGAATGCTTCACGCATTGCTTCCAAGCTTCCTGTTGCTTCGTTGGATAGGTTGTTGTTCCATATTCTGGATTCCTCCTTTAGGACCAATGGGAAAGCCTTTAGCTTGATTGCTTCTTGATCCCTTCCTAAGACAAGGTATGCCATCTCCAAGTTGTCCAAAGACTCTGTAGCATCTTCGTTGGGTGTTCCATAGAAGTGTGGAAAGATTGATGCCATGGTTGAACTTGAAAGTGGCTTCCTTACAAAAGAATGAAGATCTAGACATCGAAGCGAACACTATACTCTAGAACTAAAAAGATAAAGGGTTCTTGAGAATCAAGGATTTTTGCCAAAGTCTTTGCCCCAAATGATAGACTATGCATTGTTGGAAGAATATCTTCCTAATATGTGTGATATGGACAAAAAGAAGGGGTCTTTGTTGATAAGGTTGGTTGGGAAGAATGGGACAATTTTAGTTGTTGGAGTTTTGGAAATTCATGAAATTCAGCTCCTTAGTGGGGGCACCAAGTTATGAGAGAGGCATTAAGGAAATGGCCTCTAACACTTCCTCGATGCTCTTCTCATAAGCAAAAAATGGAATTGAAGATGAGGGACACACGACTCCTACAAAATCATTCACATGAAAACACACACAACACTACCAAGGCAGGGGTTTTCCACACCACCTTGTCACACAAATACAATGGCACTCTTAAGGTGGGGGTGATCTACATCTGTCTCTTCGTACACTTAAACAAAATCAACACAAGGGTACTCTTAAGGCAGGGGTGATCCATGCCGCCCTTTTAGTACCAATACATGAACAGTCAACACAAGTACTCTCAAGGTAGGGGTTGTTCACGCCGCCCTCTTAGTACCAATACACAAAACACAAAACAATCACAAGAAAGAGATTCTCAAGACAAGAGGAGCTAAGTGGTACCACAATCTTCAATGGATTTGGGAATGATGGAGAAGATGGAAGGAAGATGGAAGGAGTAGGAAATGAGAGAAGAAAAGAGGGTGTATTCGATAGAATAAGCAAAGGTTAAGGGTGATGGAAATAAAGGAATTGGAGAAATGAACTTGATTGAAATAGAAAATGTTACAAAGACATGGGGGACTTACAAATTAGGAGCTTGCATAGCTATCTCAATACAGTGACATAGGGTAGACTCCTTCCCCTAGGTTTGGAGTGCCCACTACACCCACAACGTGTATGCATACAACTCTTCTTGCTCTTGGAGGGCACCCAAGGGGTCCTTTTATAGGCCTTTTGACAAGATATTTAAGGATGACATTTTGAGATGAATCTTCTAGATATTTTACATTTGTGGTGGAATAGGAATTGTTTACAAAGATCCAGAATATTCTAGACTCAAGACAGTGTGATATTTGGCTTTTTTTTTCAATATTTCTTGAATATTTTGAGGTTGTATTACAAAACTATGATATTTTCTCCTTCAAATGCATGCAATGGGTCCAATCCATCGAATGTTTACTTTTTTGCATCATTCTTTTGAGTTTGGTGCCCAAGAATATAAGATATATGCATAAACAAAAGGTTTCCTTTATTGAAAACTGAAAAAGGTGTGGTGGGGCTATGGGGCCTTCGGAAATACTTTTGTTTCATTCTAAAGAAAGTGGGACAAGGTTTAAATACTTGAATATTCTAGACTTTCTATCTCTCATTTATATTTTCCTTCTATATTGATCATTTCTCTTTTCCTGTAGGGAATGGTTCCCATGGAACTTTAATTGTACATAAACTCTAGCCAAGTGTGTAGGCTTGATATTTGCACCAAAAGCTCCCCCTCAAGCCAAACATCTTGGCTTGGTCTTCTTCTTCAATCTTCTTGAATATCCTACAATCCAATCATTGACTTAAACTTGCAAAGTTTTGTACCATCTAATGCTTTAGTCAATAAGTCTACACATGGCATATTAGTTGATACATATGCCAACTAAATTTCCTTGCTCAATAGCTTCTCTCTCACATAATGATAGTGGACCTCTATATGCTTGGTCCTAGCATTATAAATAAGATTTGCTACAAGATGTAATGAGATTGTATTATATACAAAAATCATTGGACATGTAGTATGCAAACCTAAATATGTATATAACAGTCTGATCCATATGGCCTCTTGAGTAGCATTGGCCAATCCTCTATACTCTACCTCTGTAGCAGACAAAGCAACAGTAGGTTGCTTCTTTGAAGACCATGATATAGGTTTGTCACCTACAAAAGATAGGTAACCTGACGTACACATTCTATCATCTTTGGAACCTACCCAATCTGCATCTGAATATATCTTGATGTCCAAATATGAGGTATAAGGAAATTATAAACCTTGATTTTGAGTGCCCTTCACGTACTTCAAAATCCTCTTGGAAGCTTCCAAATGAGGTGCCCTAGGTTTGTGCATAAATTGGCTTAATACACTTAATCCATAAGCCATAGCAATCCTTGTCAATGTAGCATAGTTCAAGCTTCCCACTATGCTTTGGTAACCTGCAATATTCTCAAGCACATCACCTTCATGAGCACTTAACTTTTGATTTACCTCCATTGGAGTGCTTTCTACTTGGGCATCCTGCAAATGAAACTTCTTTAACATGTCCTGTATATACTTTCTCTAAGTAATATAAATTCCAGAGTTAGTATAGACTAACTCAAGTCCAAGAAAATACTTTAGTGATCCAAGGTCACTAATTTTGAACTCCTGCATCATGTGATTCTTAATCTGGTTGATGCCATTCGCATCATTGCCTGTGAGTATGATATCATCAACATATACACATAGGTATATTACCTCTCAATTACTTCTTTTAACAAACAAAGAAGTATCTGCTTTACTCTGATGAATCCTTGATCCTGAAGGTATGTAGTCAACCTATGGTTCCATGCCCCAGGTGTTGCTTCAACCCATAAAGAGCTTTGTTCAACTTACACACATATGTTACCTTGCTTGGATCCTCATAGCTAGGAGGTTGAGACATATACACCTCCTCTGAAATCTAGCCATTTAGAAATGCATTTTTTACATCCAATTGATACATATTCCAATTCTTTGATGCAGCCACACTTACCAATATCCTGATGGTTGGCATTTTGGCCACAGGTTAGAAGGTTTCTTCATAATCAGATCCTTGGGTTTGTGCAAAACCCTTAGCCACAAGTCTAGCATTGTACCTGCTTATTGATCCATCAAAACTTCTCTTGATCTTATAGATCCATCTAGAACCAATTACCTTCATAGACTCCTTCTTTGGTACTAGTTCCCATGTATCATTCTCATTGACTGCTTCAATTTCCTCATCCATAGCTTCCTTCCGTTCTATCTTGGTCTTTGCCTCTTCATATGATGATAGCTCTTCAAATGACAAGTCTTTTGCAAGATGAACACAATGCTTCATGACTAAGGAAGTGTCATACCCATATCTGATTGGCTTCTTGCTCTCCCTTTGTGATCTTCTGATTGCTTGGTTGGATGATTCAGGTATATCCTCCAATTTCTTCATCTTGACTTTGTCGTTGGACGTCCATGCCTTGAATTCTTCGAAGTTGATGATGTCCTCATCATCTGAGTTGATGTCTTCAATCTGATTAGGCTCCTCCTTTGTGAGGCTTGGAAATTCCTCTCCCAATTCATAAGATAGCTTTACTTTCTTGCATTCACTTTCAAACCAAGAATCATTCTCATCAAAGACAACATCTCTAATGACCATAAATCCTTTGCTGGAAGGATTGTAGAACCTATATCCTTTCTGATTCAAGTCATACCCTATGAAGATGCACTTCTCTACCTTAGGGTCTAGCTTGCCTCTGATTTGAGAGGGGATGTGCACATAAGCAACACATCCAAAGATCTTGCAATGATCAAGTCAAGGTCTTCTACCATGCAAGCTACATGAGCTTCAAAATATAGGCATTATCTAGATCAAGAATTTGTATCTACTTTCGGAAAGAGATTTCAAAATGTAGCCATTACCTTCATTAAAGGGTCCATAATTAGTCGTCTTGAACAAAATGCTCAAATGGGAATACTAAATCAAGACTTGTAATCTTCTCCTTTAGATAAAACACTTCTACATCCACCGATAAGCTGTAGCTTTTTTCATGCCATAGTCGTCCCCCTAGGATCAATGCAATACGCCCATCCATGTAAAGAACCCTAAATCTTGGAGAATGCTATATTTCTGATGAACATGTAAAGAGATCTTGAGGAGAGAATCCAAAGGCTTGATGATCAACGACCTACATCATGTTCAAAACCCAAACCTGATGAAGTTTGACTACTTACAAATTATCTTTCTATCCAAAGAAGATACAAAAACAACATTATAAGGATTTTTCGAGGCAACATATATTATTTCTACATGTGTAGATATTAATGGACCAAAGTTAAGAACTTTATGTAGACCATGCACTAAAGATTCTATATCTTTTACCAAGTTAAAATAGGAACCCTATAGTTAGGAATATGTGAAGATATGTAGAACCTTGTGAACATTGAATGGAGTTCTTCAGAGTGCATTAAGTCCCTTAGCATATGTAATATGTGAGAGTGCTGAGGGACCATCAAAAGTGAGCAACCATCTAATTTTCTGCAAGATGTGATTTTTGTGTAGAGGTTTTTGAAGTGTTTACATATGAATACTCGAAGAGATGGTGTCCTATGCCAAGAAAGCAGATGATTATATCTAGCTTTTTAAAGAATTACATGTTATAAAACCTTGAATAAAGGAAGATCTCTTTCTCGAAGCCACGTATCCACAAAACTGAGACGACTTGAAATGAATTCGAAAGGATGAAAGGCAACAATTACGATTGAGAAAAAGAAATGGGACCGTATTTATACATAAAAGTTGTACATTGAATCAATGGACAAATAAATTTGTTTCTTGCACACGACATCCATTTTGTCATCTAATTTCGACTATGAAACCAAGAGGACGCTTCAAAAAACAAAGACATCAAGAATAAACCGAAGAAAGTTTTAAGTTACAAAGTTCTTTGTGACTTGTAAGATCCTTTGTGACTTCGAATTAGCCAAAGAAAGTTTTAGGCTATAAAATTGTTTGTAAATTAGACTATAAAATGCAACTAAATTTGTTCTTGGTATATTATCTTAGAACATATTGTTCCACTTCAAGTAGAAGATCTTCTTGGAGTTGCAAACTATGAATTTCCCGACAATACTATATAACCTAAAAAGGATAAGTAAAAATAGTGAAGAGATATGGATGAATGGTTCAATTGCAATGGAGAATCATGTAAGAAAAAGTTATTGAGGGTTAATCTTAAAGAGATTGAGAGACATCCTTAGAAGAGCAAGCGACATTATCTTTATAACGTATTGGCTAGGAAAACTACCAAAAATACTATTTTTCCAAAAGCTTTCTAGACATATGGCCCATAGGCAAGATTATGTGTGAAGGATGAAGAGAAAAGAGTGGTATTGGTGGATAAAGTATGTTTTATTTTGTTAGGTAATCTAAAAACTCACTAAAGATCAATCTATAATTCTTTTTTCATAATAAGGCATCTATAAATTCCATACACATTTAAAAATTTGTAGAAAAAATTTAATTTATTTTTCTTTCAAGTAATTTGTGCTCATGCATGAGGTGACTAAATTTAATTTGTATTCCCCTTAAAAAATCTAGACGTTAACTAATCTTGCAATCATATAGAATTTCATATTGGAACTTGTTTCATGATTCATTTTATGGCTGAAAATATTGGAAACAATATACATATATTAATGTAATTTATTTAATAATTCAAAGGTACCACATTATAACAAACCCTTGAATACGGAAAAGGATGCAAAGCAATAGCTATGACCGAAAACTGAGTTGGATGATGGTAGAGAAGTTTTCTTTCATGATATTTGTATGACGTAGAAAAATAAAGATGTGATTAAATCTTAATGAGACCATTCTAGAAAAAAATCCAATCAAGCCCATGAGCTTGCACCACCTTGTGGAATGGTCTTTTTCTTTTCCACCTCCACCTTGTTTTTCTTGACCAGCTTTAGGACCTACGCCACCTCTTGCTAATTTAACATTTTTAAGCACTTCCGTTGGAATCTTTTTTAGTGGATTCTGCAAGCTGAGATTTTTCCTCATTTTTTTGTTAGAAAATAAAAAAGGAAAAGAGAAAACAAAGATAAAAATAGATAAATAAAGAGGAATAAAAATAGAGAGAAAAAAAAGAAACAAAGAGAGAGAATTTTAGTAAGAAAAAGTAGAGAGACGTGAAATGGTTCTTATTAGGGTGGTTTCACAAAATGATAATGGAAAGAACATTATAAATATTCAAGTTCCACAAGAAACAGAAAACAGTGGATAGTTCCATTGCCCACGTATTCACATACAAGGGTGGTATAGTACCACAATCTTTGTAGTGCTTCCATCCTCTCTAAAACACGGGGATGGCAGAACAAGATAAAAAATCATCCATTATAAACCTTTAAAACTAATTTCGTAAATAACTTATACAAAATTGAGTATAAAGTATCTTTTAGCAAGGTTCATATAATGCCATATTCAAAATGTTTTATGCAATATTAAAGAAACAACTATTTGATTGTCCATAATAATTTTTGGTACAACTAGTCATTCCATGCAAGCATCAAATGAATCATACAAAATCAAGCATAATACCAATACAAAATAACATACTTGAAATACGAATTCAAGTGGAACATCAAGGAGAGTCCATTTCTTGAAGGGCTTCACTTCCAAGGACTTGTTGCATATTTCATCCTTGCATTTCGCTTGTACATGTTTCGAGGAAGGTTGTCTCTATGCTCTGAGCTGACTCCAAGATTGACTACTTCATTGCTACATTGAGCACAATCCATGATCTTGTCCACTTCAAGTTCTCATGTTTCCCCAAGCCCATCATAGAGTTTGCATTTGCTCTTTGTTATTCATCCATATGTCCACCATGCATTATCAATTTTGCCTTAGCCTCTCCATTCCATGTCAAAAGACTCACTCTAAAAATGCAAACAACATCGAGTACATATTGCAAATCCATATCACAACATTTAAGCAAGATGCAAAACTTTGCTTTCAACATACCAAAAGCTCTCTCCACTAGAATTCTTGTGCTGGATTGAATGAACTTCCATAAATAAATAATGCATAAGAAGCACACTTTACATCCTTCCAATGGGACTAACATATATAATCGAGTCCGATATGCACAATCACCCACTAAAACATAGTTTCCTAGCTCACCTCTTGCACATTTGTGTCCTAATTCACTTCTAGCAAATGTGAATGAATCATACATTGAGCTTGCCCACCGTCCATCATAATTGCATATTAGATAATTGGCACTAAGAACTACTTGTAGTAAAATAGAAAGGATTTTTTTTCTATTAAAATAGTCTACATGATTTTCTCTTGGTGCAATGATAGGAATATGACAACCACTTATTGCACCAACTACATAAGGAATCCCTCAAATTGCCTCAAAAACATGGGCTAAGGTTTCATGTCAAGAACTTCATGGCCATCTATTATATGTGTCTCTAAGTCCTGATTTGCCTATTGCTTTACAAAAAGAGTCTACAATTTCACAACCAGTACTTGTTGCACACCCAAAGTTATCAAAAATTCCTAAAACTTCATCCTTTGTGGCAAGTATAGTGAGTGCAATGGCTGCTCTATCTTGAAAGGGCACTGCATTGCAAAACTTTTTTTATCTTTTTCTTTCATAAACAATCCAAGCTAATCCTCCCTCTTAAGGTGTAGTTAAACCATCTCTTGCATGTCAAGGGTGTGGTTTAACCATATCCTAATTATCACTTTACTACAACAACAATTACAACAACAATAAGTATCAAGGAGGATGCAAGGAGGGAGAGATTAGAACAACTATGCAGATGATCAAACTCAAGAGGATTCATTGCTTCTAATAAACATGACCATGAAGCAAGGTAAGGCAAATGAACATGTATTCTATATAGACTCAGGTTGTGTTGGAGATAGATGTCTACGGAAGCACGCGAATAGCACAAGGAAGAAGAAGAAGCTTGGAGCACAACACACAATACTGAATGTATTACTAGAGAATGTACAAAGATAAGTAGCCCATTAGGGCAATGGGCGTATATACAAGCCGGGGGAAAAAACCTCCTAAAGAGGGAAAAAAGTGCCCCGACGGTCCTAGTTTGTTCACACACATCACTACCTAAATATATCAACAAATCCCCCCTGGGAGTGATGCGGTGAACAAGGAGCTGGCAAGCATGTATAAGGAAGTGCCAAGCTATGTGGAAATCACTCCACAAAAGGAAGCAAGCCCAAAGCTTTGTGGAAAGCTTCAAACTTCTCCCTAGGCAGAGCATTCGTGAAAAGGTCTGCAATGTTCTCCTACGTGGGCACATATGCCAAGTTGATCTTCCCAGCAGAGAACCTCTCTCTGACATAGTGATAATGCACCTCAATGTGCTTAGTGCGAGCATGGAACACAGGGTTCCTTGCAACTGCCAATGCGCTCTCATTGTCAGTGAAGATGGTGGTGGCAGAAGACTTGCCAACACCCAAATCAGCCATAAGGCATCTCAGCCACACACACTCAACAGTCGCTGTGAATGCTGCCCTATACTCAGCCTCACAACTGGAAGTGGCCACAGTAGGCTGCTTCTTGCTCAACCAAGATATACATGAGCTACCAAGCATGAAGCAAAAACCACTGGTGGACACACGAGTGTCATAGCAACGAGCCCAATCTGAGTCAGAAAAAGCATGCAAATCTGGTGGTAGTGATCCCCCTTGGGATAAAACAACCCAAGTAGCCGAGTACCACTCAAGTAGCGAAAGATGTGCTTAACCGCCTTCCAATGCATGACTCCTGGGCAATGCATAAACCTGCTCATCTGTGAGACAGCAAACTGAATATCTGGCCGAGTAATGCATAAGTAAATCAAGCATCCAATAGCTTGCTGATAGAGAACAGCATCAAATGCATCTCCAGCATCATGAAGACTCAATCGTAAACTTGTCTCCATAGGAGTGGCAATAGGCTTATAGTCTTCAAGGCCAAACCGCTGCAATAATGTGTCAATATATTTTGTTTGACACAAAGCCATTCCACCATCAACTTGCATAAACTGAATGCCCAAATAGTGATGCAAATGCCCCAAATCAGACATCTCAAATGAGGCATGCAAATCAACCTTGAAATCAGCAATATGCTTCTCAATAGGACCAGTGAGCAGCATGTTATCAACATAGATAACAATTATCAGAAGCACATCATTAGCACGCTTAACATATAAGGTGCTTTCAGTTGGACTATTCACAAAACCATGTGCAACCAGATAGGCATGTATCTTCTCATACCAAGCACGTGGTGCTTGCTTTAAACCATATAATGCCTTCTTTAACGTGCACACCTGGTTTTCATGCCCTTTCTGCACAAAGCCTCAGGGCTGAAAAACATAGACTTCTTGATGCAAGTCACCATTCAGAAATGTTGTTTTAATGTCCAACTGATGTACATTCCAACCATGATGGGCTGCAAGTGCACAAATGCTCCGAACAGTAGTCATACGGCATGTAGGTGCAAAGGTCTCATCAAAATCATTACCTCTTTCCTGTGCATAATCCTTTGCAACAAGCCTAGCCTTATACCTGTCAGTTGTTCCATCAGGTTTATGCTTCAGCTTGTATACCCACTTAGTGCCAATGGCCTTCTTGCCAGGAGGCAAGTCACATAAAGACCATGTTCCATTCTTCATTATAGCATCATATTCAGATTGCATGGCAGCCATCGAATTTTTTGAATTCTGTGCTTCATCAAAAGAAACAGGCTCATTCTCATCACAGAGACTAGACGCAGCCATAGCATAGCAATCTGATGCAAAGGAGGCACTATGAGAGCCTGAACGAGTACGATATGACAAAGATGCATCTAATTTACTGTCACGCAAAGTCTGCACCAGCCATTTTGGCATAGTTTTTACCTGCTCAATATCAGCTCTCTCATCAACAAGTGCATCATGTAAATCTGCATCAGAAATAGAATGATCTACATCATCATATAAAATCTGCAAAGGCTGAGAAGTTGCCTCATTAGGACCAGCACTAGACTGTCCACCTGTAAAAAGAGGCATCAACGTATCATACATGTCTTTGGAGCTAACAGATGTCTCCTTAGTACATGAAAGCAATGGCTGAATAGCATCTTCCACAAAGACAACATCTCGGCTAACCAGAATGCGTTTAGTCTGTGGATGATACAGACGATAGCCTTTACTTTCAGAACTGTACCCAACAAAAATACATTTTACTGCCTTATCATCCAATTTTTTGCGATGTCGTTCAGGCACTAATGCATATGCCAAACAACCAAAAACACGTAGATGAGCAACAGATGGCTTGCGGTCATGCCAAGCCTCATATGGAGTGAGAGACTACAGCGCTTTAGTGTGACACCTGTTCAGTACATATGCTGCACACATGAGAGCCTCAAGCCAGAAACTATGTGGTAAAGCCTGACTCTTGACCATGCACCTCGCCATCTCCATGAGTGACCTGTTCTTTCGTTCAGCAACTCCATTCTATTGAGGTGTATACGGCACTGTACACTGGTGTTTTATCCCACGTTTAGCTAGAAATGCATTAAAATCAGAAGACATATATTCCCCCCCTCAATCAGAATGGAGGGTGCCCATTTTACATGCTGACAGATTTTCATCCAAAACCCAAAAATTGTTTAAAGCACATGAACACTTCGGACTTTGCTTTGAGTAGATATACCCATGCATGCTTGGAAAAATCATCAATGAAAGTCACGAAGTAAAGGTAATTCCCAAAAGAGGGTGTCTGCATAGGACCACAGACATCACTATGTACAAGCTGCAATTTCTGCGTAGCCCGAACTGAACCATCTTTTGGAAAGGAGGAACGCTGCATTTTGCCCAAAATACAGCCTTCACATACATGTTTTCCAGGTGCCTCAAGCTTGGGCAAAGAAGACACCATATCAGATTTTTGCAGGCATAGTAAACTAGCAAAATTCAGATGACCAAAGGGTGCATGCCAAAGCTTTGCATCTGACATAGCCTGAGAATCATGAACTGCACATGCCGAATCATTCACAGATCTTTCATAGTCTATGAGCTTATACAGCCCACGACATAAAATGCCAGAAGCAATAATCACATCGCCATTTGATAGATCATGAACTGTACACCTGTCATCAATGAATTTCACAATCAAGCCAATCTTGGCTAATGCAGAATCTGATAACAGATTCTTCTTGATCCCTAGCACAAATAAGGCATCTGACAAGGTGAAAGAACTACCATCAGTAGTAGTCAGAATGATCTTACCAACTCCCATAATAGGATAAGAGGAGTTGTTGGCGCATGTGACAGTATTCCTTGTAGGGGCAGGCTCGAGTGAAGAGAAGAAACTGTGCTGCGAGGTAATATGTTTGGTTGCCCCACTGTCAAAGTACCAAACATCTGAGTCCACTGCAGACATGCACTGGTCATGAGAAGATGGGTCAAAACTGCAAACAGTAGTAAACGCCCATTCTTCTTCCTGCACAAGATTAGCAGACTCTGTTTTTGGTGTGGAGGCTTCTACAACAACCATTCCAGCCTCCTTTTTCTTTGTCTCTTTTGCAGCCAGTTTTGGAGAGTTCTTTATGATATGATCATTCCCTTTACAGTACTTGCAAAACAATTTTTGCTTTTTCTGATTTCTTCTCATCTTTATCCTGGTTCTTTGAATGTGCAACATTTGCAGATTTCTGCTTACTAGTAGAAGAGCTCCATTTTCCTTTGCCCTTCTGACTAGCCAGGAAAGCTTGATCTGCAACACGCATAATGTACCTGTTCTGCCTGGACTGCTCTTCCTCCAACAGAACAGAGACTAACTCCTCAAATGATAAGGCATTCGGATTGCCTTTCATCATCAACCGAAGAGTAGAAGCAAAACTCTGATATGAATCAGGAAGACCATTCAGAACAGTCTGCACAAGTGAGCTATCTGGTATAACCTCATCAGCAAAAATCAACTGTTCCTTCAAATCTTTGATCTTCGTTAGGAAACTGTTCATAGAATCACCTTCATTCATGTGCTCACTCTCCAACTGTTTTCGGAGGTAAGCAACACGAGCCTCATTCCTAGCTTGGTACAATGTGGTAAGTGTATCCCAAGCATCCCTAGCTGTTCTGCAAGAGCGAATATGAGGAATAATGGCACATTTGACAGACAAAGCTATCAATGCATGTGCCTTGGCATCTCTACCATCCCAATGAATTTACTCTCCAGTAGGTGCAACAGAAACAGTACCATGAACAGAAATCTGCGGAATATCATCTTCGACACCATCTTCATCAGCTCCAGCACCTGTATTTGTAGTACCTATCGTTACAGGTGTAACAGGACGTCTTTCAACACCCTGCACAATGTTCCACAATCCTTTTGCAACCAAAACATGTCGCATCATATAAGCCCATAATGGGTAGTTGGTACCATCCAACTTATCCTCAACAGCCAAGATACGGAATACATCACTGCTTTCAACCATGGCCGGTGACTAAAATTCAGCTCAGATCGCGATTTCGGTACCACAAGGTGAAGCTGTTTTGATCTCGGAAACACACTGAGTATGCTCACCAAAATTCGTGCGATTCTGAGACTGCAAACGGAGGAGTGTCGACGGCGCCCTAGATGAAGCGACGACCTGCTCTGATACCAATTGTTGGAGATAGATGTCTGCGGAAACACGCGAACAGCACAAGGAAGAAGAAGAAGCTGAAGCGACGACCTGCTCTGATACCAATTGTTGGAGATAGATGTCTGCGGAAACACGCGAACAGCACAAGGAAGAAGAAGAAGCTTGGAGCACAACACACAATACTGAATGTATTACTAGAGAATGTACAAAGATAAGTAGCCCATTAGGGCAATAGGCGTATATACAAGCCGGGGGAAAAAAACCTCCTAAAGAGATAAAAAGTGCCCCGGTGGTCCTAGTGTGTTCACACACATCACTACCTAAATATATCAACAGGTTGCTCAAATCATGTATTAGGGAATGTCGCTCTACTCTCAGACTTGGAAGATTCCAAGAATAGGCATGACGTCCAAAAAGGAGATGACACAAGGCATCTAGTGGAGAAGATAGGTAATGTGCACACTTCAGATGGTAATACGAACCTATTAAGCAAGGTATTGTATGTGATGACCATCACCAAAAACCTCGTAAGTGTTGGAGATAGACGTCTACGGAAGCAAGTGAAGAACACAAGGAGGGAGAAGAAGCTTGGAGCACAACACATAATACTAAATGTATTACTAGAGAATGTACAAAGATAAGTAGACCATTAGGGCAGTAGGCATATATACAAGCCAGGGGAAAAAACCTCCTAAAGAGGGAAAAACGTGCCCCCACGGTCCTAGTGTGTTCACACACATCACTACCCAAATATATCAACAAATCCCCCCTGGGAGTGATGTGGTGAACAAGGAGCTAGCACTCATGTATAAGGAAGTGCCAAGCTATGTGGGTATCACTCCAGAAAAGGAAGTAAGCCCAAAGCTTTGCGGAAAGCTTCAAACTTCTCCCTGGGTAGAGCCTTCGTGAAAAGGTCTGCAATGTTCTCCTATGTGGGGACATATGCCAAGCTGACCTCCCGAACAGAGAACCTCTCCCTTACATAGTGATAATGCACCTCAATGTGCTTAGTGCGAGCATGGAACACAGGGTTCCTTGCAACTGCCAATGCGCTCTAACTGTCAGTGAAGATGGTGGTTGCAAAAGACTGACCAACACCCAAATCAGCCATAAGGTGTCTGAGCCACACACACTCAACAGTCGCTGTGAAAGCTACCCTATACTCAGCCTCACAACTCGAAGCTTCCATAGTAGGCTACTTCTTGCTCAACCAAGATATACATGAGCTACGAAGCATGAAGCAAAAGCCACTAGTGGACACAGGAGTTTCATAGCAACCAGCCCAATCAGAGTCATGAAAAGCATGCAAATATGGCGGTAGTGATCCTGCCTTCGAATACAACAACCCAAGTGGCCAAGTACCACTAAAGTAGTGAAAGATGTGCTTAACTACGTGCCAATGCTTGACTCTCGGGCAATGCATAAACCTGCTCATCTGTGAGACAACAAACTGAATATCTAGCCGAGTAATGCATAAGTAAATCAAGCATCCAATAGCTTGCTGATAGAGAACAACATCAAATGAGTCTCTAGCATGATGAAGACTCAATCATAAACCTTTCTCCATAGGAGTGGAAATAGGCTTATAGTCTTCAAGGGCAAAAGGCTATAATAATGTGTCCATATATTTCCTTTCACACAAATCCATTCCACCATCAACTTGCATAAACTGTATGCTCAAATATTGATGCAAATGCCCCAAATCAGGGACTTCAAATGAGGGATGCAAATCAGCCTTAAAATTAGCAATATGCTTCTCAATAGGACCAATGAGTAGCATGTCGTCAACATAGACAACAATGATCAGAAGCACATCATTAGCACGCTTAACATATAAGGTGCTTTAAGTTGGACCGTTCTCAAAACCATGTGCAATGAGATAGGCATGTATCTTCTCATACCAAGCACGTGGTGCTTGCTTTAAACAAAATAATGCCTTCTTTAACTTGCACATCTGGTTTTCATGCCCTTTTTGTACAAAGCCATGGGGCTAGAAAACATACACTTCTTCATGCAAGTCACCATTCAGAAATGTTGTTTTAATGTCCAACTCATATACATTCCAACCATGATGAGCTGCAAGTGCACAGATGCTACGAACTATACTCATTCGGCAAGTAGGTGCAAAGGTCTCATCAAAATTAATGCCTCTTTCCTATGCATAATGCTTTGCAACAAGTCTAGCCTTATACCTTTCATCTGTACCATAAGGCTTACACTTCAGCTTGTATACCCACTTAGTCCCAATGCTCGTCTTGCCAGGAGGCAAGTCACATAAAGACCAAGTACCATTCTTCATTATAGCATCATATTCACATTGCATAGCAGCCATCCAATTTTCTGAATTTTGTGCTTCATGAAACAAAACAGGCTCATTCTCATTAAAGAGACTAGATGCAGCCATAGCATAGCAATCCGATGCAAAACAGGCACTATGAGAGCCTAAACGAGTATGATATGATAGAGGTGCATCTAATTTGTTGTCACACAAAGTCTGCACCAGCCATTTTGGCATAATTTCTGCATGCTCAATATCAACTCTCTCATCAACTAGTGCATCATGTAAATCTGCATCATAAATGGAATGATCTGCATCATCACATGAAACCTCCAAAGGTTGAGAGGTTGCATCATTGGGACCAACACTAGACTATCCACCTGTAAAAAGAGGTAAGAAAGTATCATACATGTCTTTGGAGCTAACAGATGTCTCCTTACTACATGAAAGCAATGGCTGAATAGCATCTTCCATAAAAACAACATCACAGCTAACCAGAATGCGTTTAGTCTGTGGATGATACAAACGATAGACTTTACTTTCAGAACTGTACCCAAGAAAAATATATTTTACTACTTTATCATCCAAGTTTTTGCGATGTTGTTCAAGCACTAATGCATATGCCAAACAACCAAAAACACGCAGATGAGCAACATATGGCTTGGGATCATGCCAAGCTTCATATGGAGTGATAGACTACAATGCTTAAGTGGGACACCTGTTAAGTACATATGTTGCACACATGACAACCTCAAGCCAGAAACTATGTGGTAAAGCCTAACTCTTGACCATACACCTCGCCATCTCCATGAGTGACCTATTCTTTCATTCAGCAACTCCATTCAAATGAGGTGTATATGGCACTATACATTGGTGTTTTATCCCATGTTTAGCCAGAAATGCATTAAAATCAGAACACATATATTCACCCCCTCGATCTAAACAGAGGGTGCCCATTTTACATGCTGACATATTTTCAACCAAAACCAAAAACTATTTGAATCACATGAACACTTTGGTCTTTGCCTTCAATGGATATACCCATGCATGCCTAGAAAAATCAACAATGAAAGTCAGTAAGTAAAGATAATTTCCGAAAGAAGGTGTCTACATAGGACCTCAGACATTAGTATGTACAAGCTGCAATTTCTGAGTAGCCTGAACTGAACCATCTTTTGGAAATGAGGAACGCTGCATTTTGCCCAGAATACACCCTTCATAAGCATGTTTTCCAAGTGCCTCAAGTTTGGGCAAAGAGGATGTTGGAGTTAGACGTCTGTGAAAGCATGCAAACAACACAAGGAAGAAAATGAAGCTTGGAGCACAACACACAATACTGAATGTATTACTAGAGAATGTACAAAGATAAGTAGGGCGTTAGGGTAATAGGCGTATATACAAGCTGAGTGAAAACAAAACCTCCTAAAGAGGGAAGAAACTGCCCCGGTGTACCTAGAGTGTTCACACACATCACTACCTTAATATATCAACAAATCCCCCCTAGGAGTGATGCGGTGAACAAGTAGCTATCACTCATGTATAAGAAAGTGCCAAGCTATGTGGAGATCACTCCACAAAAGGAAGTAAGCCCAAAGCTTTGTGAAAAGCTTCAAACTTCTCCCTAGGCAAAGCCTTCGTGAAAAGGTCTACAATGTTCTCCTACGTGGGCACATATGCCAAGCTGATCTCCCCAGCACAGAACCTCTCCGTGACATAATGATAATGCACCTCAATGTGCTTAGTGCATGCATGGAACACAGGTTTCCTCGCAACTGCCAATGTGCTCTAACTATCAGTAAAGATGGTGGTGTAGAAGACTCACCAACACCCAAATCAGCCATAAGGCTTGTGAGCCACACACACTCAACAGTCAGGGTGAAAGCTACCCTATACTCACCCTCACAACTAGAAGTGGCCATAGTAGGCAGGTTCTTCCTCAACCAAGATATACATGAGCTACCAAGCATGAAGCAAAAGCCACTAGTGGACACACGAGTGTCATAGCAACCAACCCAATCAGAGTTAGAAAAAGCATGCAAATTTGGCGGTAGTGATCCTTCCTTGGGATAAAATAGACCAAGTAGTCGGGTACCACTCAAGTAGCGAAAGATGCGGTTAACCGCCTCCCAATGCTTGACTCTTGGGCAATGCATAAACCTGCTCATCTGTGAGACAGCAAACTGAATATCTGGCCGAGTAATGCATAACTAAATCAACCATCCAACAGCCTACTGATAGAGAATAACATCAAATGCATCTCCAGCATCATGAATACTTAATCGTAAACTTGTTTCCATAGGAGTGGCAATAGGTTTTTAGTCTTCAAGGCCAAAACTCTGCAATATGTGTCAATATATTTCGTTTGACACAAAGCCACTCCACCATCAAGGTGCATAAACTTAGTGCCCAAATACTGATGCAAATGCCCCAAATCAGACATCTCCAATGAGGCATGCAAATCAGCCTTAAAATCAGCAATATGCTTCTCAATAGGACCAGTGAGCAGCATGTCATCAACATAGACAACAATGATCAGAAGCACATCATTAACACGCTTAAAATATAAGGTTCTTTCAGTTGGACTATTTCGAAAACCATGTGCAATCAGATAGGGATGTATCTTCTCATAGGAAGCATGTGGTGCTTGCTTTAAACCATATAATGCCTTCCTTAACCTGCACACGTGGTATTCATGCCCTTTTTGCACAAAGCCATGGGGCTGAAAAACAAACACTTCTTCATGCAAGTCACCATTCAGAAATGTTGTTTTAATGTCCAGCGGATGTACATTCCAACCATGATGGGTGACAAGTGGACGGATGCTTCGAACAGTGTTCATACAACATGTAGGTGCAAAGGTCTCATCAAAATCAATGCCTCTTTCCTGCGCATAACCCTTTGCAACAAGCCTAGCCTTATACGTGTCAATTGTACCATCACGTTTATGCTTCAGCTTGTAAACCCACTTAGTGCCAATGGCCTTTTTGCCAGGAGGCAAGTCACATAAAGACCAAGTACCATTCTTCATTATAGCATCATATTCAGATTGCATAGTAGCCATCCAATTTTCAGCTAGAGACCATGACATAAAATGCCAGAAGCAATAATCACATCGCCATTTGACAGATCATGAACTCTACACCTATCATCAATAAATTTTGCAACCAAGCCAATCTTGGCAAATGAAGAAATTGATAACAGGTCTTTTTGATCCCTGGCAGAAATAAAGCATCTAACAAAGTGAAAGAACTACCATTAGCAGTAGTCAAAATGATCTTACCAACTCCCATAACAGGATAAGAGGAGTTGTTGGTGCATGTAACAATATTCCCTGTAGGGGCGGGCTCGAGTGAAGAGAAAAAACTGCATTGTGAGGTAATATGTTTGGTCGCCCCACTGTCAAAGTACCAAACATCTGAGTCTACTCCAGACATGCACACCTCATGAGAAGATGGGTCAAAACTGCAAACAGTAGTAAACGCCCATTCTTCTTCCTTCACAAGATTAGCAAACTCTGTTTTTTGAGTAGAGGCCTCTACAACAACCATTCCTAGCTCTTTTTTCTTTGCCTCTTTTGTAGCCAGTTTAGGACAATTCTTTATGATATGATCATTTCCTTTACAGTACTTACAAAATAATTTCTGCTTTTCTTATTTCTTTTCATCTTTGTCATCCCTCTACAATTCTGTAGAATTAGCAGATTTTTGCTTACTAGTGGAAGAGCTCCGTTTTCCTTTGCCCTTCTGACTAGCGAGGAAAGCTTGATCTACAACTCGCATAATGGACGTGTACTGCCTGGACTAATCTTCCTGCAACAGAACAAAGACTAACTCCTCAAATGACAAGGCATTTGGATTGCCTTTCATCATCAACCCTAAAGCTTCATTCCTAGCTTGGTAAAATGTGTTCAGTGTATTCCAAGCATCCTTAGCTATTCTGCAAGAGCAAATGTGAGGAATAATGGCACGTTTGACAAGGAAAGTTATCAATGCATGTGCCTCAGCATCTCTACCATCCCAAGGAATTTGATATACAGTAGGTGCAAAACAAATTGTAGCACGAACATGAATATGCAGAATATCATCATCTTGGACACCTTCTTCATCAGCTTCTGTACCTGCAACTGTAACAGTTGCAGGTGTGATAGGACGTTTTTCAACACCCTACACAATGTTCCAATGTTCGTTTGCAACCAATACATGTCACATCATATAAGCCCACAATGGGTAGATGGTACCATCCAACTTATCCTCAACAGCCAACATACGAAATATATCATTGCTTTCAGACATGGCTAGTGACTAAAATACCTTGATGCAAAAAATTGACTGTGCCTCAAAAAGTTGAACAAAACTGTGAGACAAATTTTGCTAGACCTGTAGCAAACTTCGAGATGCTTAAATAAGTGAGTAGAAACTAGTATATAACTTTGGCACAAAAAGATGAAATAACCTGCACAAGCACTGCGATAGTGCATTCTGAGGCCAAAACGAGCTCAAATCACGATTTTGGAACCACACAACAAAGCTATTTTGATCTTGGAAACATGTTGAGTATGGTCACCAAATATTGTGCGATTATGATATTGCAACTGGAGAGGTGTCGACCATGACCTAGATGAAGCGGCTATCTGCTTTGATACCAATTGTTAGAGTTGGACGACTGCGGAAGCATGCAAACAACACAAGGAAGAAGAAGAAGCTTGGAGCACAACCCACAATATTGAATGTATTACTAGAGAACATACAAAGATAAGTAGCCCATTAGGGTAATAAGTGTATATACAAGCCGGGGGAAACAAACCTCCTAAAGAGGGAAAAAAGTGCCCCGATGGTCCTAGAGTGTTCACACACATCACTACCTAAATATATCAATAGAGGGTACCATTTCAGACTTCTACAAGCATGGCAAACTAGAAAAATTCAGAAGACCAAAGCGTGCATGCCAAAGCTTTGCATCTGACATAGCCTAAGAATCATGTACTGCATATGTTGAATCATTCAGATATCTTTCATAGTCTATGAGATAATACAAGCCTGGACAAAAAATGCGAGAAGCACATTGCCATTTGACAGATCATAAACTATACAGCTATCATCAACAAATTTCACAACCAAACCAATCTTGGCTAATGCAGAAACTGATAAAAGGTTCTTCTTGATCCCTGGCACAAATAAAGCATCTGGCAAAGTGAAAGAACTACCATCCGCAGTAGTCAAAATGATCTTACCAACTCCCATAACAGGATAAGAGGAGTTGTTGGTGCGTGTAACAATATTCCCTATAGGTGCATGCTAGAGTGAAGAGAAGAAACTACACTGCGAGGTAATATGTTTGGTCGCCCCACTGTTAAAATACCAAACATCTGAGTCTACTGCAGACATGCACTGCTCATGAGAAGATGGGTCAAAACTGCAGACAATAGTAAATTCCCCTTCTTCCTCCACAAGATTAGGAGACTCTCTTTTTGGTGTAGAGGCCTCTACAACAACCATTCCAACCTCTTTCTTCTTTGCCTCTTTAGCAGCCAGTTTTGGATAGTTCTTTATCATATGATCATTCCCTTTAGAGTACTTGCAAAACAATTTGTGCTTTTGTGATTTCTTCTCATTTTTATCTCCCTTCTTCGAATGTGCAGCATTTGCAAATTTCTGCTTACTAGTTGAGGAGCTCCATTTTCCTTTGCCCTTCTGACTAGTGAGGAAAGCTTGATCTGCAACATGCATAATGGACTTGTTATGCCTGACTGATCTTCCTGCAACAGAACAGAGTCTAACTCCTCAAATGACAAGGCATTTGTATTGCCTTTCATCATTAACCGAAGAGTAGAAGCAATACTCTAATATAAATCAAGAAGACCATTCAGAACGGTCTGCACAAGTGAGCTATTTGGTATAACCTCATCATCAAAAATCAACTGTTCCTTCAAGTCTTTGATCTTTGTTAGAAAACTGTCCATAGAATCACCTTCATTCATGTGCTCAATCTCCAACTCTTTTCGGAGCTAAGCAATAGGAGCCTCATTCCTAGCTTGGTACAATGTGGTAAGTGTATCCCAAGCATCCTTAGCTATTTTGCAAGAGCGAAGGTGAGGAATAATGACACATTTGACAGACAAAGCTATCAATGCATGTGCTTGGGCATCTTTGCCATCGCAATGAATTCGCTCTCTAGTAGGTGCAGCAAAAACCATAGCACGAACAGGAATATGCAGAATATCATCATCTTGGATACCTTTTGCCTCAGCTTTTGTACCTGCAATTGTAATAGTTGCAAGTGTGCTAGGACGTTTTACAACTTATCCTCAACAACCAACATACGAAATACATCACTACTTTTACCCATGGCCGATGACTAAAATACCTTGATGCAAAAAATTGACTATATCTCAAAAAGTTGAACAGAACTACCCAGATGAATTCTGCTAGACCTATCGAAGACTTTGAGACGCTTATATTAGCAAACAGAAACTGGTATATAAATTTGGCATAAAAAGACAAAATAGCCTACACAAGCATTGTGATAGTGCGTTCGGAGGCCGAAATGAGCTCAGATCATGATTTCAGAACCATAGAGCAAAAATGTTTTGATCTCGAAAACACGTTGAGTATGCTCACCAAAATTCGTGCAATTTCGAGACTGCAACAGGAGGAGTGTTGATGGCGCCCTAGATGAAGCGATGACCTCTTCTAATACCAATTGTTGGAGATAGACGTCTATGGAAGCACGTGAACAACACAAGGAAGGAGAAGAAGCCAGTAGCACAACACACAGTACTAAATGTATCACTTGAGAATGTACAAAGATAAGTAGACCATTAGGGCAAGAGGCATATATACAAGTTGGGGGGAAAAAACCTCCTAAAGAGGGAAAAAAGTGCCCCGGCAGTCCTAGTGTGTTCACACACATCACTGCCTAAATATATCAACAATAATTGTAGGTCAGATTGTTGAAAAGGAATTGCGGGTCAGATTCAGAAAGAATGGAGCATTTATTGAGGATCCACATCAAGGATTGAAGAGGATCGCAAGAGGAGAAAATTGAGGTAGACTATCTGTATTTGAGCTCCAAGATACTAGAAACATTGCATTGTTGAATTATGGTAGGCAAACTGTTGTCAGGATCTTGCTCACGTGCATACAAAGATTGCGGATGCTGAAAACACATAGACCAATAGATGCAACAAGAGACGAGACAGAACGCAGTATTGCGTGCAGTCTCCCCCCATGCACTCTGATTCGACAATCCACAGAGTGCATGTATATATAGGACTTTTTGATTACGTTGAAAAGAGTGGTTACATGAGAGCGGCTTCGAAAAGCAAGCGTGAAACTAAAAGTTGGTAACTTTTATAGAAAGCCATTGCTTTCAATAACAGAAACTATGGTCTACAACGACCCTTATTCTAACCATTACTTTTCTAACTATTTCTAACAATAAAACCTTCTACGCATAATAATTATTCAGATTATTGATATCCGCCCTTTCACGCTTTCCACGCTCCTCACGAACCTTCAGCTACTATATCAGAAACATCAAACACACATTAATACATTAATAATATAACACTTTAACAATGCATTGTTCAATAATATACAACATGCCTCTCAGTTGACAAGCAGTTGACCTTAGTTGATAAAATAATTTAACACTCTAACAATTACAATGCAGTGTTCAACATATTCCTTGTTACATTCCAACAATAACAATGCATTGTTCAACATATTCCATGTTACTGTTACAATCCAACAATGCATTGGCCAACATATTCCATGTTACAATCCAACAATGCATTGGCCAACATATTCCATGTTACAATCCAACAATGCATTGGCCAACATATTCCATGTTACAATCCAACAATGCATTGTTCAACATATTCCATAAGTTATAACATGCCACTCAGTTGAAAAAGAAACTGACCTCAGTTGATAAAATAATAAACATGGATGGCCAGTCACATGTTTCATCACTGAATAAAAAGAATAGGCATGTGCCATGTAAAATCACATGCATGGAAATGTTCATGGAGTTGTTATAGTATTGTGTTTGTGTATGATATGCAAAAATTAAGTGGTCATAATGAGGTGTTAATTGTGTTTTATGTATCCATTGACATTCTTCAATAGAGTGATTTTTGTACTTAACCAAATATCGATGATATTGAGTACTTGTGTGTGTAGTAGTGACATCATGATCAATGATTTTCTTAGGAACTAAGATTTCAGATGGTCGGTTTGGGTGAGGGACATGGGAGTGGGAAGCTTTTTACCAAAAACAATTTCAAAAGGTGCACGCCTTGTAGTGGTGTGTGTAGTGTTATTGTAAGCAAATTGAAGCAATGGCAACTTTTCATCTCAATTATTAGGATTATCTAATGAATAACAACGCAATAAATCAAGAATAGTACTGTTGGTAGCCTCACTTTTTCCATTACTTTCAGGATGAAATGCAGAACTAAAATCTATTTTAGAACCAAAATGTTCAAATAAGGCAAACCAAAAAAAATGATTACAAAATCTAACACCACGATCAGATAACATTACTTTAGGAAATCCATGATGTGGGAAAATTCATTTAATGAATAATTTTGCAGCTTGAGGTGCAATCAAAGTTTTTCTACATTGAATGAAATATGCATAGTTACTAAACCTATCAACTATTGTCCAAATCATATCATTATGTGATGAAGTGATAAGAAGACGTGTGATAAAATCCATAGAGATTTGTTCCCATGGTGTGTTTGGAATGGAAAGGGGCATGAATAATCCAAATGGTTTACCATGATGACGCTTTACACGTTGACATACAATGCATTGAGAAACATAATGTGCAATATCTTTTTCCATGTGTGGCCAAAAGAAGAAATCTTTGCAGGCAGAAATGGTGCTTTGTATGCCTCTATGATCCATGTAAGATGGTTCATGCATTTCTTTGATGATAAAATCTTTAAAAGCCTGAGTTATGCATAATCTATGTTGAAAATAAAGAAAACCATAATGAAATGTATAATGTTCATCAGATAAAGATGCACCATTGTTGAATTCATGCCATGCATGTGAAAAATACAAATCAGATGCATAAGTGTAAATCATTTTTTTGAAAAGAATGAATTTTGATAGCAAAAATATTATTCAAAACAACAAAATGCAAAGGAAAATGAATAAGAGCATCAGCTACAACATTAGCTTTACCAGGATGATATTGTATCATGGGTTGGAAATTTTGAATGAATGATGCCCATTGAAGATGCCTATCAGAGATTAAAGGTTGACTTAATAAATGCTTAATAGCCTATTGATCGGTTTCGATTAAGACCTCAGAGCCCATAAGATAGTGTTTCCAAATTCGCAAAGCATGCACAACTTCTAACAATTCTTTATCATAGGTACTATAATTCTGTTATGAGGGCTTAAGCTTCCTACTCTCAAATGCAATGGGATGGTCATTTTGCATTAAAACAGCACCTATTCCTAAACCACTAGCATCAGTAACTACATGAAAGGGTTGTGAAAAAATTAGGTAACTATAAAACAAGTGCATGTGAAAGTGCTTGTTTCAGTTTGTCAAAGGAATCTTGTTGGGTAAGTCCCCATGCAAATTTTATTTTCTTTTTCAACAACAAGGTAAGAGGAATACATGGAAAAAGATATTGCACATTATGTTTCTCAATGCATCATCATGGTAAACCATTTGGATTATTAATGAAACTTCCTATTCCAAATGAACCATGGGAACAAATTTCTATGGATTTTATCACACGCCTTCCTATCACTTCATCACTAATGATATGATTTGGACAATAGTTGATAGGTTTAGTAAATATGCATATTTCATTCCATGTAGAAAAACTTTGATTGCACCTCAAGCTGCAAAATTATTCATTAAATGCATTTTCCCACATCATGGATTTCCTAAAGTAATGTTATCTGATCGTGATGTTAGATTTTGTAATCATTTTTGGGTTGCCTTATTTCAACATTTGGGTTCTAAAATAGATTTTAGCTCTGCATTTCATCCTGAAAGTAATGGACAGAGTGAGGCTACAAATAGTACTATTCTTGATTTATTGCGTTGTTATTCATTAGATAATCCTAATAACTAGGATGAAAAGTTGCCATTGCTTCAATTTGCTTACAATAACATAGCACACACCACTACTCGTCGTGCACCTTTTGAAATTGTTTTTGGTAAAAAGCTTCCCACTCCCATGTCCCTCACCCAAATTGACATTCTGATGGCTGATTCTATTGCTCATGATCATGCTTCTATACTTCATGATGTTCACAAACACATTAGGAAAAGTCAAGAGCGATATACACGTAATATCAATACTAAATGATTAGCCAAAGAATTTAAGGAAAATGATTTTGTATGGTTGCGTATCATTAAACGACGTCTCAAAAATATTTTGTAGCATCCTAAAATTAAACTTGCACCACGCTATTATGGACCATTTCGCATTATAGAAAAAATTAATGATAATTCATTTAGATTAGATATTCCATCTCATTGGACTATTCATAACTCTTTTCATATTAGTTTACTTAAACCAATTAAAGGAACTTTACCACTTGCTCCACTTCTTGATGATCTTCCTTTGATTGAAGAACAATCTCAAATCTTAGTTCCTGAGAAAATCATTGATCATGATTTCACTACTACACGCACAGGTACTCAATATCATCGATTGGGTTAAGTACAAGAATCACTCTATTGAAGAATGTCAATGGATACATAAAACACAATTAACACCTCATTATGACCACTTAATTTCTGCATATCATACACAAACACATTAATGTAACAGCTCCATGAACATTTCCATGCATGTATTTTTACATGGCACATGCCTATCTTCTTTATTCAGTGATGAAACATGTGACTGGCCATCCATGTTTATTCTTTTATCAACTGAGGTCAGTTGCTTGCTCAATTGAGGGGCATGTTATCACTTATGGAATATGTTGAACAATGCATTGTTGGAGTGTAACATGGAATATGTTGGCCAATGCATTGTTGGATTGTAACATGGAATATGTTGGCCAATGCATTGTTGGATTGTAACATGGAATATGTTGGCCAATGCATTGTTGGATTGTAACATGGAATATGTTGGCCAATGCATTGTTGGATTGTAACATGGAATATGTTGGTCAATGCATTGTTGGATTGTAACATGGAATATGTTGAACAATACATTGTTAGAGTGTTAAATTATTGATGTATTAATGTGTTTCTGATGTTTCTGATATAGCAGCTAAAGGTTCATGAGGAGCGTGCAAAGCATGAAAGGGCGGATATCAATAATCCGAATAATTATTATGCGTAGAAGGCTCTATTGTTACAAATAGTTAGAAAAGTAATGGTTAGAATAAGGGTTGTTGTAGACCGCAGTTTCTGTTATTGAAAGCAATGGCTTTCTGTAAAAGTTACCAAGTTTTAGTTTCACGCCTGCTTTTCGAAGCCGTTCTTATGTAACCACTCTTTTCGACATAATCAAAAGTTCCTATAAATACATGAACTCTATGGACTGTCGAAACAGAGTGCATGCGGGAAGATTGCACCCAATCTGTGTT
This sequence comes from Ceratopteris richardii, assembly GCA_020310875.1. Classification (NCBI taxonomy): domain Eukaryota; kingdom Viridiplantae; phylum Streptophyta; class Polypodiopsida; order Polypodiales; family Pteridaceae; genus Ceratopteris; species Ceratopteris richardii. The sequence goes on from CM035419.1 coordinate 127,528,223, forward strand.
CTGTCTCATCTCTTGTTGCGTCTATTTGTCTGTGTGTTTTCAGCATCCGTAATCTCTGTATGCGCGTGAGCAAGATCCTGACAACAGTGAGCACTGTTGTGAGGATCTTGCTCAGGTGCATACAGAGATTACGGATCTTTTGTCAGGATCTTGCTCATGCACATACAGAGATTACGGATGCTGAAAACACACAGACAAATAGATGCAACAAGAAACAAGACAGAACGCAGTATTGGGTGCAATCTCCCCCCATGCACTCTGATTCGACAATCCACAAAGTGCATGTATTTATAGGACTTTTTTATTATGTGGAAAAGAGTGGTTACATGAGAGCGGCTTCGAAAAGCAAGCGTGAAACTAAAAGTTGGTAACTTTTACAGAAAGCCATTGCTTTCAATAATAGAAACTGCGGTCTACAACGACCCTTATTCTAACCATTACTTTTCTAACTATTTCTAACAATAGAACCTTCTACGCATAATAATTATTCGGATTATTGATATCCGCCCTTTCATGCTTTGCATGCTCCTGACGAACCTTCAGCTGCTATATCAGAAACATCAAACACACATTAATACATTAATAATATAACACTTTAACGATGCATTGTTCAATAGTATACAACACAAACCCTATCAAAGTATGAAATTTGACAAAAGATGTTAACTCATATATGTGAAAGGGCTTTGAAGAAAATTTGTTGGGATCATAGTTTTCTTTGTCTACCAAACATGACCAAACAACACATGATATACAAATGTAGTTCTTATCAATTTGGAAAATCTCGCAAACAACCATTCACAAAGAAGGGATAAATTCATGGAGACCTATTGGAGCTAGTCCATACAAATGTATGGGAAACAAGCAAGAATCCTTCAATCTCTAGATCCACGTATTATGCATCATTCATTAATTATTGTAGCAGATGGACAATACTATATTTTATGAAGGATAAAGACGACGTGTTCTCATGTTCCAAGAAATATCTAGCACTTGTAGAAAATCAAACAGGTAAAACTTTGAAGAGGCTAAGGTCAAATGGAGCGGGAGAATATTTCTCCCATGATTTTGATTTCTATCTCCAAGAGAGAGGAATCAAAAGAGGGATTACAACGAGGTATACCCCATAGCAAAATGAAGTGGCAGAGAGAAAAAATACAACCATAGTGGAAGCTACAATGTGAATGCTAAATGAGAAGAAGTTTCCCAATTACTTATGGGCAGAAGTTGTATCCATAGACACCTATTTGATCCATCAAAAGTATTATATGGGATGACACCTTATGAATCATGGATTGGAAGAAGACCTATCCTTGATCATTGTAGGATCTTTGGATGCATAGCATATGCACACATACCTTCACAAATTAGAGGCCAATTGGATCCAAAGGCAAAGTAATGCATCTTTATTGTCTATGAACTTAATTAAAAATGTTATAATTGCAAGAAAGTCAAACTTCCCTATGACCTAGAGGAATACTTTCCAACATTGTCAAAGAAGAATGAGCATACAGGAAGCATCAAGCAATTAGGATGATCATCAGAAGACTCCAAGAAGGAAAATCAACTCTTGAAACTCCAAAGGCAAAGCCAAAGAGCAAAAGATGAGAGATGTGGAAAAATCATCTCAACAAACTATAAGAAGGTCTACTAAAGAGAAAAGAAAGTGAGAAAGCTATGGTTATGACACTTCTTCAGTCACTAAGCAGTCAATATGCATAGCACGGGACTCAAATTCTGAAGAACCATCAACGTATGAAGTATTCAAGAGGATGCCAGAATAAAGAAGTGTCATGGAAGAAAGAATAGAAGCTTTACAAGAGAATCAGACATGGGAATTGGCTGACAAGAAACCATCCATGAATGGCATTGGCTCACAATGGATTTATAAGGTAAAGAAGAATTTCAATGGATCAATTAAAAGGTATAAAGCAAGGCTTGTAGCCAAAGGGTTTGCACAAGGCCAAGGTATTGATTATGAAGGTACATTCTCACCTATGGCAAAAACACCTACAATTAGAGTACTTATGAGTGTTGCATCTTCCAAGAATTGGAAGATATATCAAATGGATGTTAAAAATTCTTTTCTAAATGGTTGAATTTCACAGGGGGTTATACATGGCTCAACATCCTAGTTTTAAAGAGCAATGATATCCAAAATATGTATGCAGGGTAATGAAGGCCTTGTATGGTTTGAAGCAAGCTCCTAGAGCTTCGAATCATAGACTTGGCACTTACTTGCAAGATAAAGGTTTTATTGTAAGCAAGGAAAATCCTTCCCTCTTCATTATAAAGAACCTCTCAAAGGACATATACCTTTGTGTCTATGTGGATGACATAATCATTACTGGTAATGATGGAAATGGAATTAGTAAAATCAAAGCTCTAATGAAGGAAGATCTCAAGATCGGTGATCTTGGCTTACTCACATGTTTCCTAGGCTTGGAAGTGGTATATACAGAGAAAGGTATGTTCCTAAATCAAAGAGAGTACATTCGAGATATGCTCACCAAGTTCAAGATGGAAAATACAAAGATTCTAGGTACACCCATGGAAGTAAATATGAACCTAAGTGCTCATGAAGGTGAATTAATTAAAGATATTACTAGCTATCAAAGCTTAGTTGGAAGCATAAATTATGCAACTCTAACTAGAGTAGATATCTTCTATGGAGTTAGTGTGTTGATTTAGTTCATGCACACTCCAAGGAAGCCTCACATGGAAGCGACCAAAAGATTTCTGAAGTACTTGAAGGGCACAATCAATGAAGTTTTACACTACCCTTATACCTTTGGTATGGATGTTAAACATTTTTCTCATGTAGATTAAGGGAAGCACGTGAGGTTATCTTACTTTTGCAATACAAAATTAATTTCATGGTTCTCCAAGAAGCAACCTATAGTTGCTCTTTCATCAATAGAAGCTGAATAAAGTGGACTTGCAAATGGTACATAAGAAGCTATGTGGATTAGGACCTTTATTCAGATCTAGGGTTGAATACTTCTACTCCACATGTATTTGGAGAAAACATTAGTTCCTTACATCTTGATTCTAACCATATTCATCATCCCAAGACAAAACATATAAAAGTTCACTACCATTATGTGAGAGAAAAGATCATAAGTAAGGAGATATAGCTTTCACATGTATCCACACATCAACAATGTACAAATATGATGACAAAAGCATGGATGGAAGCAAATTAAGTAGGTTCAAATCAATGATTGTTTTGCAAGAAATCATGAAGGATTGAAGACTCAAGCATCTTAGGCTCAAGGGGGGCTGGGGGGGGGGGGGGAGTTGTTGGTGCAACTAGCAAGCCTAAGTGCATTTTTAAAGCCTTAGGACTACTTGTCCATTTATCCGTTCACAAGAAAGAACTACATGTGAATCTATGCTAGATATTTTGGGCCTAGTTACCTTGGATAATTATAAAAACAAGAGATTAAGAACACTCATGAAGTTAGGGAGCTGACCACACAATTCATTTGGTTGAAAGAACAAATCCAAATCATCCCTAAAGTTTAGGATCACTTTTAGATGAGGGAAAGTTCAAGTTCAAACTCAAACTATGATTATAAATAGACATGCTTTTAGTCATGGGATATGGGAGCCATTTTGAGAGACATTGAGCTACTTTAGTGAGCATACATTAAGATCATTTCATGTATGAGTAGTCCACTACACTTCCCTTGTATCGTATGTTCATTAGCATACACATTTCCATACATTTCTTCAAGTACATCTCTGTCTATTGTTCTCTATTGTATCTTCATTATTACAATGACTTTATAGAATCCATGTGTCTATGTACACTTACTCATTTGCTATACTTTAACTTGGATTAGTTAGATGGAAGTGTCTACTACTTTCATATCAATTTTCATCACATTAATGATCTTGAGATATGAAGCATAGAATGTGATTGTGTCTGCATACCTTTTAGATCCTGAAATTCTTAGGATGACCCCCATGATTTGTTAGAATTATTTTGTAGTTTATGGTATAGGTAAATTGACGAGAGAACTTTTCTTTAATTATCTTCACACTCCAATCAGATGTGCGCAAAAGCTATCTGGTCAATTCATACTAGCTTGTGAGCTCTAACCAAAACATTAAGCACTTCTATTCCAGAAATAGAAGATTTTCTCACAAACATGCATATGCAAGTTAGTTGTTTTGATGCAAACACTTGGGAATGATGTTTCAAAGCCCTTAATGGTTCCAAATGCGTTATTGTGAAGGTAAAGGAGTATATTAAGCATTCGTGGAGTTAACTTGGCAGGTGTAGAGCAGGTTTTGTGCATCACCTGCTAATCTCTGGAAGCTACCTATCCATCTCCTCACAAGGTATGTTCCAAACATCAAGAAGTGTATTTTTTTTGGTCAACTTGATATCTCAAAATAGCACCTCTTTTTTGAAGTATGCACATGGAAATTACAGAAATAATGAATGCTTATTACCCAAGGTAACAATAGAGGTACGCTTATTTTCAAAGTCAAATATTCCATGTAAATTTTTTCAAGTATCCAATATCAATTCACATATGCAGCTATGGCACAAAACGAAATGGACACATGAGTAGAAAGGGAATATAAACACTTTCATTCATTCATAAATTTGGCTGCAAAGAATTAGCTTTTGAATCTTTTCATGATTGTGTGCTAGAAAAACAAATGAAATATCCATGCTACATCTTTAGATCGTAGAGGAAGGAGAGTGGGTCAGATCATATACATGTGGATGTTTGTAAAGAGTTATGATGATATGTGATACTTTATACTTTTTTTTAATGATTCATGTAGGAAGTTATGGGTTTATCACATTGAATCATAAGGTCTACTTGGATCTTTCAGAAAATAATTTGCAGATGTATGTCTAAATTCATTTAAGATTTTAGTTTGTCTCTTCAATGTCATGCATATCATAATCAACATTAAATTCAATGAACTTGTCTTTACCTTTCTTTTCAATCAACTTTTCTCTATAGAGCTTGCACCTGTGGGATCATGCATCCTTTCTTAGATCAATTCTTGATTTTACCATTTACATATAAATTATGATATCTATTTTTGCTGAGGAGAGTATCTGTAGGGCATTCTCCTTGATAATATACCTTGATTGCATAAAACAACTATCAAATGGTCACTTCCATTATTAATATATAATCTTATAACCACTTTTTGTTTTTTCATAGTCTTGTGAAAGCATAGAAGCACAAGGCCCACAAGGACATAGAAGTGCATGATTTTTGCTTCTAATCTGTCTTGAGAAGGAGACAAAGTTGGCCACGAGAAAGTGAGCGTGAAGTGATTTGTTATAAGTCTTAAGGACTCTCTCATACTATACCAAGACCTCCTACTTTACATCCTTTAAATTTTACCACTAGGCCTAACTTTTAACTAGCCTAGGACTTAGGAAACCTTATTCTTAACATAGGAAGTCAGCTTGAAGGAATCATGATACAAAGCTAAAATCATGATAGGAAGCTATAATCATCATAGGAAACCATAATTATGATATGCTTCATGGGTTTTGTAGCCTCCTTACATTTTGACATGCCAAATATTAAAAAAAAACATTGATATATGTTATTTGAAATAACCATATATCATTCTTGTAACAAACAAGCTCAAATTTCAATACATACAAAAAAATTCCAACATTGGAAATTTTAAATTCTACCCTAAGGTTTTGTTTCGGTTTTATAGAAATTTCAAATTATTTCTTGTAGTTATTAAGTCATAAACATAGATGCATGCAGAAAAACGTGGAATTATTGCGAATGTCACATAGAGAGAATAATAAACAGAGTGAGATTTATAACCTTGTATCTCTAGAAAATATACTAATCAATAGTTCTAGGCTCTATGTTCTTTTTGGAATCCATAGAATACCCTTATTAGCTTTCTTACATGATTTGGAAAACGTACATCAAGAAATTTTTCTTATGCCTAGAAGTAGAACCAAAACAATTCCTTTTACTTCAAAATACCTACTTATTTAAAAATAGCTTCTTCTTGTTGTCTCCGAGCACAATTTTCCATGTCATCTTCCCATGGAAATCACCAATATTTGTTTTTATTGCAGCTCACCATCACTTTCTTTTGCATCCTCTCAACACATGGGTTCATGTTGTTGAGCTATTATAGACATAAGTTTAAAATGTGAAATATGATATGATTATATGTGGAGATATCAAGCTTAATATGTGATGGTCTAGGATGACACATATCACTTTTTCATTTCTCAGACATGTATAGTGAGATTTACTAGATCTATCTATAGAGGGTGATGGCACATTTGTTTCTTTCTAGCTCACTCATTTGCAGACATTAGGATTTTCCTTATGTATTGTTCTTTATATATTGCACTTGTTGTGTTGTTGTTTTAGGTCATTCTTGTACATTCACTTTTATGAAATAGAAGAAGAAGAACAACAAGATCATTCTTGCTTGCCTCAATCTGTGTGTGCACCACTCTTTCATTGTGAGATTGTATGTATGTGAGCTCTCTTCCTTATCTTCTTCTTCATGACATGGTATCAGAGCTAGTGTGGCTGTAGAGTTCTCTTGGAGAAAGTCAACAATGAAAAATATGCGAGAAGGTATGAGAAAGCACAATTCATAAATGACCTCAAATTTCTATGAAAATTGGCATGAAGGTACAAGTCATCAAAATATTTTTGAGAGTTATTGCCTTAGGGTCACCTCTTTTTGTCAAATATCTGTTTTAGAGCCATCTTGACCTCCATTTCAAGCCTACAAGGTGGGGCCCACAAAAAACAGGTCACTTTGCAAAAATGTAACTTATATCCTATTCAACACACTCAAATATTACAGATCCAATATTTCAAGTGATTTCATGTATTGTTGATACACGAAAATTGTCTTTGTCTGAGATCGAACTGTTACATCAAAGTTCGATAGTGTTCAAGTAGAAGTATTGGTTGTAGTGTTTTTGCACTTTTGTGGATTGCTACAAAAATGGCAAATAGAGATGGAATGAGTCATCTTATGAGTGATAAGGTAGACAAGAACAACTTCCATGCTTGGAGATTCAGAGTGATTAATTTCTTGATGGGAAAAGGCTACTTGAAGAACATCAAAAGAGAGAACAAACATGCTTGATAGTTACCAAAGAGGAATCGGACTATAGACCAATTAAGAATGTATGAAAAACGGAATCAAGAAGCATGAAAGGTAATCTATTGACTATCTGTTAGCATACAAGATAGGATGATTGGGCACATACAGGATGCCAAGACTCCAAAAGAGGCTTGGAATAGTTTGGTAACATTGTATGAGACCAATACAAATGCACAAAACTTGCAACTCAAGAACAAGCTACATACACTAGAGAAAAGGGCCATGTATGTAAGTGACTAAACCTTGCATATCAAAAGCATGTGTGAGTCACTTGCATCTATTCGGATGAATGTAGATGATGATCATGATAAGGTGGAAATGTGCCTTTGTGGTTTAGGAGTTGCATATAAGCAACTCAAAACTTCTATACACACTAGGGATAATATTTCAAATTTTGCTGATATGGTATCCATGCTCATTACTGAAGAAAATATTGGCGAGGATTCAAAGTCCCAAGAGAAACCTAGTTCTAAATAGGTATTCTACTCTAATAGAGAAAGAGGCAGAGGTAGAGTCTTTGGAAGTGGAAGATGACACAATAACCAAGACCAAGGTCAACATAGTCATGCAGGAGGTAGAGGACAACTTTGAGGTAGGAAGAGACAAAGAGGACGCTGTCCGAAAGAAAGAGGTCGGGAAGGAAGCCGGCGCTGGGGTTGGATCAGGCCCCTCTCTGGTGTCATGTTCCTGTTGTCGTGCGAGTGACGTCTGCGCGTTGGGCGCCTTGCCTATACTCTCTGGAGTGTGTGTGATCCTCGTAGGGCCCCCGCCCCTCGGAAGAGACGAGACGAACGTGCGTACGCGTGAGCCCATAGGCGTTGAGAATGAGAAAGTCCAGAAACAGCGGTAATACATAGAAGTCAGACAAGCTCAATGATATGATGAAAATGTAACTGAGGTCGTCCAATAAAACTGAATGATACAAATATGCCCGCTACAGTGCGGGTCGATGGTACAATAAAACCGCTACAGTGTGGTATGGGATACAATCTATATGCTGCCGCTACAGTGCAGATAGGCCAAATATAACGTAGACTCCCCCCTATAGTGCGGGAAATCATCCACGGGACTCGGCTTCAATCTTTGCGGTCCAAGCTTTACTTCCAATCTTTGGCCTTCTCTTTTCTTCAAGTATCTTCAGCAAATGATTTTCTTCACTTCATAAATTGCAATAGCCACCAATCACGCAGTAACCTGTAGGAAGGTTCCACAAGAAAGACCACGGGGTGGGGCTCATGTTAGTACCATTCCAATTCATAAAAACATACTCGAAAAAAGACTCCCCTCTAAAATGCATGATCCTTCTCTTTGATTACATAAATTTCTTTTTCATACCTCTTTTTTGTTTCTTTTAACTAGGTTTCTTTTGATTATATATATCTTCAATCAAATCCTAGTTTAATTTTTAATTTTATTTTAACAATTTACTTTCAAACAAAGAAATTTCTTCCCCTTCTCCAACATGCTCGAATCTTCTCTCTCTCTCTCTCTCTGATTTTCTCCCCGTGTTCTACTGTGCATGCCCATCAGTGGGCTTTGAACGTTTTCTCTCTCTTTCTCTCTCGCTCTCTGAGCTTTCTCTCTCTCTCTCTCTCTCGACAATCTTGAACGTGTGCGCATCCAAGATCTGCTGCCGCCTCTCTGTCTCTCCATCTTTCTTGGTACGCGTCGGCAATGCCATATCTCCCTCTCTGCGCTCTCCAACTCTCTCTCATCCTATAGTGCCGCCATGAAGCGCGTCTCATTCTCTCTCTCCCTATAATCTCTGCGTGCGCCGAATTCTGGATAATCTCTCCGTTTGATCAACTTCTCTCTGCCTCTCTAATCTGTGCTCATGCCATCCATGTGCCTTTCTCTCTCTTCCATGTGATGCACCACCGCTACTCAAGCGCTATCTACACATCTGTCTCCATGGGAAATTGGGAATCTGATAACTGCTCACCACTCGCGTAAGCAACAGCCACCAAATCTTCTGTAGCACCGAGTCATCCTCTCTCCTCTGACTTCCGCCAGCCAGACCAGCACGGTGCGCCCATTTCTAGAGTACCCAATGATAAGTGTGGACTAGCTCTCTCTCATTGTATTGTCGTCCAGGGACCCAAGCAGCTACCAGAGCTGTGAGCAGCCCAAATATCTCTCTCCTTGTCTATTTTTGCGTGTCTCTCTTTCCACGAGTAGCAACTTGTCTGTCTCCTCTCTCTTTCTGATTCTATTGGCCACCTGACATGCCATCGTTGACGACAATCTCTCTCTATAGACCATGCAAATTCTACAGCCTTATGGGTCGACTTGCATACATGTATCAACAGCTGTTGATAGCCATCTTTCTCCGAACATCTCTCTGCGCACGCTAAAGCCGCATCTCTCCTGAGTGTTCATTGATCTACGAGACTACCACCATAATCGCTTTGTGTGCGGTGAATTGAAGAAAGATGCTTCAACTCTCGTGGGAGATGCAGTGGTAAACACCCATATCCTCTCTACACAATGCTTTATGGTAGATCTATAATCGTGCTAGAGTACACAAGAGAGCCATAGGGCTAATCGAAAGACCACCTCCATCTCGGGCATCATGGAAGTATGAAAAAGGAAGGAAAACAGAAATGAAGAAGTAAGGTCAAGGAGCATACCTATAGGAAGGTTCCACAAGAAAGACCACGAGGAGGAACAAATGAGTTTGGGCACCTATTTATAGGCCTCCCCACCCTTGGACTTTCCTCTAGAAACTTCCAACCTCCTTAACCAACTTTCCAATTTCAGACAACCATGCATGTTCACTTACTATTCTTAGAAAATCCCATCTCTTAATTCTATTTTTGGTTTTCTTCTTTTTATTTTTAGTTTTGGTTTCACACTGTATATACAAAATTAATTATTTTCAAGGGTTTCACCTAGGATAAACAGCAATTCCAAGGGTCCGACCTAGGGTTTTTGGTCGGGAAAATGTGGGTTTTGATCACAATTAACTCCAAAACATTAATCCAAGGGTTTATTTACAATTTGGACCTAGACTCCAAGGGTTTCCAAGGGTTCAAGTTCATTTTTTTATGGGGTAAACTCGTGTTTTCAGTCAGTTTCAAGGATCAAACCTCATGGGTCTAATGTTAGTTATTTACACGCACAGTTCTAACGCACATCTCTAACATGGTTTCTTATCATAGAGGCAATCAAATCAGTCAAATCATGCACAAAATATACCCTCTTCAATCAAAACATCACACAAATCTCATAAAATCTATGAACTCTGAAAAAAAACAATGCACACTCCCTATGGGATTTCATCCCAACATTCGCCCTCGCTAAACCTGCACATCATGCCGATGGGCCAACCTGCAAGATCCAACAGAAGCGTATCAGGGTTCTTTTGAAAACTATTTTTACTTTTTATCTTTTTCTTTTCAAACATCAAAGATGACTTCATGCACTCCACGCATCTTTTTATAAAGATTAGTATGAATTTTAGAAAATTAGGTAGATTCAAGCTTCGCAAACATCATACTATGTTTCTGCGTTTGCAATCTGACAAGTAATCACATGAATAAACCGTTGGCTTTCTAGATCTTCTGTTCGTTCAACTAGTTCAGATCCAACTGCTCATTCTAAGTACTAGCATATACTTATGTTTCTACTAGCTCTGTTTGTAGAATATACCTCGATTCCTTCTATTTATCTCCTACTTTCCAACTCTCCATTAGATCTCTTTCCTTTTCCTTTTTCTTTTTCATTTTATTTTTCTTTTTCTCTTCATCTCAGCTCAACATTTCTTTTTATCTTTCATTTTAAAAAATCGGCCTATGTCAAAATCGGGTGCGACTCATGGACTTGTCCGCCCGGCCAAGTTTACCCCACTTGTCTGCCGAGCCGACATAGCGCACGACATACACAATGTCAGCCCTACATGAAATCGATGTGAGCTCGTGGCTCTAACCACCCGGCCAGAGTAACTCCACCCGCCTGCCGACTCATGTAGGCGCATGATAACATATAGGTCAGGCCTACGACAAAACTAGCTATGGCTCATGGCCTTGACCGGCCAACCAAGGTGGTTCCACCCGCCTACTAGCCCATCGCAGCGCACTAACAACATGCACACGCATATAAGCTAGCTTGAGTATGAAGTTTTTTCAGAAATCATGATCCATATGGAGATAAGATCTTGTAAGAAATGAATAGTAGGACCCAAAGAGTCCCACTCACTAAGCGTTTAAATCCATCAGTATATACATGCACTCGGTCTAAGCATGCCATCACATCCCCAAGCTTTCACTCTCAAAATCTCTAGTCTGCTAACTGGCTCCATTCATATAATTCCTAGTCATTCATGCTTCATGCAAACCCATAATAGATATTTGTTATCTTCATTCTACATGATTCTCATAAATTCATACATATCTTTATCACACACATCAATGCAATGCATATTCTCTATCAGGAAGAAAACAAATTTCAAATTGGAAACATTTCACCTAGTCATTTTATCGCATCTTCTTCATTGATTGATCTAGTTTTTCTTCTACTTCATGGTCTATCATTCTTCATCAGCATCAGCCTCAGTGTCATCAGCATCCTCCAGAAGTTCCTCCTCAATCTCATAGTCCGCTTCATTTCTTTTCTTGAACAATTTTATTCTCTTTCCTGCAATCAAGGATCTCAAAGGAGTACTGTCTAACTCGCGAAGTGCATACGTACCATTTTCAAACACAGACGTCACCACATACGTCCCAAACCATCGTTTGGTCAATTTCTTTCTAGCATCATATTGGGTATCGAATGTACTATCATACACCAAGACCCAATCATCTACCTCAATCCTATGTGGTCTAAGTCAATGGGTTTTGTCAAAATAGATCTTATTCTTTAACCTTGAATCCTTCAACTTTTGGACTACTTATTTCACTTTTCATTTCCTTGTTCCAACTCCTTTATTCTCAAATATAAAAGTTCCTCTCTTGTCATCGTTCCACGGGAGCATCAACCATGTCACGATCTGAGTCTGGATGGGGAAGACTAGCTTTTGACAATACATCAATTCAGCAGGCATGAAACCTGTGGACCGAGTGTAAGTCATCCTATCAGCCCATAATGCGAATGGAAGAAACCTAGGCCACTACTTGATGTCATCGCTACAAGCCTTAGAGATGGCCTTCACAATGGAAGGGTGACCTCTCTCGATCGTTCCATTTGCCTCTGGGTTATAGGCAGTGGTGAGAGATAATCGAATTCCATGACGATCAAAGAATTCTTTTGCCTCTCTCGCATCCAACTCTCCCCTGTTCACAACCACTTTCTCAACGTATCCAAATCTTGAGATCACTTCTTCTAAAAGGAATTTGCATACATTATAAGTAGTCTTCGTGCGAAGAGCTCGACCTTCCACATGGTTGGTCAAGTCCTCTCTGGCAAGTACAATGTATCTCATCTTATCTATCCCTTTGGGCATGGTTACAAGGTCGTCCACCCACTTGTAATGGATACAAGGAGGGTAGGTTGGATGCAACGGGTCTCTGTGCCTAACTGATGAATGCACCTGGCATGTAGCACAAGTGTCCACAAAACCCCTCACACTCACATAAATCCCTGGCCACCAGTACGCTTCCCTAATCTTCTCATATGTAGCATAGAATCCTTTGTGACCTACCCATAAGGTCTCGTGCATCTCTCTCATCACCGTGCTCTGAAGACTTCTCGAACTCAGTACTCTCTATGGACTCTTTACCTTGCCCTTAGCATGTCGCCAAATAAGTCCATCCTTCAAGAAAAAGTGGTAAGACTTCTTCTTGATGGATCTATACTTATTTGTGGACCAGCCTGGGGAAGGTTTCAGAGTACTCAGATATCTTCCTATATCACTCCACTCACCATCATACTCACTCTCACAGAACTGCTCATAAACATATACTAATGTCATATCTCATCATGTGTGTATCTCTTTCTATCTCATCATCATCATCAATATCAAATAACATCAATCATCATCATTCTCCTCATCATTTATCACAAATCATCAATCATCATTAATCATTAATCATCATCAATTATTAATCTTTCAATCATCAATCATCTTCATTCAACAATCATTAACATTCATCATCATCAATCATCAATAATTCATCATTCATCAATCATCGTCTTTCATCATCGTCAATCATTTCATTCATCATCAATCATCATTAATCAATCATCATTCATCATAAACCATCATCATCGTCAATCGATAATCGTTCATCAATCATCAATCACTATCATTCATCTTTATCAATCATCATCCGTCAATATCATTCATCATCATCAATCATCAATCATCATCATTCATTAATCATTAAGAATCATTAATCACTTATCAATCATTGTCAACTATCATCATCATCATCATTCATCAGCATTCAATAGCTTTTGATTATTCTCATGTATTTAATTATGATTTTTCTTCAATCATCACTCAAGATTTGCAAATATATCTTGAAAAGTTAGATTTCTATTTCTTTTGTTCTTCTTTAAACTCTTAGAAGTCCTGGAAGTCCTCTTTACATTCCCCTCAATTTGTGTAATAATATCTTCAAGCAACTGTTTTTCTGCTTTGTTAACTCGTTTATCATATTTTATATCTTCTTGACTTTGGTCTTTAATCTTTTCTAGTTCAATTTGTTTATCAAGGTTTAATTGGGATTGTAATTTCACAACTTTCTCTTGATCGAATAGATTCTCATTATTCAAAAGTTTTGGATCAAATGACACATATATATCCTGGTCTTTCTTTGATTTCTCTTGCATTTCTCTATCTGACTATTCTTTATGATCTATTTCTATTTGCTCTTTTAATATTTGCTCAATTTTTTGTTTTTCAACCTTTATCTGTGTACTTTTTGTTTCTTCAGTTGTTCTCTCTTGACTCTCAATAGATAGCAGGCTCTTTTGCTCATCTAATCTACTATCTCCATGAGTTTTTGGTTTCCATATCTTCTGAAATGCCTTTGATCTAGGTTTGGTCTCTTCAAAATATTCCTTCATTCCACCTTTTCCTACATTCAAATGCAAAGATATTTGCTCTTGATATTTACAAATTTTTCCCTCGTGCTCACTTACAAGTCTATGTCTACATGCACTCTCATATGCTATGTAGTCCCAGAACATATGTCCAAACTGATTGCACCAAAAGCATGTATAGGTCTCTTCTCAACCTGACTTGATTTCCTAGGTATCACTCTAGGCGTGGGTCTTCTAAGACTTAAAGACTGTTTGTGCGCAGATATGCCTTGAACTTTTACCTCATGTTCATTATCACATTTCAATACTTGTAGGTCATTAATTTGGTTTGTCAATAGGTCAACCTTATTTCTCAATTGAGAAATCTCAGAATCCATTTCATTTTTTAGGTCTTTAATACTTATGCCCATTAGCTGAATAGTATTTGATATTGCATTTATAGTTTGCATTAAGGTCATCACAATACTAAACTTTGATTTTATAGATTCATTTGTGTTAATTTCTATTTCTTTAATTCGCTCTTCATATCTCCTAAATTGTTCCTCAAACATTTTGTTCATTTAAGTTTCTTATGCATAGATATATGGACTAAACTAGTGCAGATAGTGAATGATCAACCTCACACAACAAGATAGTCTTTTTGTTCAATGTGTGTGTAAAACAATGCAAAAGATCAAATAACCTGAAATTCTAGTACCTGGAGTCTCTGTCCGATGCCGAGGTTCTTGTCTTCTCTTCTCAAGGAGTGGGTGACGCGTCAAGGATCATCGGGCAACTGCCTCGCTTCACGTCAGGTTCAGGTGTCAGGAAGAAGGAGGTCGGGTAGGAAGCCCGCGCTGTGGTTGGATCAGGCCACTCTCTGGTGTCTCGTTCCTGCTGTCCTGCGAGCGGCGTCTGCACGCTGGGCGCCTCGCCTATACTCTCTGGAGTGTGTGCGATCCTCGTAGCGCCCCCGCCCCTCGGAAGAGATGAGACAAATGTGCAGCCGCATGATACCGTAGGCATCGGGAATAAGAAAGTCCAGAAACTGTGGTAATACACAGAAGTCAGACAAGCTCAATCATACGATGAAAATGTAGCTGAGGTCATCCAATAAAACTGAATGATACAAATATGCCCGCTACAGTGCGGGTTGATGGTACAATAAAACCGCTCCAGTGCGGTATGGGATACAATCTATATGCCGCCGCTACAGTGCGGATCGACCAAATATAATGCAGACTCCCCGCTATAGTGCGGGAAATCGTCCACGGGACTCGGCTTCAATCTTTGTGGTCCAAGCTTTACTTCCAATCTTCGGTCTTCTCTTTTCTTCAAGTATCTTCAGCAAATGATTTTCTTCACTTCATAAATCGCAATAGCCTCCAATCACTCAATAACCTCTTTTTCTTACCTCTTTTTGTTTCTTTTAACTAGGTTTCTTTTGATTAAATATATCTTCAATCAAATCCTAGTTTAATTTTTAATATTATTTTAACAATTTACTTTCAAACAAAGCAATTTCTTCCCCTTCTCCAACATCCTGGAATCTTCTCTCTCTCTCTCTCTCTCTCTCTCTAATTTTCTCCCCGTGTTCTACTGCGCATGCCCATCAATGGGCTTTGAACTTTTTGTCTCTCTTTCTCTCTCTCTCTCTGAGCTTTCTCTCTCTCTCTCTCTCTCTCTCTCTCTCTCTCTATATATATATATATATATATATATATATATATATATATATATATATATATATATATATATATATATATATATATATATCTCGGCAATCCTGAGCATGCGCGCATCCAAGATCTGCTGCCACCTCTCTCTCTCTCTCTCCATCTTTCTTGGTACGTGTCACCAATGCCATATCTACCTCTCTCTGCGCTCTCCAACTCTCTCTCATCCTACAGCGCCGCCACGAAGCGCGTCTCATTCTCTCTCTCCCTAAATCTCTGCGTGCGTCGAGTTCTGGATAATCTCTCCCTTTGATCAACTTGTCTCTGCCTCTCCCTAATATGTGCTCACACATCCATGTGCCTTTCTCTCTCTTCCATGTGATGCGCCGCCTCTACTCAACCGCTGTTTACACATCTGTCTCCATGGGAAATTGGGAATCTGATAACTGCTCACCACTCGCGCAAGCAATAGCCATCAAATCTTCTGCAGCACCGAGTCACCCTCTCTCCTGCGACTCCCGCCAGCCAGATTAGTGCCGTGCGCCCATTTCTACAGTACCCAATGATAAGCGTGGACTAGCTCTCTCTCATCGTATTGTCGTCCAAGGACCCAAGTAGCTACTAGAGCCGCAAGCAGCCCGAATATCTCTCTCCTTGTCTGCTTCTGCGTGTCTCTCTTTCCACGAGTAGCAACTTTTCTGTCTACTCTCTCTTTTTGCTTCTATTTGCCACCTATCATGCCACCGTTGACAAAAATCTCTCTCTATAGACCATGTAGATTCTACAGCCTTATGGGTCGACTTGCATACGTGTATCAATAGCTGTCGATATCCATCTTTCTCCGAACATCTCTCTGTGCACGCTACAGCCGCATCTCTCCTGAGTGTTCACTGCTCTACCAGACTACCACCATAATTGCTTTGTGTGTGGTGAATTGAAGAAAGACGCTTCAACTCTCATGGGAGATGCGGTGGTAAACACCCATATCCTCTCTACACAATGCTTTATGGTAGATCTATAATCATGATAGAGTACACAGGAGAGCCATAGGGCTAATCGAAAGACCACCTCCAACTCGGGCATCATGGAAGTATGAAAAAGGAAGTAAAACAGAAATGAAGAAGTAAGGTCAAGGAGCATACCTGTAGGAAGGTTCCACAAGAAAGACCACGAGGAGGAACAAATGAGTTTAGGCACCTATTTATAGGCCTCCCTACCCTTGGACTTTCCTCTAGAAACTTCCAACCTCCTTAACCAACTTTCCAATTTCAGACGACCATGCATGTTCACTTACTATTCTTAGAAAATCCCATCTCTTAATTCTATTTTTTATTTTCTCCTTTTTATTTTTAGTTTTGGTTTCACACTGTATATACAAAATTAATTATTTTCAAGGGTTTCACCTAGGATAAACACCGATTCCAAGGGTCCAACCTAGGGTTTTTGGTCAATAAAATGAGGGTTTTGATCACAATTAACTCAAACACATTAATCCAAAGGTTTATTTACAATTTGGACCTAAACTCCAAGGGTTTCCAAGGGTTCAAGTTCATTTTTTATGGGGTGAACTCGTGTTTCTAGTCAGTTTCAACGTTGAAACCTAAGGTTTTCATGGGTCTAATGTCAGTTATTTACACGCACGGTTCTAACGCACATCTCTAACATGGTTTATTATCACAAAGATAATCAAATCAGTCAAATCATGCACAAAATATACCCTCTTCAATCAAAACATCACACAAATCTCATAAAATCTATGAACTCTAAAAAAAAACAATGCACACTCCCTGCGGGATTTCATCCCGAAAACGCACAAATTTCCAAAGAAATAATTTAGGTAATGATGGTAAAGGATGATGGAATAGTGGTAAACCTTGACACTTTGAATATGATTGCAAGTTGAAGAATCAAAATAGTAGAAGGAAGCAAAACAGCTATGCATCCACAAGTGCAAATGATTTTGAGAAGTTGTTCATGGTCCAACATCACATGATGAATATGATGTATGTGGATGTTTCAAAATCAAATGGTAATGTCTGATATGTTGACTCAGGTGTTTCAAATCGCATGACCAGTCATGAATTTAGTAGTTTGTAGAAATTTCCAATTCTTTGATATGTTGAAATAGGTGATAACACATCACACCCTATCAAGCATACAAGAAACATACCATTATGTATGGAGAACGGGAAGATAAAACATCTTGTTCATGTGCTACATGTTCCAAATATAATAAAGAATCTTGTTTCTATTGGAGAAATGGTTGACCAAGAATTACAAGTTAGGTTCAATGTTATTGGATTATATGTAGAAGAGTACACGGAAGATTGATTTTCAAAGGAAACAAAGTGGGTAGGATATTCACCTTAAATGTGAAAATTCCTAAAATGAATGCAACCATGTTTGCAAAAGGTGCAAGAGTTATTGCTAGAGTTATTGTTGATATAGAGATCTAGCGCAAATGAGTTGGACATGCAAACTTCTAGAGGCTGAAACTGATGTAGTGAAAGGAGATTGTCAATGGAATACCAAATTTCAAGGCTACCAAAGATGCAAAAGGTATGTGCAGCCTATCAATTAGGTAAATAGTCAAGGGCATCATTTCTGCATGATAAGCATGTTAGTGAGAATGTGCTAGAAATATTATATACAGATGTTTGGGGTCCTCCACAAGACCACATCTTTGGGTGGTTGCAGGTTTTATGTTACTTTGATTGATGACCATACATGAAAAGTATGGGTATATTTCATGAAAAAGAAGAGTGACGTGTTCACTCACTTCTAGAATTTTAAAGCTATGGTGGAAAAGTAGACAACAAATTTGGATAGTAAGATCTGATGGAGGAGGTGAATACATGTCAAATGAGTTTAGCAATTTTCTAAGAAATCATGGAATTTGACATCAGTTTTCATGCAGGTACATGCCACACAAGAATGGTGTTTTTGAATGCAAAAATAGACATATTGGAGAAATAACAAGAGTCTTGATGGCTAAGAAGAATATGCCTCATTGTTATTGGGTAGAAGCTATGCATATTGTGGTTTACATCATGAACAAAACTCCAACTATTGTTGTACATGAAGTTACACCTAAAGAGAAGTTCACAAGAAAAAAGCCAAACTTATCACATATGAAAGTTTTTGGCTATATTGCATATGTACATATTCCAGATGAGTTGAGGATGCAGCTAGATCCAAAAGCAAACAAATGTATCTTCATTAAATACTCCCTTGATCAAAAGGGATATAAATGTTATAACCCACTCATATGATAGGTGAAGGCAAGTAGAGATGTGGTATTTGATGAAATGTCAAGCTTCTATGGAGATGCCAAAGAAGGACTTACTCTTAAATAAAATGACAAAGAAAATGTTGAAAACTCAAGTGCAGAATCTCATGTTTTGAGTGGACTAGATGTTTCACCAAGTGATAGTTCCAACTCAAATCCATGGAGTGGAAGATTGCATTGAAATTTCAGTCCAGCAAATTAATCAAATACATCCACAAAAGGTGAAGAAAAGCTTTCTACTGGTAATAAAACATATACAGGTTTTCAAGACATTGATGGAGATTCAAGCGGTTAAGAAAAGAGTCTTGATGAGGAACTTGGATTGCCCTCTTTGAAGACTCCAAGAGTAAGAAAGGCACATGCAAATGATACAAGGAGTAGTGACCCATGACCTAAAAGATCTAAGAGGATAGAGAATTCAATGCAATGATTGACATATGATAGTTACACGGCTCAACTTTACCACTAGGCCCAATGTTTAGCTAGCCTAGGATTAGGAAACCTTACTTTTAACATAGCCTTTACCCTTGGCAAGTCTTACCTTATACACTTAGCGAATGGATTTCAAGAGCTCAAGGAAATACTTTGAAACCTCCAATGGGTTAATGGACCCTAATGAGAACGTTATGCTAAGATTAAGTATGGTGTTGTCTTTGGTGACATAAGAATGGGATTGCTTTCCATCCTGTAAAATGTATTGCAAACGTTTTTGAGATTGTTACCTATCTTCTACATGGTTGGAAAAACTATAGGATAATATCAAAACCTATAGGATAATATCAGGATAATCAACCACTCAAGATGAGCTCCAAAGATCAAGAAAACGAACTCTACTAGGCTCCCTTTACTTGGTATTAGTGTAATCTATGATGTAGAGATTTCCAAATATGAGAAGCTTTTATCAAAGGGAATTAAGTATTGGAAGCGTTTATGGAATTATGGGAGCCAAGATGAATTCAACTTGAAGGAATTGACCCTAACCTCAAGTAGATTCATGACGTTTGAGTTCTTATCTGAAGTTGCCACCTCGCTTGGGGAACAACCTAATAAAGTAAATAAAATGAAAATATAAAGATGGTCCAATATATAGTCAAGCCTTGAAAGTGGCCCATGAAGTAGAAGATCTTCATAAAGACTTTTTGGACGAGCAATTCAAGAAGATTTGAGACAACTATGTGTTACACAAAAACAAAACTTGTGGTACTAAGTAATGAAAAAATCAAAGATAAAGTCTTTTTATAATGCCACAATGCCCCACGTGTTAGACATCTTGTAGTTGACATGTCTTATGAGGTAGTAAAAGTAGTCCAAGTGTACATAAAGATCTACAAAACTATACTCGGATGTAACAAATGCATAATATATAAATGAAAACCACTTAGGATTGGAGGCCTTCTATATTCATTGAAAATATGTACATAAAGATGGTATAACATCTCAATGGATCTCATCATGGGCTCACCCAAAACCTAAAATGGATATGACCTAATGAAGGTTAATATTGATTGATTGATCAAGATGGCTAACTTTATTTCAATGTGTATAATCATAAGATTCCTAAATTGAAGAAGTTATTTGTGGAGAGATTGTATAACCTATGTGGTCATTCTAAAGGCAAAGGTTTTACCATATAGAAAAATGAAAAGAAATTTTCCAAGAGTTATTGTTTTCCACTTAGATACAAATTTATCCATCAACACACAAACAAAAATCTTTAGAAAAATGCACAAATTGAATCGATCAAGAACTTCATAGAATGTGTGTTGAGTGCATATGTTTCTCCCAACAAAGACACAAGGGTGATAGTATACCACTTCTTGACTTCCCTTACAATACTACCAAGCATTTTAAAACTTAATTTCCATTAGAATATATGAACTATTGGCATTCAAGGTCTACAAAAGCATGCAAACAACACAAGGAAGATGAAGAAGCTTGGAGGACAACGCACAATACTAAATGTATTACCACTAGAATGTACAAAGATAATTAACCCATTAGGCCAATATGCATATATACAAGCCGGGGAAAAAACCTCATCAAGAGGGCAAAAAGTGCCCCAATGGTTCTTGTGTGTTCACACACATCACTACCTAAATATATCAACAAATCCCCCCGGGAGTGATGTGGAGAACAAGGAGTTATCACTCATGTATAAGGAACTGCCAAGCTATCTAGAATCAATCCACAAAAGGAAGTAAGCCCAAAGCTTTGCGGAAAGCTTCAAACTTCTCCCTAGGCAGAGCCTTCATGAAAAGGTCTACAACGTTCTCCTATGTGGGCACATATGCCAAGCTAATCTCTCTAGTAGAGAAAATCTTCCGAACATAATGATAATGCACCTTGATGTGCTTAGTGCGAGCATGGAACACAGGGTTCCTCGCAACTACCAATGTGCTCTAACTATTAGTGAAGATGGTGGTAGAAGAAGACTAACCAATACCTAAATCAACCATAAGGTGTCTGAGCCACACACACTCAACATCCTCTATGAAAGCTACCCTATACTCGGTCTCACAACTAGAAGTGGCTAGAATACGCTGCTTCTTGAGCCACCAAGATATACATGAGCCACCAAGCATGAAGAAAAAGCCACTACTGGACACACAAATGTCATAGCAACCAGCCCAGTCAGAGTGAAAAAAAGTATGTAAATCTAGTGGTAGTGGTCCCCCCATGGGATAAAACAATCCAAGTAGCCAGGGAACACTCAAGTAGGAAAAGATGCACTTAACCACCTGCCAATGCTTAACACCTGGGCAATTCATAAACCTGCTCATATGCAAGACAAAAAGCTGAATATCTGGCTAAGTAATGCATAAGTGAATCAAGCATCCAACAGCCTGCTGATAGAGAACAGCATCCAATGCATCTCGACCATCATGAAGACTCAATCCCCAACCTGTCTCCCTAGAAGTGGTAATAGGTTTGTAGTCTTCAAGGCCAAAACACTGCAATAATGTGTCAATACATTTCATTTCACACAAAGCTATTACACTAGCACCTTGAATAAACTGAAAATCAGCTTGAAATCAACAATATGCTTCTCATTATTAATATATTTAGGTAGTGATGTGGTGAACACACTAGTAATGCTGGGGCATTTTTTTCCCTCTTTAGAAGGTTTTGTTCCCCTAGCTTGTATATATGCCTATAACACTAACATGTTACTTGTCTTTGTACATTCTAGTGGTAATACATTCAATATTGTGTGTTATGCTCCAAGCTTCCTTTTCTTCCTTGTGTTGTTCACGTGCTTCCATAGAAGTTTAACTCCAACAAGTGGTATCAAAGCAGGTCACCGCTCCATCTAGGGCATCGTGGAAACCTCTCTAGTCACAATCTCATAATTGCATGAAATTTTGTTAGCATAGTTAGGGTGATTAGGAGATCAAAACAGCTTCCTTCTCTAGTGCGGATATCGTGTTCAGAGCTTGTTTCAGCCTCCAAATGGAGTATGGTACTACTTTTGTAGGCTATGTCATCTTTTTGTGCCAAAGATATATACAGGTTTTGGTTTTCTAGTATAAGCGTCTCGAAGTCTGCTAGAGGTCTAGTGAAACTCGTTAGGATTCTTCTGTTCAACTTTTCAGATACAGTCATTTGTATGCATCAAGGTATTTCAGTCAGTGGCGGCTAAAAGTAGTGATGTATTCCATGTGTTGGCTGTTGAGGATAAATTGGATGATACCAGTTACCCATTGTGGGCTTATATGATGCGACATGTATTGGTTGCAAAAGGACTTTCGAATATTATGCAGGGTGGTGTTGAAAAACGTCCCATTACATATATAAATACAGGTATTGAAGTTAATTGCAGATGGCCTTGAAGATGTTGATGTTCTTTAGACTCCTATTCGTGCTACAATTTCTAGTGCACCTATTGCAAAGATAATTCTTTGGGATGGTAGAGATGCTCAGGCACATGCACTGATAGCCTTGTCTATCAAACTAGCCATTATTCCTCACATTCACTCTTACAGAATAGCTAAGGATGCCTAGGATACACTTACCACATTGTAGTAGGCTAGGAATGAGGCTCATGTTACTTACCTCGGAAAACAGTTGGAGCGTGAGCACATGAATGAAGGTGATTTTATGGAAATTTTTTTGACAAGGATCAAGGATTTGAAGAAACAATTGATTTTTGCTGATGAAGTCCTCCCTGATAGTTCACTTGTTTAGACTATTCTGAATGGTCTTTCGGACTCTTATCAGAGTTTTGCTTCTACTCTTCGTTTGATGATGAAAGGGAATCCACATGCCTTAACGTTTGAAGAGTTAGTTTTTTTTCTATTGCAAGAAGATCAATCTAGGCAGAACATGTCTATTATGCATGTTGTAGATCAAGCGTTCATGGCTAGTCAGAAGGGCAAAGGAAAATGAAGCTCTTCTACTAGTAAGCAAAAAGATGCTAGTTCTACACAATCGAAGAAGAAATAAAAAGATAAGAAGAAATCAGAAAAGTAGAAATACTGTAAAGAAAATGATCATGTCATTAAGAGCTGTCCAAAACTGGTTGCCAAAGAGATAAAGAAGAAAGAGGCGGGAATGGTTGTTGTAGAGGGCTCTATACCAAAAATAGAGTCTACTAATCTTGTGCAGGATGAAGAATGGGTGTTTACTACTGTTTGCATTTTTTACCCATCTTCTCATCAGTAGTGCATGTCTGTAGTAGAGTCAGATGTTTGATACTTTCATAGTGAGGCGACCAAACATGTTACCTAGCACCATAGTTTCTTCTCTTCACTTGAGCCTACCAGTATAGGGAATATTGTTACATGCACCAACAACTCCTCTTATCCTATTATGGGAGTTGGTAAGTTCATTCTGACTACTACTGATGGTAGTTCTTTTACATTGTTAGATGCTCTATCTGTGCCAGGGATAAAGAAGAATCTGTTATTAGTTTCGTTTTTAGCCAAGATTGGCTTGGTTGTGAAATTTGTTGATGGTAGATGTACAAATCATGATCTATCAAATGGCAACTTGATTATTGCTTCTAGCATTTTATCTCTTGGGCTGTAGAAACTCATATACATGATTCTCAGTCTATGTGAGATGCAAAGGTTTGGCATGTAGGTTGTGGTCATTTGAGTTTTGTTAGTTTGCTATGTGTGCAGAAATATGAAATGGTGTCCTCATTGCCAAAACTTGAGGCACCTGGTAAACATGTATGTGAATGCTATATTTTAAGCAAAATGTAGAATTCCTCGTTCCGAAGAGATGGTTTTGTTCGAGCTATATAGAAATTGTAGCTTCTTCATAGTGATGTATGTGGTCTTATGCAGACACCCTCTTTTGGAAACTATCTTTACTTCGTGACTTTCATTGATGATTTCTCCAGGCATTGTTGGAGCAGAACAATCAACAATTAGTGATTACATAAAATCCAGAAGTGGAAAGATGAATGAAAGATTGAAGATTAGTTTCAAGGAAAAGAGGAGATTCGGAAAAAAGTTCTTTTGTACATTAGTATTGTAAATATTTCAATATATTTGGAAAAATGACGAGTTAGACTTGTATATATATATAGAGATACGTGCTCATTGTGAGATAGAGATATAGAAGAGATAGAGAAGACAATAGACGTGAAGAATAGAAGAATAGGAGAGAATGAGATGAACATTATGTATGTCATCCATCAGATGTATGAAAACTTATGAGAAAAAAACGTTTTCAGAGAATTGCGCGTCGATCTTTTCTCTGATTCTCCTTTTGTGTTAAATCTTTTGAGAAATCCTTTTGTACATGTCTAAATCCATAGTTAATCTATCTATGGTTAAACTTTGAGAGTCCAATTGCAAACAAGGTGAGAGAATTTTGAATAGGAACATTCATATGTAAGAAAGTTCTGAGTGTCTTCTGAAATAGGCGTAGATTCAATGGTCAAAGAAATGGACAGTGCTCAATGTATAGTGTAACGTTTTACACAAATGAGGATTCAAAATTTAATTTGAGAGGTAAACCATCTATGAATAAAAGCATTTGCTTAAACGGGTTCTAGTTTTGGAGAACCATGTCTTAGAAGTTGCAGGTGTCAAAGTCGACATTACAGAGAGACAATTTCAGACATAGGTAAACTGTTTGAGTCATTTCTCACAATCTACTCAAGCATTTGAAGTATTTTAACTTGGAGAAGGTGTGCTAGCTTTAGGCAACACATTCTACAAAGTTTCATTGGAAACTTTACACAAATGATTAGTCAATGGTTGATTAATGTGCAGCAGACTTTTCTCACAAACAAGTTTCTTAATAGTTAGCTACTTTCTTGATAGTTTGGTACTTGTCTTCCAAAATTGGTTGGAGTTTATAGTTGTTCTTGATATAGAGGTGGTCTAACATCAAGAATAGCTTGTTCTTTTGGAGATTAACACTCTCCATTAGTGGTATCAGAGCAGGTTGTATCAAAATTGAGGAAAGGAAGACCCCGACTGCTGCAGACATACAAATTTCACATCTTTGAGGTACAAAAGGATAAAGTGTGAAAGAAAGATTGAAGGAAGATACATAAAGGTTATCAAAAGGATCAAAAGGAGTAATACTCGAAGTCAAGGTACATTCATTCCTTATAAGGATTAAAGATTTGAGATTACAGGTGAAGCAAGGATGGGAGATAGTCTCCAAATTGAAAAGTTGGATAGAGAGAACTGTCCAGCTTGGTCTATGAGAATGGAAGCTCATCTTATGAGCAAAGATCTGATGGGATACATAACAGGAGATGAAGAAAAGCCAGTGTTCAGAGATCCTAGTGTTCCAACTAGGGAGGAGCTTTCAGATATAAAGATTTGGATGAAGAGTGCACGACATGCAATGTATTCTAAAGACAAGAAGAAAGCTAGCAAATGAAAGCAACAATCACTTGAAGATGAAGGTACTCCAAGCCAAGCAAACTTCCTAAGAGGAAGAGGAAGTGGTAGAAGTAGAGGAAGAGGCAGAAATAACAAAGATAATGTCAAAGCTTGTTGGATATGTGGTAAGACCAATCATCTATCTCATGATTGTTGGCACAATAATCAAAGCAATGGTAATTTTAATCAGAATTTTAATCAAAGAGGTAGAGGTGGAAGATATCAGAGAGGAAACTTTAGAGGTAGAGGTGGTAGGAATTATTTTGGAAGAGGTGGAGGAAGAAGCTTCCAAAATCAGTCCTATAATAACACCTACTACAATTATGCATCAGATCAGAAAGAAGATTCGACTCTTATTATGAATGCAACATGTGGAGCCTCACATGAAGACACGAGAGTGTTTTATATTGATTTAGGATGTAGTAATCACCTGAGTGGAAATATTGCTTTGATGACTGATTTAGATCATAATGCAATTAATCATACAGTTCAGACAGGTGATAATACAAAGCACAAAGTAAAGTCAATTGGTTCAGTCAAAGCCAAAGATGGAAGCACTCTTTTGAGTAAGGTTCTGTATGTTCCTACAATTCCTAAAAATCTGATAAGTGTAGGACAAATTGTGGAAAAAGGATATGAGGTAAGGTTCACTAATGATGGAGTTTATGTTGAAGACCCTAGTCAAGGGTATAAACAGATTGTTACATGAAAGAAGGAAGGAAGGAAGGCTCTTCACATTAAAGATACAAGGTAATGTTGGACATGCTATGTTTACATATGGAGAGCAAAAAGTGTCTTAATTGGATCTTTGGCATAAAAGACTTGGACACTTTAATGAAAGAGGTATAAAAGAAATGATTAACAATGGTTCAGTGCTTGGATTGCCTAATGTTGCAGGTCAACACATGACATACAGATGTGAAGCATGTCAATTAGGTAAGGCTCATAAGCAATCATACAATAAGCATGGTTTTATGTATTCAGAAAGACTTGAATTCGTACATACAGATGTGTGTGGGGTCCTTCAAAGGATTTCAGTATAAATGGTTCAAGATATTATGTCATATATGTTGATGATGCTACCAGGTGGATCACAATCTATGTGATCAAAGACAAGTGAGAAGTGTTTAATACATTTAAACACTATCATGCATATGCGGAAAGAATTACAGGTCAAAGATTGAAGAGGTTAAGGTCAAATGGAGGGGGAGAGTATTTCTCTAATGAATTCAGTGATTACTTGTGGAATGCAGGTATAAAGAGAGAGGTTACTTGCAGGTACTCTCCTCAACAAAATGAGGTAGCAGAAAGAAGAAATAGAACTCTTGTTGAGTTTGCAAGATCTATGATGAAGGAGAAAAATTGTCCTAATTATTTGTGGGCTGAGGCTGTAAATATAGCCACATACTTGGTTAATAGGTTACCATGTAAAACCTTCAGGGTATGACACCATATGAAGCTTGGTGGGGTAAGAGACCTACCTTGGATCATTGTAGAATATTTGGATGCTTGGCATATGCATATGTGCCATCTCAATTGAGGCATAAATTGGAACCTAAAGCAGAAAAGTATGTATTCATTGGTTATGATGACAAGCAGATGGGTTATAGGTTGTGGAATCCATCCACAAAGCAATTTCTTGTGTCTAAGGATGTTACATTTGATGAGCAAGGTACTTGGTATGCAGGTACACTTAATAATCATGCAGAGGTTGAAGAAATTGTGAATCAAAGGAAAGGTAAATCAAAATTTCAAATATTTGATGAAGGTGAGAATAGTGAAGTACATGTTGAAGTTGAAGAAATGCCAAGATTTGGTCCAGAATGTGATGAACCAGAAACTTCAAGAAGTGGAGAAGTCACAAGGTCATCTAGGCACAAATGGCAACCTACTAGGTATAGCTATGATACTTCATTCTTGACTACTAAAGACTATGCTTATATGTTAAAAGCAGATGAAGATCCATCCACATATGATGAAGCCAAAGGGAAGAAGAATTGGGAAAAAGCTATGCAAGAGGAATATGATGCATTGATGGAAAATGAGACTTGGGATTTGGTTCCTAAGCCAAATAGTCAGAAGGTCATTGGATGTAAATGGGTATACAAAACAAAAAGGTGTACCTAGAGTGTATCTAGGTACAAAGCTAGACTTGTTGTGAAGGGATATGCACAAACTTATGGTGTGGACTATGATGAAACTTATAGTCCTGTTGCAAAGATGACAACCATAAGGACTCTTATAGCAATTGTTGCTTCCAAAGGTTGGAAATTATCTGAATTAGATGTTAAAAATGCATTTTTGAATGGTTATATTTAAAATGAAGTTTACATGGAGCAACCAGATGGTTTCAGAGATGAAGTGTATCCAAATTATGTGTTTAAGCTCAAGAGAGCTTTGTATGGGTTGAAGCAGGCCCCAAGGGCTTGGAATTACAGGCTTGTAAAGTTCTTAAAAGAACTTGGATTTCAAGCATCAAAGGCACATAGTAGCTTGTTAGTCAAAGCAAGTGAGAATGGATTTATTTATGTTTGTATTTATGTTGATGACATAATACTTACAGGAATAGATGACAAGGGCATACACATGATTAAGAAACAGATGGAGAAAGAATTTAAAATCAGTGATTTGGGAAATTTGTCATTCTCCTTGGGAATGGAGATTTCATATACTAAACATGGAGTATATGTAACTCAAGAAAGGTATCTAAAAAATTTGTTAACTTTAAAATGGAAGATTGCAGGATAGCACCAACTCCAATGGAAGTAAATCAGAGGTTGACTAGATATGGAGGAGAAGAATTCAAATATATGAAGCTCTATCAGAGTTTGGTGGGTAGTTTGATTTATGCTACATTGATAAGGCCTGATTTATCTTATGCAGCTGGAGTTCTATCTCAATTCATGCATTGTCCTAGAAAGGAACATTGGATTACAGGTCAAAGAGTACTTAGGTACATCAAGGGCACACTTAAAGAAGGTCTGTATTATGGATATACTTCAGATACAAGAGTAAAAATATATAGTGATGCAGATTGGGCAGGTAATTCTCATGATAGAAGATCAACACAGGGATATTTGTGTTATGTGGGAGACAAGCTAATTTCATGGTGCTCTAAAAAGCAACATACAGTTGCTCTATCAATGGTTGATTAATGTGCAGCAGAGTTTTCTGAGAAACAAGTTTCTTAACGGTTAGCTACTTTCTTGATAGTTTGGTACTTGTCTTCCAAAATTGGTTGGAGTTTATAGTTGTTCTTGATATAGAGGTGGTCTAACATCAAGAATAGCCTGTTCTTTTGAAGATTAACACTCTCCATAAGGCATGCATGGGTATATCCATTGAAAGAAAAGTCCAAAGTGATTATCTGCTTCAAACTATTTTTGGTTTTGGATGAAAATTTATCAGCATGTAAAATGGACACCCTCCCTTTTGATCAAGGAGGGGAATATATGTCTTCTAACTTTAATGCATTTCTGTCTAACGTGGGATAAAACATCACTGTATAGTGCTGTATACACCTCAATAGAGTGGAGTTGCTAGATGAAAGAATAAGCCACTCATGGAGATGGTGAGGTGTATAGTCAA
Organism: Ceratopteris richardii; assembly: GCA_020310875.1. Taxonomy (NCBI): domain Eukaryota; kingdom Viridiplantae; phylum Streptophyta; class Polypodiopsida; order Polypodiales; family Pteridaceae; genus Ceratopteris; species Ceratopteris richardii. The sequence continues at coordinate 127,557,739 of CM035419.1, forward strand.
GAGTCAGGCTTTACCACATAGTTTTTGGCTTGAGTCTATTATCTGTGTAGCATATGTACTTAACACGTGTCCAACTAAAGAGTTGTTGTCTATCACCCCATATGAGGCTTGGCATGGTTGCAACCCATCTATTGCTCATCTGTGTGTTTTTGGTTGCTTGGCATATGCATTAATGCCAAAACAACATCGCAAAAAATTGGATGCTAAAGTAGTGAAATGTATTTTTGTTGGGTACAATTCTGAAAGCAAAGGCTATCCTCTCTATCATCCATATACTAAATGCATTTTGGTTAGCCATGATATTGTTTTTGTGGAAGATGCTATTCAACCATTACTTTCATGTACTAAGGAGACATCTATTAGCTCCAAAGACATGTATGATACTTTGCTACCTCTTTTTTTACGTGGACAGTCTAGTGTTGGCCCTAATGAGGTGACTTCTTAGCCTTTACAAGTTCCATGTGGTGATGCAGATCATTCCATTTTCTATGAAAATGGACATGATGCACTTGTTGATGAGAGAGCCAAAATTGAGGAGGAAAAAACTCTGCCAAAAAGGCTAGTGTAGACTTTGCATGGTAGCAAATTAGATGGAGCTTTGTCATATCATACTCGTTCATGCTCTCATAGTTCCTCTTTTGCATCAAATTTCTATGCTATGGATGCATCTAGTCTCTGTGAAGAGAATAAGCATGTTTCATTTGATGAAGCACAAATTAAAAGAAAATGGATTGTTGTTATGCAATCTAAATATGATGATATAATGAAGAATGGTATCTGGTCTTTATGTGACTTGCCTCCTAGCAAGAAGGCCATTGGCACTAACTGGGTATACAAGTTGAAGCATAAGCTTGATGGAATAGTTGATAGGGATAAGGCCAAGCTTGTTGCAAAGGATTATGTGTAGGAAAGAAGCATCATTTTTTATGAGACCTTTGCATCTACATGTTGTATGACTACTATTTGTAGCATCTGTGCACTTGTAGCTCATCATGGTTGGAATGTAAATCTGTTGTAGAATAAGATTGCATTTCTGAATGGTGACTTGCATGAATAATTGTATGTTTTTCAGCCCTGTGGCTTTGTGTAGAAAGGGCATGAAACCTAGGTGTGCATGTTAAAGAAGGAATTATATGGTTTAAAGCAACCACCATGTATATGGTGTGAAAAGATACATGTCTATTTGATTGCACATGGTTTTGAGAACAGTCCAATTGAGAGCACCTTATATGATAAGTGTGCAAATGATGTGTTGATCATTGTCATTTATATCAATGGCATGCGGCTCACTAGTCATCATGACAAGCATATTGCTGATTTCAAGGCTGATTTCCATGCCTCATTTGAGATGTCTAATTTGGGGCATTAGCATCATTATTTAGGCATCAAGTTTATTCAAGTTGATGGCATAATAGCTTTGTTTCAAACGAAATATATTGACACATTATTGCAAAATTTAGGCCTTGAAGAGTGAAAACCTATTTCCACTCCTATGGAGACAAGTTTAAGATTGATTCTTCATGATGTTGGACATGCATTTGATCTTGTTCTCTATTAGAAGGCTACTGGATGCTTGATTTACTTATGCATTACTCAGCCAAATATTCAGTTTGATGTCTCATAGATGAGTAGGTTTATGCATTGCCTAGGTGTCAACCATTGGCACGTGGTTAAGCGCATCTTTCGCTAGTTGAGTGATACCCATCTACTTGGATTGTTTTATCCCATGGGGGGGATCACTACCACGATTTTTGCATGCTTTTTTTTTTTGACAATACTCGGCTGGTTGCTATGACATTCATGTGTCCACTAGTGGCTTCTGCTTCATGCTTGGTAGCTCAATTATATCTTGGTTGAGCAAGAAGCAGCCTATTGTAGCCACTTCTAGTTGTGAGGTTGAGTATAGGGCAGCTTTCACGCCACTATTGAGTGTGTGGCTCAGATGCCTTATGGCTGATTTGGGTGTTGGTTTGTCTTCAACCACCACCATCTTCACTGATAGTCAGAGTGCATTGCCAGTTGCGAGAAACCCTGTGTTCCATACTCGCACTAAGCACATTGAGGTGCATTATCATTTTTTCAGGGAGAGGTTCTCTGCTAGAGAGATCAACTTGGCATATGTTCCCATACAAGAGAACATTGCAGACCTTTTCACAAAGGCTGTGCCTTGGGAGGTTTAAAGATTTTCTCAAAGCTTTGGGCTTACTTCCTTTTGTGGATTGATTCCACATAGCTTGGCCCCTCCTTATACATGAATCCCAACTCCTTGTTCAATGCATCACTCCCAAGGGGGATTTGTTGATATTTTTAGGTAGTGATGTGTGTGAACACACTAGGACTATCGTGGCATTTTGTTTTCCTTTCTAGGAGGTTTTTCCTTCCATCTTGTATATGCACCTATAACCCTAATGGGTTACTTATCTTTGTATATTCTAGTGGTAATACATTCAATATTGTGCATTTTGCTCCATGCTTCTTCTTCTTTCTTGTGTTGATCACATGCTTTTGTAAACATCTATCTCCACACTCATGAGGAGCAGTGAGCAATATGTCATCAACATACATAATAATGATCAGAAGCAAAACATTTGCATAAGGTTCTCTCAGTTGGACTATTCTCAAAACCATGTGCAATCAGATAGGCATGTACCTTTTCATACCAAGCATGTGGTGCTTGCTCTAAGTGATATAATGCCTTCTTTGAACTGCACACCTAGTTTTCATGCCCTTTCTACACAAAGCCATGGGGCTAAAAAACATACACTTCTTTATGTAAGACACTATTAAAAAATGTAGTTTTAATGTCCAATTAATGTACATTCCAACCATGATGAGCTGCAAGTGTAAAGACGCTATGAACACTAGTCATTCGACATGTAGGTGCAAACATCTCATCAAAATCGATGCCTCTTTCCTATGCATAACCCTTTGTAACAAGCCCAGCCTTATACGTGTCAATTGTTCCATCACGCTTACACTTTAGCTTGTACACCCACTCAGTGCCAATGACCTTCTTGCTAGGGAAAATGCGTCTAGTTCATGGATAATAAAGAGGATAGCCTTTGCTTTTAGAACTCTACCCAACAAAAATACATTTCATCGCTTTGTCATTCAATTTCTTGTGATGTTGTTCAGGCCCTAATGCATATTCCAGACAACTAAAAACACGCAAATGAGCAACAGATGCTTGTGACCATGCCAAGCCTCATATGGATTGATAGATCACAATGCTTTAGTGGGACTCCTGTTAAGTATATATGTGGCACACATGATAGTCTCAAGCTAGAGACTATGTGGTAAAGCTTTACTCTTGATCATACACCTCGCCATCTGCATGAGTGATCTATTCTTTCTTTTAACAACTCCATTCTGTTGAGGTGTATATGAAACTGTACACTAATGTTTTATCCCACATTCAACCAAAAATGCATTAAAATCTAAAGACATATATTCCTCCCCTTGATCTGAATGGAAGGTGCCCATTTTACATGCTGATAGATTTTCAGCCAAAACAAGAAATTGTTGAAGCACATAAACACTTTAGACTTTGCTTTCAATGGATATACTCATGCATGCCTGCAAAAATTATCGATGAAAGTCACGAAGTAAAGATAGCTTTTGGGAATGAAGAATGTTGTATTTTTCCCAAAATATAGCCTTCACAAACATGTTTATCAAGTGCCTCAAGTTTGGGCAAAGAGGACACCATTTCCAATTAATGCAGGCATAGCAAACTAGCGAAATTAAGATGACCAAAGCGTTTTCATAGAGATTCCCATCTGTACTCTCGCTTCTACTTGCCTCAAATTAGAACATTGTTTAGAACAAAGGTTCACAATATGATTTGTGGATTTCGGGGAGATCGTCTCCCCTAAAGTCATTAATGACAACAATCCTTAAAGCATGATCTCCATTCAAAAGGACATTTAGACATCTATTTGGATCAAATACATCAAGACTAACTTTAAAATGCTAATAGCAATATTATTAAGAAAGAAACAACTGATTCTCTCGAGGACAACTCTCCACCGTAGAGGCTTCCTTCCGAGGGATCCAAGCTTTATGTAGGGATTCTTTCTTGCAATTGCATGAGTTAAGCTCTAGCGAAATATTTTCAAAGTGCAGGAGCTATCAAGATGGTCGAGGTCATCGTTGTCCGAGGAACTCAGAGAAGTCGTGGCTTTGCATTTGTCAATTTACGTACTATGGAGGAAGCAAATGAAGCCATTTCTCATTTTGATGGTGGGGAGCTCATTTTCTATGCAAGTGATGGACAATTACATTCTAATATTGATAAGCAAAATGAACTTGACACGAAAAATCTGGTGACATGAGAGCAACCGTCGTAGAAGGAAAGAGCATGATTTAAAGTGAAAGAAAACTGAAGAAAGCGAGGGTTGTCTGGGCATGTGGATGGAGAAAGTGGGAAAAAAAAAGCGGAAGAAAGGGGCAGTTCTGCATGATGGGGGCACGCGATGTTCACCTTGGGCAGAGAATTGAAGTGAAAAATTACGTTTTTTATGGAGGGGGGTACTGTTCTAAGGAGGCACACTTAACTACGGAGGTCTGATAGGATTGAGATTTTTTTGTTTGAGAAAAGGAGGCCAATGGATGCGGATCTTAAGAGGCAGAGATAGAGAGAAAAAGAAGGGGAGTCAGAATCTAGGCCTTGCTTGATTTCTCATCCACTATCTTCATTTATGATTCAATGTTAAGAATGCGTAATAGAAGTTTTTGGCGGCTACTGCTGTAGCAATCTTTGCAGCAACTATAGCCGGCATTCTGAATCTTCATGCGCACGTATGTGATCTGGAAGATCAACCATATGGAGCATATATGATAAAGTTTTCTAGCGCTAATTCTACAGCTGCGGTATCTGATCAATTTGGCGCAATTCTAATGCATTGAATTTCTCAAACGCTGCTCGTATGAAAAGAATGACTGATGCAGCAATACATTTCAATACTTTAAGCACATCAACTTGAAGAAATACAAGTTTTCAGAGAACCGATACACAAATAAAAGTTTTGAGATGCTGATTCAATCTTGAAGAATCTGGTGCTATGCTTACAGCAATTGAAGACGTTCAACTAACGTTTTTGGTACAGATGTAAGCCAATCTTTCCTGATATTTTAACTCTGAATTAATCATTACTGCGCAAATTTAGCATTGAGTTTGTATACTCAGAAATCTCCTTTGACGAAGCTTTGTGTCAAATTTTGATTTGTGAATGGACACAAATACTGTCGTATATTCCGAATTCGGTTAGATCTACAGTACATGATATTGATGTTGATGTTTTGTGGTTATTCCGCAATTTGTTTCTGTACGAATCTAAGTTCTTCCTATCCTAAGTCAAAAACATTAGTGAAAAGCGATAGATTGAGAGCATGAAAATTCGTGGCCAGTTGCATTGTTAAGATGTTGACGCTGTGACCATCTAATTTATGTAAACACATATTGATCATTCAATCTGTCATATACCAAAACTCGTTCTATCATACTTTGAAGTTTATCTGCCGACATACTAATTTATAGCATAAATTTACTTTCTAAAAACATCAAATAATATTCACAGGTTGAATTATAATACATAACTTGATTTCATACATTGAAATCCAATTAAATCTAACTTCCGAGAGCACTATAGATTTTTAAGAAATATATTAAGTAAGAATTGATTCACATTGATGAGGTTGAAAAGTCCAAGTTTGTTTGCTTTATGATTTGCAAGGCCTTCCAAATTATGAAAATATTTTTAGAGTTTTTAATTATATGATGAGTCTTTGATTTTGAGCTCAATGTTTTCCTGAGTTTATATATGCTCTCTGGGTCCTCATCACACCTGAGCTTGCTGTAAGCACCCAGCGTGCGTCGAAAGATTGGTGGTTGGCTGGATCCACCGATCGAGCATCCAATACCTTCCGATAGCATGCATGCCATAGATTTGTATCTGACATAGCCTAAGAATCATGTAGTGCACATGCCAAATCATTCATAGATTTTTCATAGTTTATGAGTTTATATGGCCCACGATATAAGATGCTAGAACCAATAATCACATCAACATTTGACGGATCATGAACTATACATCTATCATCAACAAATTTCACAACCAAGCCAATCTTGGCTAAAGCTGAAACTAATAAGAGATTCTTCTTGATCCTTATCACAAATGAAGCATCCGACAATGTAAAAGAACTATCATCAACAATAGTCAAAATGATCTTACCAACTCCCATGATAGGATAAGAGGAGTTTTTGGCGCATGTGACAGTATTCCCTATAGGGGCAGGCTCGAGTAAAGTGAAGAAACATTTGAGTCTACTATAAACATACACTGTTCAATAGAAGCTGGGTCAAAATTACAAACAATAATAAACTCCCATTCTTCATTTAGATTAGATTAGCAGCCTTTGTTTTTGGTGTAGAGGCGTCTGCAACAACCATTAGAGCCTCTTTTTTTTTTGCCTCTTTCGTAGCCAATTTTGGACAATTCTTTATGACATGATCACTTGCTTTACACTACTTGAAAAACGATATGTGCTTTTCTATTTTCTTGTAATCTCTGTCATCCTTCTTTGATTGTGGAGAATTAGAAGATTTTTGCTTACTAGTAGAAGAGCTCCATTGACCTTTGCCCTTCTTACTAGACAGGAAAGCTTTATGTGTAACACACATAATGGACATGTTTTATGTGTAACACACATAATGGACATGCTCTACTTAGACTCGTCTTCTTGCAATAAAAGAGAGACTAAATGCTCAAATGTCAAGGCATTTGGATTTCCTTTCATGATCAAATGAAGAGTAGAAGAAAAACTATATTATGAATTGGGAAGACCATTCGTATCACTTTGCACATGTGAACTGTCACGCAAGACTTCATCAGTAGAAATCAACTGTTCCTTCAAATCTATGATCTTTGTTAGAAAAGTGTCCATGGAATCACCTTCATTCATGTGCTCACTCTCAAACTATTTTCAAAGGTAAGGAGCATAAGCCTCATTCCTTGCCTGGTATAAAGTGATAAGTATATCCCATGGCATGTTTGACAGAGAAGGCTATCAATGCATGTGCCTGTGCATCTCTACCATCCCATCAAATTTCCTCTATAGTAGGTGTAGTAGGAACCATAGCAGGAATAAGAATCTTTGGGATATCACCATCTTTGATGCCATCTTTATCAGCTTTAGTACCCCTATTTGGAGGTGTAAGAAGATGTTTTTAGACACCCTGCACAGTATTCCAGAGTCCCTTTGCCAGCGATACATGACACATCATATAAACCCATAATGGGTAATTCCTACCATCCAACTTATCCTCAGCAACAACATACGGGATACATCATTGCTTTCAATCATGGCCATTGACTAAAATCCTGATGTAGAAAATTAATAGTATATCAAAAAGTTGAACAGAATTACTATTGTCAAAACTAGCCTAAACTAGTATATCAATCAAGATTAGAGTTGATAGACCACATGAAATTCATCTTAAACACATGAACCATGAATCAAATAGGAAATACAAGAGATAAAAACAATAAAATAACAACAAAGAGTCTTACACACGACACCGCATTGGGTACCAACCATCCCTCGCAATCATCTGATTGAGTATTTGCCATCCACATCTTTATTATTGAAAAGAATATGTATACAAAGATTGAGAAGAATTGCTGAGGAGAATAGCATCAAAGATATGAAAAGAGAACATGATAGAAGAGGAGGGCAGCAAGCTCTCGCATCCCAAACACACGTGGCAATCTTTGATTTTGAGGGCCTTTTGTTTGTCTAGAGAAAAATCTCTACAAAGTTGTAGATCTTGCAGTTTTCCTGCACCAACGTGGGCTCTCTTTAAAGATCCTGAATAGATTTCGTATAATGATCGAGTTTCTACAAAGTGGTCTATTTTTAGCCGCTCCTTTAAAAACAAGTTGCATGTCATGTCTCCATCACTCTTTTCCTTGTATGAAGCTTTATTAACCATAAATATTATTTGTGAATTACATAGATTGAGACTCTGAACCTTAGAATAGAATTTAATGGAGAATTTGATAAAATTGATGTAAAAGTCTATTGAAATTAGATTGAATGTTTGTAAAAATAGTAATGGGATAACAATCCTCCCAGGTAGGATAGAAATTCTCCTTAATTGCTCGAATAAAACAATAGTATGTATAGACAAGAGGTAGACTTCGATACATGTTGATGCCGATCATTGCCAATAATCATAGGGAACTTCCTAATTCTCATCATCGTATCCTGAAATCAAGTATACACTAACATTAATGTAAATTAAATTAGAATCAAATCAAAGAACGTAGCCTGTATAAGTTTCATATGTTAGTGTGCACCCCAACAATGACCAAACACAAGCATGACCACAATGTGACAAGTAGGTAGTGCACAAAGGAAAAGGGCAAAACTTGATTCAAGTATAGACCACAAACATAGAATCTAGAAGAGGGAAAAACCTCAGTCATAAAGAAATCATGTGTAGAGACCACAAACATAAAGTTTGGAAGAGGGCAAGACCTCAATCATATACATCATGTGAAAAAAAAGTACCTATTGATATAGCTGGAAGAGGCCAAAACCTCAGGTAGGAAATACCCAAAAACTAATCAAGAAGAGGAAAAAACCTTAGGTAGCTCAGGTATGTTGATTTGATGTGCTTCTAAGAGATCAAGATGAGATTGGTAGAAACTCTGAGGCATCCATTTGGAACTTTCAAGGCCATGATTTTTATAGATATTTCCGATGCATTCTTCCACTACGAGTGAAAGTATGTTGATGATCTATAATGGCTCCTCGGACTAGAATCTCACTATCTTTTTCTTACAAGGGAGGGTTATCAATGACAGGAATTGTAGGTACAGGACCCCTGTAAGGACAAAGGAGACTAATGTAAAAGGCATTATGAATTTTCCAGGAATCTAGAATGGCCAACCTAAAACTATTGGCATTAATACATTGAACAATTCAGAAAGGGCCATACTATCTAGGTGCCAATTCAACTTTTGGATGAGTCTCAATACTTATAAATCGTCTTTTCTCAATTCTAAGCATGAGATGATCTCCCTCTTTGAACTCCATGTGTTTTCTCATTTTTTTTGTGATGTTCTTCCTCACATGTGTGAAAATGTAGGAGGTGCATTAATGAGTCCAAAAGGCATGACTATCTGGTGCAAGGTAAGATCTTCTAGACAAGGCATCTGCCTCACCTTGTTGATGTCTCAGACGATACGTGATAAAGTCCAATCTGGTAGAAAGTTACTCCATCAAGATTGCCTTCTATTGAGGATGCGGGTGGTCCTAAAATACTCTAGGTTCTTATTATTTGTTTACACAATAAGTTTATGAGCTGCTCCTTCTAGATGGTGATGCCAGGTTTCAAATGCATCCACTATGGCAAGAAGTTCTTTATCATGAATTTCATAATTAAGTTTTGGAGGGGAAAATTTCCTTGAATGATATGCAACTGGATGTAGGTGTCCATCATCTCCATATTGGGAAAGAATGGCCCCTAGGGCAAAGTCTGATGTATCTGTCTCTAGGAAGAAGGGCTTACTAGAATCAGGATGAACTAGAATTAGGGCAGTAGTGAATGCTGATTTCAAGGTCTAAAAGGATTTCTTTGCTTCTTTAGTCCATGAGAACTTGGAGTTCCCTATAAGCTTGGTAAGATGTGCTACTATCTTGGAGTAATCTTTGATGAATATCTTGTAGAAATTGGCATACCTTAGAAAGCATTGTACATCACAAACACATGAATGTGGTTGCCAATCAAGGATTGTCTCAATCTTCTTAGGTTCCATAAAAATTCCTTTATTTGATACAATGTACATCCTAAAACTTCCACTTTTGTCTTATGGAAAGAGCACTTCTCCAATTTTGAATATAATCCTTTTTTTCTTAGTTTCTCTAGGACTATCTTTACATGACATTCATTATCCTCTATATTTTTGGAGAATATCAAGATATCCTTAAGGTATATTACAACAAACGCATCTAAATTCTCTCAAAAGATATCATTCATCATATGTTGGAAGAGATCTGGAGCATTTCTAAGGCCGAATGACATAACTACATATTCAAAATGGCCATACCTTGTTCAAGATGTTGTCTTCCATTCGTCTCCTTCTTTGATCTTGAAAAGGTTGTAAGCTCCTCGAAGATCAATCTTCCTAAAGAATTTTGCTTTTCCAAGGCGTTCCAAGAGCTTCTATATGAGTGTTAGAGGGTATCTATTCTTTATAGTGGCTTTATTCAATCCCCGATAGTCTACACACATCCGGAGAGTCCCATCCTTCTTCTTTACAAATAAAATAGGAGCTCCTACTGGAGACTTTGAGTGTTTAATAAACCCCTTTGCTAGATTCTCATCAATGTTCTTGCATAGTTCTATAAGTTCCTCTAGGGATAGTCTGTAGATTGGTCCAAAGGGTGGTTGTGCTTCCTCTTGAAGATCTACGGGACAATCATAAGGTCTATGTTATGGGAGGATATTTGCATTCTTCTTTTCAAAAACATCTGTCTGAGGCATTTCAAGCAGATTTGATCCAGCTTCTTCGTGAGTTCTCTGATGTTTTTGCCTGGGATTATCGTGATATGAAAGGTCTGGATCCTCGCATCTATCAGCATCGGGTCGTGCTCAAACCAGAAGCAAATCCGATTAAACAATCTAGCTACCGAATGAATCCTAACTATGCAGCACAGCTCAAGGAAAAACTCGATCGGTTACTGAAAGTAGGATTCATTGTCCCAGTTGAACATGCTGAATGGATCTCGTCGATCTTAATTATTCGAAAGAAAAACAAGCAGCTCAGAATCTATGTAGATTACCGGAAATTGAATGCATCCACAGTACCTGACCCGTTTCCTCTTCCCTTTCTCGACACAATGCTGGACAAGGTGGCAGGAAACGAGATGTACTCCTTTTTGGATGGTTAGAGTGGCTATAACCAGGTCCGAATGGCTGAGCAAGATATACCGAAAACAACGTTTATTACGAATTGCATGTTTTGCTTGTACAGTCATGTGGTTTGGGTTAAGGAATGCTCCTAGTACCTTTCAGCGTTGTATGCAAGAAATTTTTTCACCCTACCTGACTTCTTTTATGCAAGTATACTTAGATGATTTCTCTTTATTCGGCAAAATTATGGCACACCTGTATCATCTACGGTGTTGTTTTGAGAAATTCCGCGAATACCGACTTTGCTTGAGCCGAACAAAATCTATCTTTGCGGTTTCTTGTGGTAAACTACTTGGCCATATTATATATGCACAAGGCATAGAGGTTGATCCAGACAAAGTTGCAGCTGTGTTGGAAGCACCTGTACCTACCACACCAAAAGAAGTGATGCGCTTCCTAGGACAAATTCGGTGGCATGGTCGCCATTTACGGTGGTTAGCTCATCTCGCTACACCACTTAATCGACTCATGACGAGCACTCCACGACAGTTTGAATGGACTCCAGAATGTCAAACTGCCTTTGAACGTTTATAAGAATTATTGACCCAGGCACCAATTTTGCAACCCCCAGATTGGGAACGCCCGTTCCACGTCTTTGTTGATGCCTTAGACATAGCAATTGGAAGTGTTTTAATGCAGCAATCTGATAAGTGGTTCAGGCCTGTCTATTACACGTCGTCGAGTCACTCCTACTGAACGAAATTATTCAGTAACTGAAAGAGAATGTCTCGGTTTGGTATATTCTGTAAAGAAATTCCGGCATTATTTGTTCGGCCGAAAATTCACCTTTCATGTGGATCATGCTGCGCTAGTATATCTGGTCCGACAGCAGCATTTAGATGGTCGCATCGCACGTTGGGTTCTATTGTTACAAGAATTCGATTATGAAGTGATTCATCGACCCGGCACTGCACATGTATTAGCAGATTTTCTCTCTCGATTAGATTCCGGTGAAGCTTCGGTGGGTGTTGATGACACCACACCAGCAATTTATGTTATTGAAACAACTAGTGATGAATCTACAGAACCTCCTGTGAAACCTACCTACTATGATCAGTTATTAACCTTTCTTACTGATGGATGTCTTCCCCCTCAAACTTTTCCTGTGATGATGCAGAAAATTGCAGTTTATAGTCGCAGATTCCGGTTGATCGCCAGACAATTGTATTATATGGATCACATTGGGGTCTTGCTTCGTTGTATTCCTCCACATGAAGTAAACTCGGTTATCTCGATGGCACATTCAATACCTTCCGGTGGACATTTTGGAGCAGCTTTAACGCACCGGAAAATTCTGCAAAGTGAGCTCTAGTGGCCTACTATGTACAAAGATGTGACTCAATTTGTGATGCAGTGTGACAATTGTCAACGATCTGGCCAGCCATTACAACGCCATTTCTTTCCTCTACAATCTGTATTACCTTTGGAACCTTTTCAGAAATGGGGTCTTGATTTTATTGGACCAATCACACCTCCAACAATCCTTAGCAACAATCGCTCCATTCTGACATGTACAGATTACGCTACTAGATGGGCAGAAGCTTGGGCCTTACGGTCCGCTACAGCTGTTTCGGTGGCCAAATTCCAGATGAAAGACGTATTCCCACGTTATGGATTACCTTTGGAACTTGTCACTGACCAAGGAACACACTTTGCTAATAATTTAATGCGAGTGCTCACACACACTTTTCAGATTCTGCATAAATTCAGTTCACCGTATTATCCTCGTGCTAATGGCTTAGCTGAGAGTACAAACAAAACATTGTTGAATATGCTTCGTAAACTCATTGAGGAATCACCAGAAAGATGGGATCAGTTGCTACGTGCAGTATTATGGGCATACCGAACTACAATCAAAGTAGCAACCGGACTGACTCCTTTCAAGCTCGCTTATGGGCTAGAAGCAATAGCGCCAATGGAACTTGTAGTACCCAGCTTACGCGTGGCTATCACTCAAAAACTGTTACCTGAAGACTCTTTGTCATTTCGGTTGGACACATTCAGAGACTTGGATGAACATCGCTGGGAAAGTTTTCTGACCCTTCAAGAAGTTCAGTTGCGACAAGCTCGTACTCATGATCGGTATCTCAAAACACCAGTTTTTCCGGTGGGACAGTTTCTGTTATTTAATAATGCTATATCAAATTGTGCGGCTGGAAAATTCAAATTACAGTGGTTCGGTCCTTACCGGATTACTAAACAAGTGGGCCCAGCTACTTTTCGGTTGACTACATTGATCGGAGTTCCTCTTCCTAAAGTGATCAATGGTTCAAAGTTGCGGCCGTATCACCAAGCACCTGATTCTCACTGACGCATCCTTCGTGTTTCCACGTGTTATTTACTTTCTTTTTTGTTTTTGCATGATTAATTAAATAAGTCTGTAAATATCCTCGTTTTGATATCTAATTATGATCAACAGCCACCTTGCATTATCGATTCTGCACATGCATGCACGCCATAGTTATGAAGGTTATCATCTCAACATCGCGTGATGATTAACAATTTCGATCACCTCCCGTTACCGAGTATCTACTTAATCTTCTTCTTTTCGTTGTTAATCGCTATTGTGTCTGCGTGTTTTGTGTGCTTTGTGCTTTCTGCAATCACAGTGTAATCATGCTACTTCGCGTGCGATTCATGGAAGCTTTAGCAAATTTTGCTACCTTCTGTGATGGACTCCCTCAGGACATGATTGAATTCTTGCGTGTTCGAGGTTTGTCCAACTTTGCTGAATTGCCCTGGCATTCAGTGGAGTGTCATCCATATTATGCTCAGATTATCGCTGCTATTGCTGCCATACCTGCTACGGAGCAGAGTTGGCCTATTACGTGTTTGCCATCTTGTGCCGTAATCACCCTATAGTCATTTGCTGCCGCTTTCCGACTCTCTCTAGAAGGACGAGAGAATGGTCCTAACCTTTCGATTGCTACTATGATTGAATTGTTCCCCAGGCACTCTTCGAATGAGTATGCCATACTTTGTCACCCTGATCCTGAACGGACTGCCCTTCAATTTTTAGTAGCCATACTGAACTTACAGAAATGCACTTACGGGATTTCTTGCCCGTTCTACTCGATGATTGACATGGCTGCTAGAGAGCCTGTCAATTTTGCTTCTTACTATTTCTGGTGCATTCACCGTGAATGCATTACGGTCATTAAGCATGTTAACAAAGGTGATCTCCCACGATCACGTCTTCCCCACATCCTGACATTTCTCTTTCTTGCCCTCCAAGCAGCGCAACCCCCACCAAGAGCTCCAATTTTGTATCATGAAGAATCTGCCCAGGTGCTCGAAGACGACGAAGAAGATGATGAAGACCTTTTCCAGCTCCTCGGCAGGAAACGCAGAAAGATAAGCACCTCTGAAAGTCAAGAATAAGGTTCCGTCACTGGAAATAAAGAAGAAGCACATGAGGAAGAGAGATTCCACGACACAGTCAGTTCTATACATGTGGAATCTTCTGGTCAATCCGCTACGGATAAGCAGCAGGAACAAAGTGTTTCTAATATCAACTCTGATGCAGTTTCTTCTCGAGAAGAGTCTCAGCAACATTCTAAAGAAGACGTGCAAGTCCTTGTTGCAGAAATCTTTGAGGAAGTGATTACGACCGTGGATACTCTTATTGCCAGTACTGAAGCGAATAAGTAGCAATCCGCCGGAACCGCATTAGTATCCAATACTCTTCTTCCCATTCCTCCACGCATGCCTCCGATTGAACCCATTGTCCCTGTTCCACCCTTTGTTCCTGAAGAACTTGCCGCTTCATCCTCCTCACCCAATTACTCTCCATCGGATTCCACTCATCTCTTAGCAACCTCTTCATCCCAGCCTATTCCTCTAATGCCCATGTTTACCGAATTAGAATCAATGGGCGGTATGCTCATCCAGTTTTCCCAGCAACTTCCGATGCAACTCAGGGAGATTACGGACAATATCCGACACAAATTACAACACAAAGTGGATGTATTAGAAGCAGATATTTTTCCATTACAGGAGGAAGCGGATGTTGTAAAGGACGAAAATCATGCTCTGCATGTGCAGATTCAATAGCTCCAGGCTCGCATTGCCGAACAAGATTCGTTGGTCAACCAAGGAGATGCTGCGTTGGCTGAATTAAGAGCCAAAGATGAGTTAGTAATTGTTGCTGATGCGAAAATTCTTTAGTTAAAATAGTTAGCCCAGGATCGAGAAGATGCCCATATAGCACTAGGAAATCTGTTAGAAGAAACTAGAGAGCAGTTAGATGAAGTCGTGCAGCGAGGACAGGAAATGGCGGATTTAGCCAAACGCACTAATGAAGAACTCCAGAGAACAAATTCTAATTTGTTTGAAGCAAATACTGCTCTTAAAAACCAGATGACATTGGACGCTCAACTCCAGAAGGACGTCGCAGGAACTCGAAGAGAGCGTGATGCTTATTATCAGACCATACAATATCAATCACACGAATTGGAGAGAAGAGAAAAGTAGCTCGGAGCTCAAGCAGAGCGTTTATCCCGTGTCGATCAACAAATTGCCGATATGAAATTGAGCCGGGATGCGGCAGTGGCCAATGACTTTTACCTGCAGGAAGCGTTTTTGCAGACTCAGGATGAAATATTAATGAGTCAAGTAATTGCCGCTAGTTCTCTTCGTACAGATTTGTAGTTAGTTGAACCCGATATTTTGAAGCAAATGCTGGATTCTCTGAAGCAGAAAATTTCCAGAACATTTAAATTAGCTCGAACAATGTATATTCAGGGTATAGTCGATGAGCCCTAGATTTTATATACCTGCGGGTTCAAGTCCACCGTGCGTGCCAGTGTAAGCCGTCGGATTGGCAACTGTAAATCTTTTTCTTTTCATATTCCGCACGAACCGGAAGGTCGTTGCGTAGAGTTGTAACTATTTATAATCTAATGAAAGGACGCTTCGGTAACGATCAGGAGAATCGCCAAACTGTCTGTCTAGGCGATTGCGTTCTGTGATATTGTCATAGCGTGGTGTTGAGAAATCTGAGTATTACTGTTCTTGTCTCTGTTTGATTACATTAGCTTATGTTTGGGCACAGTTCCTTTAAGTTAGAGAACATAAGTCTGTATTACGGTAATGAATAGCTTTGGCGCTGTGTATTGAGAACGTATCAACTGGAGTGTAATCGATAAGGTTGTGGAAGAACTAGCAATAGTCTGATTGCAGACAGTAAGACTGTGAGAGAATGAACTAGAGTCTTCATAAGTAATTCGTATTAACAGAGATTTTTAACATTAAGATACGGTGATGTGAGTGAGTTAATTAGGAAAATCAAGTATAGGGCCTCTGATTATCAGACCCCTTCCACTCCCAAGAACCCAAAAAGAGCTTAAACGCACCTGTGACGGCAAACGCACGTTTAACACATCTTCAAACCCTTTGTACTGATTGGGTGGCTGCACTCAATCATCTTCTTCGATTCTTTAGCTGGTATGGCATAGATCATATATGTTCATTCCTTCCTTACTGCATGTATGAATGCCTTGGCTCCGACATATGTTGGGTTCTTCTTGATATCTCGAGGGGCGATTTTATTCTTTTCCCAATTGATGACTAGATTATGCTTCTTTACCCAGGGCAATCCAATGATAACTAGATGTATTGGGATCGATATTACATTGAAAAATATGTGGGATTCATGGTCACCATGGTGTACTCTTAATGGTGTGGTTTCCATGGTTATATTCCCAGATGCTAGATGTTATCCATCGACTATTTCAACTACTATTGATTTTTTCTTTCAAAGTACAAGAAATTCCATGTTTTGGAACCAATCCTTCATCCATGAAACACGAGGAGGCTCCTGAATCTACTAGGGTTGTAAGGGAAAGGGTCTTCTTGGGCATGATTAACTTGATAGGTGCAAGACATGTTTCTATGGGTGTAGCTGGAACTATGATATGCTTTCTTATATCATGGCTCGGCTGCATGGTGTCTTTTACAACTGTACTTCTTTGTTTCCCTGATCTAGAAGGGTGGCTGCGACTCTAGAGTTTTTTGTCTTATTTTGACATATAACTACAATATGCCCAAGGTTTCCATAATAGAGGCATAACTTGTTATCTCTCCTTCTTTGTTTCTATTGTGGTGTTAGTGGCGAGAACCTAGTTACATCTATTTGCATAGATTCAAGCATAGACTCATCTTTAGGAGTGGGTTGGAAAGGTTTCCATTGGTGAGGTCTTCCTTCTACTTGTTTTTCTTGTTTCATTTCAAAAAGTCAGTTATCACATTGAATAGCTTCCATGATGTAATCATTCAATGTCTTAACCTTTGGCATCGTGAGCAGAAGGTCTTTCACATCATCTCTTAAACCCCATCTAAACTAGCTTATGAAATAATCTTCATGCTACGTGAGATCACATATCAACTACCTATATTCTGATGCATAGGTAGAGGCAGCTTGGTTACCTTGACATAACTTCCAAAGTTTTGTTTCTTCCACTCGACTTGTGTCTTCATCTCCAAATGTGGCGATGACTTCTCAAAGAAGAGGCCATGAGGTTTATGTCGGGGTACCTTTGATCTATTGCAAGTGTCATAGGTTTGGATATATACTTTGACTTCCTTCCACATTTGAGGCCACAGAAAATCCCTTGATATGATTTCTATTTTTTATTCACTCCAAAATGTCCTGCTGCAAGGTTGTCATGACGTTGTTGAAGTACTTGGATCCTAGGCTTTAATAGAGGGACATACAATAGGTTCTTATAGATTAGTAATACATCCTTTTCGTGAAATTCGTTTATTTCTTGGACTTTTCCTTCTTGAGATTACGACTTAACGTTACAAAACAATTCATCTTGTGGTAGATTCTCTTGGATCAAATGATTCAAGGCTGAGTCTTCATGATGGCTTGAAGAAATAGCTGCTAACTGGAGATGCTCAGGCTTGAGTAATACACTCTCTTATTGATGAAAGGCCTCTTCACCCTTCTTTGGTGCAAGGATGATATGTGATGACAAAGTCAAACCTGGATAGAAAGTTAGTCCACCGAGATTGCCTTCTATTGAGGATGCGGGTGGTCATAAAAATACTTTAGGTTCTTGTGATATGTATACACAGAAACTTTACGAGCTGCTCCTTCTAGATGGTGATACCACGTATCAAATGCATCCACTATGGCAAGAAGTTCTTTATCATGAATTTCATAATTAATTTCTAGAGGGGAAAATTTCCTTGAATGATATGCAACTCGATGTAAGTGTCCATCATCTCCATATTAGGAAAGAATGGCCCCTAGGGCAAAGTTTGATGCATCTATGTCTAGGAAGAAGGGCTTACTAGAATCAGGATGAACTAGAATTCGGGTAGCAGTGAATGCTGATTTCAAGGTCTGAAAGGCTTTTTTTTGCTTCTTCAGTCCACGAGAATTTGGAGTTCCCTGTAAGCTTGGTAAGAGGAGTCACTATCTTGGAGTAATCTCTGATGAATATCCTATAGAAGTTTGCAAACCTAAGAAAGCTGTATACATCTCAAACACATGAAGGTGGTTGCCAATCAATGATTGTCTCAATCTTCTTAGGGTCCATAAAAACTCCTTTATCTGATACAATGTACCCCGAAAATTCCACTTCTGTCTTACGGAAAGAGCACTTCTCCAATTTTGCATATAATCCTTTCTCTCTTAGTTTCTCTCTGACTATCTTTACATGACATTCATGATCCACTAGGTTTTTGGAGAATATCAAGATATCATCAAGGTATATTACAACAAAATGGTCTAAATATTCTCGAGAGATATCATTTATCATATGTTGGAAGACAGCTAGAGAAGTTGTAAGGCCGAATGGCATAACTACATATTCAAAATGGCCATACCTTGTTCGAAATGCTGTCTTCCATTTGTCTTCTTCTCTGATCTTGACAAGGTTGTAAGCTCCTCAAAGATCTATCTTCATGAAGATTTTTTCTTTTCGAAGGTGGTTCAAGAGCTATGATATGATTGGTAGAGGGTATCTATTATTTATAATGACTTTATTCAATCCTCGATAATCTACACACATCTGGACAGTCCCATCCTTCGTCTTTACAAATAAAATAGAAGCTCCTGCTAGGGACTTCGAGTGTTTGATAAATCGCCTTGCTAGATTCTCATCAATGTTCTTTCATAGTTCTTTAAGTTCCTATGGGGATAGTCTGTAGACTTGTCCAAAGTATGGTTGTGCTCCCTCTTGAAGATCTATAGGACAATCATAAGGTCTATGCTCTAGGAGGATATCTGCATTCTTCTTTTCAAAAACATCTTCAAAACCTTTGTACTGATTGGGTAGCTACACTGGATCATCTTTCTTGGATTCTTGAGCTGGTCTACCATAGATCATATATGTTGGTTCCTTCCTTACTGCATGTATGAAGGCCTTGGATCCAACATATGTTGGGTTCTTTTGGATATCTCAATGGGTGATTTTATTCTTTTCCCGATTGATGTTTGGATTATGCTTTTTATACCAGGGCATTCCAATGATAACTTGATGTACAAGGCTTGATATTGCATTGAAACATATGTGGGATTCATGGTCATCAAGGTGTACTCTTATTGGTGTGGTTTCCATGGTTATATTCCCAGATCCTAGAGGTCGTCCATCTACTACTTCAGCGACTATTGGTTTGTTCTTTCGAAGTACACGAATTCCATGTTTCTCAACCAATCCTTCATCAATGAAACATGAGGAGGCTCCTGAATCAACTCAGGATATAAGGGAAAGGGTCTTCTTGGGCATGCTTAACTTGACAGGTGCAAGAAATGTTTCTATGGGTGTAGCTGGAATTATGACACCCTTTCTTACATCATGGTCTGCCTGTATGGTCTCTTTTACAACAATACTTCCTTGTTTCCCTACTCTACAAGGGTGGTTGTGACTCTGGATTCTGTTCTCTTGTTGGGACAATCAACTGCAATATGCCTGGAGTTTCCATAATAGAGGCATAACTTTTTATCTCTCCTTCTCTATTTCTCTTATGGTGTTAGGTGCTGGAACCTAGTTACATCTATTTGCATAGGTTCATGAATAGAATCATCTTGAGGAGTGGGTTGGAAAGGTTTCCATTGGTGAGGTCTTCCTTCTACTTGTTTTTCTTGTTTCCTTTCACAAAGTCAGTTATCACATTGAATAGGCTACATGATGTAATCATTCAATGTCTTAACCTCTAGCATTGGAGCAGAAGGTCCTTCACATCATCTCCTAAACCCCATCTAAATTGGGTTATCAAATAATCTTCATGCCACGTGAGATCACATATCAACTGCCTAAATTCTGATGCATAGGAAGAGGCAGGGCGGTTACCTTGAAGTAACTTCCGAAGTTTTGTTTCTGCCACTCGGCTTGTGTCTACATCTCCAAACGTGGTGGTGAGTTCTCGAAGAGACCCCTAATAGTCCTGAAGTACTGCCATGTTCTTCTCAAAGATTGAGGAAAACCATGATAATGCTTGGCCACAAAGCAAGGTTTCAATAAAGCCAACCTTGGATGCCTCATCAGGGTATCTATCAGGTTGCAT
Source organism: Ceratopteris richardii (assembly GCA_020310875.1). Taxonomy (NCBI): domain Eukaryota; kingdom Viridiplantae; phylum Streptophyta; class Polypodiopsida; order Polypodiales; family Pteridaceae; genus Ceratopteris; species Ceratopteris richardii. The sequence goes on from CM035419.1 coordinate 127,578,236, forward strand.
ACCTTGATTTTTCTAAAGACTCTCAATTCGTTCTTGTAATTTTTGAGGAGTGTGAGTAAGTCATCATATTTGTATCCAAATAAGTGATTCTAGACAGATCCTCCTGGTCTTGTAGCACATAGATGGTGACTGGGTTACTACTTTCCTCGCACAAGGATGAAGGGGCTTGTAGCAATTGCACCATCCCGGCTACCATATACACATCGATGAACACATCATCTTGAGGGTTTCTTCACCTCTCCAAGTTCTAGTTACTTTAGACTTGCCTTGGGGTGTAGAAACCTATCCTTCACTTCCTTCCCCACTAATATCGTCCACATTCTTGCTTTCTCATGGCTCACGTATAGTCTCTCGACAATCGGTTACTATGTAAATTATTCCTCTTTTCTCCATATAGAACCCTCCCTCGTATTTTACTGTAGGTCAAGGAACTATCTCTGATTCATTTGCTTTATTCATTCATGCTATGGTTCTATTAACTCCATCAATATAAGTTGGAATGTCTTGCTGATTAGTGTTCATATACTCTAGCGAGGTTCTATATTCTCCTTCAATGACACACATAAATCATGTCAAAGGAACTGAACTATGCATGTCTTCCAAAGCCATCCTAGCGTCTTTGTCTGATTCAATAGAAGTATCAAAATACTATGAATTGGCACTAGGTAAGTTTACAATCCCAGTTGAGATGACACTACGTCGGCTTCCTAGTACACATCCTGAGCAGAGATTCATTCACTAAATACCTCACTCAACTTTTCTGGTCTTTGAGGCTTATGTTTATCCTAGGAATGCGCTTAGCCTAGCTCGAGATCTCCTTCCCTCGGATGTCGACGATACACGATATTTGGCTTCTAACGATACACGATATCACTCCGGTCACGATACAAAATCTAGGTGATACACGATACTTGAAGGATAGATGATACAAGATACACAGGCTAACATACGATACATGATACTCAAGGGACCCATGATACTTATGTATTGCCATACATGACCAACACGATACACGATACGAGAGTAGAGAGGATACACGATACACGATACACGATACACGAGGTTACGATACACGATACACGACACCTCAGTATCGTGATATGAGACAGTCACCATACACGATACACGACACCTCAGTATCATGATACATGATCCACACGATATACGATACCTCAGTATCGTGATACAAGATAGTCACAATACATGATACTGGGGGATCGAGGATACATGATAGTCAAAGTCTCGCGATACACAATACCTCGTGATCAGCGACACATAATACCAAATTATCGGCAATACACAATACAAGAAGCCTCGCGATACACGATACTTCAGTGTCGTGATACTCAACCCGGCGATACATGATATCAAGATATCATGGTACATGGGGAGTAAAAGGTATTGGTGATATACACAATGGTCAATGAAGGGTAATAACTTTTATCAAATGAAAGTGTAATCATGCAGATTCATCACTCTCACAGGTGGACATGGTGTGAAGCATCAGTAAGCACAAAACCAACTTTTCTCTTAGCTCCAAACTTAGAATATGATCAATAATGGGTTCTTTCAAAGATCTCAAAGAGATGCATCCAATGGTGTAATTCTTGTTCAATTCTGACAAATCTACTTCAAGATATGGGTAGAAACAGGGCTATGCAACTCACCTACTTTCACCACACACCTCCTTACACCTCACACACACATTACACACTTCAGAAAAGCAATGAATTCAGTAGACAACACTTCCATGTACTCATCCCAAGCTACAAACACACATGCAAGCTCACAATCAAGGAGATGCAAGAAGAAGAAGGAGCGAATTCGAAAATTCAGAACACTCTTACTCACAATGGCCAAAAGTCTTTACAAAGTGTCCTCAAATGACTTATATACATGTGCCCTAAAAATGGTCCTTTCACACATGCGATTGACACTTTATTCAAGAAAGTCTAAATCCCTACTATTTCACAATGATTATGATACAATGTTTGGGATTTATGCATTTAAAGGACTCCTCTAGTGCATTTACAAGGCTTCAAGGGTTTTCCAATGGAATTTGAAGAAGAAAAATTATGCCCAAAATTTGAAAGTTTTTGGGGCTCCTCTTTTATGCTTGTTTACTCTGCAATAACATGGTTGAAACTAATATTGTGCAACAGAGCCAAAAGCTTACTACTATTATAAAGTCTTGCTAAGCAAAATTTCTTAAAGTGATCATTCTGTGTAAGACGTTGAGATACAAGTTTTGTAGTATAGACTCTGAGAATCCGCCACATACCGTAAGAGTAAAATCATTATGTATTGCCAACCTCTTAGAGACTGTACTTAACATTTGATCAATAAAATCATGAGCGTGCCCAAGTAAAAGGAAATTTACCATAACCTTTAGAAACACTTATCTATCATCAAGCATGCATAAATATCCAAAGAATGTAGAATTTTTATCCTCTCTTGTAGTATTTTCAAGTAGCAAATATAGATTTGGTGGCAAAAGATCCTCCCATGATTGAAGAAATTTATGAATCATAGTGCACTTAAGGATTGGATCATTAGGCACACTCAAATATGTGAAGAAAACCTAAGAATTTATGGTTTCATTGTGTACAAAAGCACTAACCAAATGCATTTGCACAAAGACCATCTCTAATGTCCTTAGAAATCAGAGAAAAATGGGGAAGAAATATTTTTTGTTGATTTTATACCATCAATCAAAAACACATATAATACTCTAGATTTTTGAATGCTTCACTTCGATGATGAATTCTTGACTTTCACGATGGCTATTTAGAATAATTTTAAAATTATCTTTTTCTTATGGTGTCGTGGCCCCCTTTTCCATTATTTTCAAAGTGGCACAAATTGAGGATTCATCCAATCTAACTTTAAGAGGAATATGCACATTGTTAATCTCCTATTTTCATATTCAAGTAAAATGTCCATGTAACACCTACTTCTTATTTGTACTTTCCATCTCTTCTATGGTGACTTGAAATACTTATCCACGAGTAAATTTTTCTCACCTATAACCTTCGAGTTGTAGGCAAAACTTCACAATGCAATCTAAAATAGTTCATCATCAAATTTATTGCATGATGACTAGTAGATCCATTGGTCGCAAATCCATAACATGTATAAAATGGAAGAACTTCTCTATTATCTGCCTTAGTTTCTTCATTCCTAATTTATACAAAAATTTCAAACCACAAGAATGCTTCACAATGTCAAATGTAACATGTCGATGTGAAGCAAGGAATTGAAGTCCTTGCATTATATCTATCAACCATTCCATCCATCGTTTACTTTAGCCTGTATACCCACTTAGTGCCAATCACCTTCTTGGTACGAGGCAAGTCACATAGAGACCAGGTACCATTTCTCATAATAGCATCATATTTTGATTGCATACTAGCCATCCAATTTTTTGAATTTTGTGCTTCATCAAACAAGACAGGCTTATTCTCATCACAAAAACCTAGAGCGAGCCATAGCATAGCAATCTCTTGCATGATAGAGTTGCATCTAATTTGCTATCTTGCAAAGTATGCACCAAACATTTAGGCATAGTTTTTTTGCCTCCTCGTTATGGTACCTCTCATAACAAGTGCATCATGTAAATCTGCATCAGAAATGAAATTATTTGCATCATCATGTGGGACCTACGAAGGCTAAGAAATTGTCTGTTTGAATAGCTCATATTGAACTATCTTTTGGGAAGGAGGAACTCTACATTTTTGTCAAAATCCACCCTTCACACACATGGTTACTAGGTGCCTCAAGTTTGGGTAAAGGACATCATTTCATATTTTAGCAAGCATTGCAAACTAGCAAAATTCTGATGACTAAAGCGTGCATGTCAAAGTTTTGCATCTAACATAGCTTGAGAATCTTGAACTTCACATGATGAATCATTCACAGATTTTGCATAATCTATCAGATTATAGAGCCTATGAAATAAAATGCCAGAAGCAATAATGAGATTGACGTTTGAGAGATCATGAACTGTATATCTATTATCAATAAATTTCACAATCAAGGCGATCTTGGTTAATGTTAAAATAGATAACAAATTTTTCTTGAACCCTTGCACAAATAAAGCATTTGAGAATGTAAAATAACTACCATCAAGAGTATTATGAATGATCTTACCAAGTCCCATGACAAGATAAGAGGATTTTTTGGTGCATGTGATAGTATTCCTAAGCAAGTGATATGTAATACTAAATTTTTAAGGGACATTTTTAAGAACAAGACTCAGGTTTTTGGGTGTTTTTTTTGGCTCTAAACTTTGAGTCTCTATTTCTCCACAAGTGGCTTAATCTTACATTTGATTCTTAGGACTTCCACAATAGGCTTGAAATTAAGTTTGAGCTACTAGAGTTTAAAAGGAGACTCAAAGCCTCTCTTGTTCTGTGAAGACGAAAGACCACAAGAGGTTCTAATTTAAGTTCAAGCTTATAGCCTCTTATAGAAAGAGAGAGTTTGATGGTAAAGGACTCAAAAATGTATATTTTTTTATAGGGGTTTGAGTTGTTAGCTTCATAATAGGCTTAAGATTTAGCATGTTCTTCTCCATAAGAGGGCATATGTCTGAACTCAAGTTCTACCCTCTCCCAACTCATAAGATTAGAGGCTAAAACTTAAGCTTGATCCTCTTCCACTCTAGCTTGAGCGTAGATTAAGATGGAACTTTTTTTGCTTTGATAAAAGATTTGAACTTTTTTTTACACAAAAGGCTCAGACCCTTAACATGCTCAGACTGACGTACTCACATAAGCTTATTTCCCTGAGTATGAACAAATTTTTAAAAATATTGTATGATATTATTTTAGTTATTTTGAGCAACAAATAGAGAAACGATGTGAGAGTCAAAGTAATGAATTAGAGTGATTGGCTCCCTTGCATCATTGCATACAAGTCTCCTCCTATAAACTCAATGGTAAAGCACATCCCTCCTTATGGAATCCTTGATCCTTTGACATGATAAGAGGTTTAAGTTTCAACCTCTTCCATTACATAAGGGGCCTCAATTTTGGAGTTTATTTTGAGCCAAGTAATGGTCGTTGAATCAATCATGGATTAGATGGGAGTTTGAGTTCCTAAATCTTTTGGCACTTGCTTATAATAAAAAGAAAGTGATCCTTCTATGGAAAATCCTCCACGTATGAATTTTAACTAATGTCATGCTTGGTTTTCAAAGATAAATGAAACTTCTCAATAAATCTAGCTATAAATAGGATTCAAAGTGATCTCAAAGTCAAAACAAGATGAAGATCGCAAAATGGATCAACAAGCCATCTCCACTTAGGTAGAATAACAAAACATAATATGTATACGTCAAGAGACTTGTCAATCACCAACATTCAAACTTATTGCACTCAAAAGTATGAAAATGTATTTATGTAAATGGTGCTTTATTGGTAAGGAAGATCTAGGTCACCTTTTCTTTTCCTATCCTAAAAGCACCAAGACCTAGACATACCTAAAAAAGCACTTACAAGCTGCCTCATCAAGATAATTGGAAGCAAGCTCTCCCTGCAAAAGTAGTTGATTGCTCATGCACTTTGGAAGATTTAGAAGGAATAATTCCAAACGGTGGTCAATTGAGAAAACCCTTAGCTTTCTTAGTAGAAGGATATGTGATTGTAAGAAAGTGACTAGGTTTACCACAATTTTAGCATCCCTTACTATCATCATCTAAGTCATTTCTTTGGACCTTTCTATTGCCTCTTTGGCTCACCATGCCTTAAAATTGTCATCCAAATCTTGCATTAATTTGTTGTTGAACTTTATCCTAGTTATTTCTTCCTTGTCCACGTTTAAAGAGTCTATCTGAACCTCGTCCTATATTAAATTAGAATACCTACTCAAAACTAGTTCTTCCTTGGGAGTTGATTCTTCAACAAGGTCTTTTTCTTCAATTATCAACATGGAAACAAGATAAAAAAACTCTACATAAGTTATCGTTGTAAATGCCACGCTTAGCCATAAACATTTTAAAGAACAAACACACAATGGAACAATTGCTCCTGACGAATTCAACCATTTACCCATCCTTCTGCTTCGTGTCATTGAAGACCGAGAACATGAACCATCCTTCTTGATGTCATTTCTGTTCATTGTTTACCTTTCACACTCTTTTCATGATCTTTTTTATTTAACTCTCTTCTTCTTGTTGGTTTCACCTATCCTCATCTTACCTCCTCAATCATCACCTCATCATCATCATCTCTTTTATCTACTCCCTTCATTATTTCCATAAGCTTTCTCATTGATCCCTCCCAATGGACCATTGGCTTGCAAACACTAGATAGGATCCCACCCTTATTTAGGCTTCCTCTGTGCCTTCATCAAAGAGCACCCCTTTCCATAACCTTCCCTTAAATCCACCTCATTCCAAACCTCTTGTGAAAAACCCCTTGCCACCATTTCACCTCCAAAAATCCATTCCTAACCAAAGAATCCTTTTCTCAAAAGACCTCTCATGTCTTTTCCTTACAAACTCGGTCCATCATCCGCTAGAGCTATAGTGCCAACATGTCGCTTCTAGATCTAATCCCATGGAATGAGAGCAAAACATACTCACCAACCTCTCACTAGTACTCATTCCTCAATGAAACTCCTTCAAGAACATGAACATACAAAAACAAACTCCACGCTTTTGAACAACATCCTCCTCATTCATTTCTCATTCATCAGCACCTTATTCGTCACTTCATTCACTTTCTATTTACATTCGTCACCTCAAAATCCTTGTCACTTCACTTCTTTGCTTTAGAGATTCGTACAAATGCTCGTGTTCTTTAAAAAAATGGGTTCATACAACACAAACACATGGTTCCTAGTGTCTTCTTCTCTAAGTTGCTAACGACATCATGTAGATCATGATATTTTTGTTCAGGCATTCCATCATCCTTATCTTTTTTTCTCAATCCTATCATCCAATTCATTCATTTCCTTTGAAAATTTATCTTCTGGTTTAATTGTTGATCCATTGTGAGAGCATATTGTTCACAATCTCTCTATCACCTTTCCCACACATTTAAGCTCATTATGATCTATTTCTTTACCAATAATATTTCAACTTCCATTTCGTTTCTCCCTTCCATGATATATTTTTCCCCTACAACCTTTCCTAAATTCTTTAGCTTTGGTTTTCATAAGGATATTCTTCCTTTTTCGTTCTATCTTCTTAACCTTGTTGATCCTTACATTTTTGGTGTTATTTTTCCCATCTCACTTCCATTTTCCTTTCCTTTTTGAGTCACACTTACTTGATCTTCACTAACTCATTCTCTAGCCTTTAATAGTTTTTTAGTCCTACATTCTTCAATATCAACATGTCGAACCCAATCTCTCTAACTTTTATTTTGATGCTATTTTATCTATTTTTATCCTCCCTCAAGTTTGTATCTTTTTAATTAACACTTTGAATTTTTATTATAATTATTCGCATTTCTCCATTTCTATTTTATCTCTTTTAAGTTTTTGATCGATTTCCTACCTCTTAGTAAACTCTTCAATTCCCTCGTCTTGCTTCACTAATTGATCTATCCTTTTATTTTCCTTTTCCCTCATTTCATGTTTATCTTTAAATCACTCATGTGTCTCTCTCTATCTCCATCACTTTTTCTTCTTGTTGTATCCTAATTTTCTTTTCCTATGCCAATTCACTCTCTAGGTGGGAAACTACATCTCTTAACTTTTCCAAGTTATGTTCTAATTGTTGGACTTTGCATTGCAACCCAATATCTTCTAGGGATTCACATTTTATCACCTCTAAAATTTTATATATTATGATTGCATCATTTTTATTTCCATCTCTTTCCCTTGCATCTATGAGTTATGCCTCTTGGGCCTCTTATCTCCACATGTTCTTCCTTCCCATCTCATTGTTTGAACTTGAGGTATCACTGCTACCTCTGAGACACCTTGATTAACAAAAATCTTTCTTCGTGGCTTTGATTCGGATTTCGGTCTACATTCTTTAAGAACATAAACTTCCATAACGTTTGGACTAAGATGAGGGTTCATCTATATATCTCCCCTATTGGGCTTCTGACACCTTTATAGTGCACTCATCCCTTCTTATTCCCTAATTCCATCTTGTCTATTCATATATGTATCGATCCTCCATCCTCCCAAACTTGGGCAATCTCTAGCCATATGTCTCATTATATTGCAACCCCAACAAACTAATTTTTACTAAATTCAGATTGAACTCTTTTTGTATGTGCTCATGGGATCTAGTTCATTCTTCTTTTCAATATCTCCTATTCTTGATGAGCTTGAAGTACTGTTGCATTCAAATCAAGTGCACCACACATCCTCTCGTGTCTCCATTGATCACCTTGTTGCAATCTGCTCGGTTCTTGAGGACACTCTAATGCTCTCACATACATAGGGGACCAAGTGGGTTTGACGTTTTCAAAGAGATCCATTTTTAGCTTGTCCAAGAGCTCCACTACCTTCTCCTCAATGATATCAACTACCTTATGGATCTCTTGTTTGTTTCTAGGCTTCTTGATGTCAAAATGGATCTGTCTCTATGCATTTGAAGCACACATTTAACCTCTTCCCAAATTATCGCCTCATATTTTGCCTCCACCAAGCTAGCTGGTCTCTTAAACCTAACATAATGTTTGACTTTTTCATCATATAAGCCCATTAGGAACCATACCTTCAAGGTATCTCTATTAGTGCGCTATTTTCCAGTATACTTACAATGGTATCCATCCACTAAATATATCTATCTATCAATACTCTTATTGGATTTATACTTAATATTCCTTCTTGTCTTTTTTCAAAAGGAAGTTTTGTAATTGCCTATTCTCCCAAGCTTAAATTGATAGAAAATAGCTATACAAGAGAACGGGCATAGTACCCATGGGACCCCTGAATCCCAAAAACTAGGGGTTGGCTATGAATTTAGTCTCATGTTCCTCATGTGGGTCCCACTTCCTTTGAATCTTGTTCTTCTCCATGAAGTACACTTTATGATGTCTAAATGGCTGGGGCTTCTTATAATTGGAAATTCATTTGTCTAAAAGGAAAAGAGATTTTTCAATCTACCATTCTTTAGGAGGGTTTCCAAAGTTAGTAGCACATCTCTCTTTTCAGGTCTTCCAGATGGTCTCACCTCTTATAGCATTCCACAATGTTGAGGAACATCCGATCGCTTAACCCAACAATGCTTGCTTTAAATTTATTTTTCCTTATAGAATCATGATCCTCTCAAGGGTCTCCGAGATCAAAATTGACTTGGGGCATGAAAAGAAGAGGTGTTCCAAATCCTTATTGTCACATAAGCACTATTTGCACCAAAGGGGAACTTTGTAAATTTTATTAGCTTTTACATTCGTCCGGATTCTGCGGTGGACGATTGCCACATAAGCATATTTTTTTAATCTTGATAAGGGGGTGCCAAAGGGATTGGAACTCAAAGTCCCACCTCAAGCCCAACCAATCTATACACCATTTCCTATTAAGCATGGCATGAAGGTCCAAATTATTCTAGAATCTCATAATTTTATCAAGGCTATTGCCATTGTGCCATTTAAGACCCTCATGGCGAGGAGAGTCATGATCAATAAGGAGGCAAGTCCTCAAGCACTCCCAAGCATTGAATCTATTATACAGCATGCACTATTCTTCATAGTCCACTCTTAAAGTTGGATGAATGTCCTCAAATCTAATCCATTCACAAGTTTGTTGGTTCCAGAGGTGCTTATTTCTTCTTCATTTTGTTATGCTAGCTCATTGTGTGCACTATTATTCAATTCAAAATTGCTTAGATTTTCTCCTTCACTTAGATCCTAAAGCTAACACTTAGATATTGGGAAATTGATTTTGTAAATTTTGAGACAAGAACTTGGGCATAGAGGAGTCAAGTTACCTATGAATTTGGAGGGAGTAGCTATATATCCCAAAAAGAGCACCAAAATATGTAGAAAGAATGCATCCCTAGTCTTGATTCCATATCTAGACAAAGAAGCTAAGTAATTGACATTTAAGTGGTGATGCATCTAGTAAGAGACTTTCCATAAAGTACATGGAGGAGATGGTTGAGCCACACCCTAAGAGGGAGGATTAGGAAGTAGTCCTAGTCCATGGGTTCCAGGGTATGTGGTTAGCCCATTGTCCTCCTAGCTAGAAGATCATGATTTCAAATCCCCTATTAATAGAACATTGGTATCAAGGCCTAGGAACTAGGCTTGGGCAAGGTGAGGGATTCCAAAAAGGTTGTTGGCATCCAGTGGCCTCTTAAAAAGGTGATTGGGCACTTTGGTATTTGAAAAGTTACAAAAAAGGTGCATGCCACTTTGCAAAATCTAGCCAACAAAGATTGAATTGTCTTTCATATTCAGACATGTAAGGTACCCTTTGAAATATCTTAGAATCAAATTTCCTTGGAAAGTGCTCGATCAAGGGTTCAAAGTATTTGAGCATGGGTGAGAATGAGGTTCAAGATATTTAGGTTGAGAACAAGGGTTCAAGACACAAAAGTTTCGAACACGAGGTTCAAGAGATTGTGGGAGGGCAAGGGCATAAATTCAAGGGCATCAAGGAAGTTCAAGAGCTAATCATTAAGAACAATGGTCAATCAAGGAAGGAAGAACATCATAAAGTGATAAATAAGAGATGCCTGAAACACATGATAAAAGGGAGGATTAGGAAGTAATCATCAACCATGGTTTCTTCAGCATGTGCTTAGCCCATTGTCTTCCTCATGTGATGAGTTCACATCCCCTATGGATACAATAAGACCAAACTATTAAGACTAATAACAAGAGCTCAAATTCATCTTTCACACCACTATCTACATATGAGATAGTTAGTATGTGTAGGTCTTAAGAGAAAGTGTTGACTATAGAGTGTTGTGACTCAGTTTTAGCTTGAGTACAGATAGAGAGATGATATGTTTTGTCAATATATCCACACGGTTTTATATGTCTGTGTTTGATGTCTTGAGATTATTTTGAAATAAAGACCTTTCTTTTGTCTTCTAATTCATGGGAGTTTGGAATCTAAAAAGTAAAATAATCCTTTATATGTGTGTGTTGTCATTGCACCTATCTGGGCTGATAGGTAGGTGGACTCACTTTGGTCGGGTGGTCAAAGCCATGAGCTTATGTTGGTTCCACATAGCTCTAGTTTTGTGCATCATGGTGGAACAAACCTGGACAGGTGGTCAGGGCCATGAGTCCTAGCTTCCCCAAAGGCCAACTTATGTGAATAGATAAATAAATAAATAATAACCAAAAAAAGGAGGGAAAAGTAAATTTCATCTCTTGAAGGGGGACAAAAGAGAGGAAAGGGCATGATGCTCGGTTGGGAGTCTGTATTTGTGTCATGTACAATATGGGGTGATGTGGACTCCTAATGAATCATGCCGAATCAGCATGCAATCTTGGTTTAAACTTGGCTTGATACATGTCTATAGAATACGTTGGCTTCATAGATCTAATCATGCTAGTTGTTTGCTGATTTATGACCTTTCTGAAAGTTGTATACTTGGACTCTTGGTTTGTACGACTTGCAAAGTCCTCAATCGCATTGATGATGAACAATTTGTTTGAAGGGAACAAAAGCTAGACTTGAGAGGTTCTTGCAAATGTGCACACATTGTCAAATAAAAAGAAAGTGAAAAAAATGTGAAAGAGTTACCAAGGCTAGAAAAGAGAAGAGATATGAATCATCGAGAGGTTGAACATGGAGATAGAAGATGTCGATGGTAGAATAAAAAAGGAAATATGCAAGAGAAATATGTGACTTGATTCATCGTTTATGATTTGTGAGACTGACAATATGCTTTTGACATACGTTTCATTGATATTTTTGGTATTACTTACACTTTTTGTTGAGTAGCAGATTCCTTGCAAGAACAATTTCCTCCACTGACTTGAAGAGGTGAGCAGAATCTAGACTATGTAAGGTTGATTGGACCAAATTTTTTGTGCCTATGTCATAAATTTGTTTGGATGAATAGGATAGCGGTTCACATCTCTCCTCAAGGATGACTTCGTTAGCAAGCAAATAGAAATATGTTATGGTAAAACGTTCTTTCATTTTTGTTCCTATTCTTATCTTTTTTTTTTGGTTTTCTCAAGTAGGTTTTTCTATAGATGTTCACAAGGTTTTGAAAAAAAATAAGAAATAAATATGTTTCTCCTTTTCTTTATTTCATCCCTACTTCTTGGAATCCCTTTTCTCCATAGTTCAAATAAATATATATGCGGTAAATAAAATTAAGGAAAAAATATTACTAGGAATATATATATATATATATATATATATATATATATATATATATATATATATATATATATATATATATATATATATATATATATATATATATATATATATATATATATATATATATATATATATATATATATATATATGTGTGTGTGTGTGTGTGTGTGTGTGTGTGTGTGTGGGCTTTTAGCTAATGAAAACAACTAGTACAGTATACATATTTAGATAAAAGTATTTAAAAGAAGAAAAGAAAAAGAAAAAATTCAAAAAAGGAAGAAATCAAAGGAAAAATAAAAATTAGACATCAAAAAAAATGAGAAAAAACACTAATCGAAAAAAAAAACTAAATGAAAAAACATAATGTGCACTTCTTCATGAGTCTTCTTGAATGTCCTACAATCCAATCATAGTTTTGAACATTCGAAGTATAGTACCATCGTGCTTTGGTTAACAAATATGCACATTGCATATTCGTAGATACATATGCCAGATGAATCTCTTTGCTTGATGGCTTGTCTCTAACATAGTGATAGTGTACTTCTATATGCTTGGTTCTTTCATGACAGATAGGATTGGGCTTTTGATCACATATGTGATATAATTCTTGTGATCCTTGTCCTATTGAGTTCACTCCATTTGTCCTATTCATCTCTTTTCCACGTGTTTGTTTTTGAACAACATCACTTATGGTTATCAATGATTGTGAAGAGATGGATAGGTATGTGCTTGAAGATGAAGAGGTGTTGCAAAATCCTTGATCTACACCAGCCAAATGAACTCCAGGAGTATATGGTGGGCCCTTTTAGCTTGCCAATGGATGTATTAGACACCCTATGTACCTTGGAAGATCCATCTCAAACAGATAGATCAAAACAGATAAGTTGGAGTTAGCTCAGAGGTGAAAACTTGCTATTCTTGGTTCATACACCTATCCAGTGTTTTACATAATTCTCTAAGCACAGCAGCAATTAGCTTAATTCCTCTTGGGGAAGTTTAGGTAACTTAAAGAGCTAACTTTCAAGAGTAATCGCATCAAAAATAATAAACCACACACTGAGAATGAGTTTTAACAAGTGATGACATCATCCCGATTTTCATGGGCTGCTACAGAAATAGACCAATGAGCAGAAAAATCAACATAACTCAAAATGTAGGAATCCAATGATTATGAAATTTTGTATGACTATACTAGACCGTAAGCTAAATTCAACAAGCTTTAAATTACTAAATTTGGATAAGTAACCACTGAGGAACACCTCTGACAAGATGCGTGAAAAAGTCGGGTACCTGACAGAGAAGTGAAGATGAACAGACCCTATTGACTTCAAATGAACATAACTAAAGATTGCAACATCCAAATGACATGAAAATGTGTGAGCATATAGTAGACTTATAGAGCTAACTTTACCAAGTTAAATCACTGAAAATGATGTACAAAGCTCAGAGAAAACATCTCTGCAAGCTGACTGAGAAAACTGAGAGTAATGGTAGTGAGTAGTACACTTCACAAGAACATGGAAAGATGAAACCAAATAATCATGAAAATGAAAGTATATTGCTTGTACAATACAATGACTTACTGATACATATGTGTGCCTTGTAATCACACCTTGATATGGCATAAAGCTCAGCTCTTGGAGGTCTTCACATAGGTCTCTTTTTAAAACTTCTTCTAAGACTTTGTGAGACTCAAGCCAATACTTAGGCTTGTCATAGACTTGCTCCAATAGCTCCCCCTCAAGCCAAGTATGCTAGAGGTCTTCAATCTTCCAAGATTACCTACAAACCAATCATAGCCTTGAATTTGCAAAGCTTTGTACCATCCAATGCTTCGGTTAGAATATCTACACATTGTTGATGAGTGGACACATATGATATTTGAATCTCTTTGCTTAGAACCTTCTCTCGTACATAGTGATAATGAACTTCAATATGTTTAGTCCTTGCATGAAAAATAGGATTAGCAGCCAAATGAATAGAACTCATATTGTCACCAAAAATAGTTGGAGTTCCAAACTCCAATCCAAGATCTTTGAATAATGTCTTCATCCACATAGCTTCCTGAGTAGCTATGGCAAGACCTCTATATTCAGCTTCAATAGAGGAGAGAGCAACTGTGGGTTGCTTTTTGGATGACCATGAAATAAGCTTTGAACCTGCAAAGGTAAGATAACCTGAAGTGATCCTTCTAACTTCCTTGGAGCCAGCCCAATCTGCATCAGAAAATAGCTTCAAACCTAAATCAGATACATAAGGATAATAAAGTCCTTCATTTATGGTTCCTTTGAGATACTTGAGAATCCTTTTGGCAGCATCCATATGTGGTTTCCTTGGTGTGTGCATAAATTGGCTTAGCACACTCACACTATAACATATATCTACTCTTGTCAATGTGGCATAGTTGAGACTACCCACTAGACTTTGATATGATGTGATGTCCTCTATGAGTTCACCTTCATGTGAGCTCAATTTGTGATTGACCTCCATTGGAGTACCTGCAATCTTACAATCTTGCATCTTGAATTTCGCCAACATGTCCTTAATGTACTTTCTTTGAGTGAGAAACAAACCATGATCTTTGTAGACAACTTCCAAACCTAGGAAGTAGGTAAGTGAACCCAAATCACTTATCTTGAACTCTTCTCTCATCTGATCATTGATCTTCTTCATACCATCTGCATCATTTCCTGTCAATATAATATCATCTACATATACACATAGGTAGATGACCTCGGAATTACTCTTTTTAATAAAGAGTGAAGGATCTGCCTTGCTTGGTTGAAAGCCTTTGTCCTGCAAGAATGAAACAAGCCTAAAATTCCAAGCTCTTGGAGCTTGCTTGAGACCATACAATGCTTTGTTAAGTTTACACACATAATCAGGATAAACTTGGTTCTCAAAACCAGGTGGTTGTGCCATATATACCTCTTCTGTTATCCAACCATTCAAAAATGCATTCTTTACATCTAGTTGAAGTATCTTCCAATTCTTGGAAGAGGCAATACTAAGAAAAACCCTAATAGTAGGCATCTTTGCCACAGGAGAGAAGGTCTCCTCATAATCAATTCCCTGAGTTTGTGCAAAGCCTTTTGCTACAAGCCTTGCCTTATACCTGTTAATTAAACCATCAGAATTCTTCTTGAGTTTATAGACCCATCTTGAGCCTATTACCTTCATGGATGAAGTCTTGGGCACCAAATCCCAAGTGTTGTTTTCCTCAAGTGCTTCAATCTCTTCCTTCATTGCATGCTTCCATTCTGATTTTGCTTTGGCCTCTTCGAATGATAATGGCTCCTCTTGGTTTATGTCCTGTGCTATGTAGATAGAATGTTTAGTTACTAATGAGGTGTCAAACCCATACCTTTCTGGTTTTTTCTTTTCCCTCATAGATCTTCTTAGGCCATGATGTGATGATTCTGCCTCATGTCCAAGTTCCTGCAATTTTGCTTTACCTTTAGACTTCCATGCTTTTATCTTTTCCATGTGAGATTCTTCATCATCCTCTGAGGTGTCTTGTTCTTCAATCTTTGATTGTTCTCTACCAAGCTTTGGAAAATCTTCTTCAAGATCATATGGTAAATTGATCTTCCTGCATGAATCTTCATACCATGAATTGTTCTCATCAAAAACTACATCTCTGCTTACCAAGAATCCTTTGTTGGTAGGGTTGTATAACCTGTAGCCCTTTTGATTGTTGTCATATCCAATAAATACACACCTTTCTGCCTTTGGATCCATCTTGCCTCTAACCTGTGAAGGAACATGAGCAAAAGCAATACATCCAAAAATTTTACAATGATCTAAGCTTGGTCTTCTTCCATTCCAAGCCTCATATGGAGTCATCCCATCAAGGGATTTTGAAGGCAACCTGTTAATCAAGTAAGTGGCTGTAGATACAGCCTCAGCCCATAAGTAATTAGGTAAATGCTTTTCATTTAACATAGACCTTGCAGCTTCAACAATTGTCCTATTCCTCCTTTCTGCCACTCCATTTTGCTCAGGAGTGTACCTTGTAGTTACCTCTCTTTTGATTCTTCTTTCTTGAAGAAAAGAATCAAAATCATGGGAGAAGTATTCTCCCCCTCCATCTGACCTTAGCCTTTTTAGTGATTTACCTGTTTGATTCTCCACAAGAGCCAAATATCTTTTGAAACATGAAAAAACTTCATCTTTGTGTTTCATAAAGAATAGGATAGTCCATCTGCTGCAATCATCAATAAAGGAAACATAATACCTTGATCCAGATATTGAAGCTTCCTCGCTAGGTCCCCATACATCTGTATGAACCAACTCCAAGAGATCTCCATGCATATAACCTTTCTTCATGAATGGTAACCTGTGAGACTTTCCAAATTGACATGCACTACACTTATAAATCATATGTTGTTTTGACAAATTAGGAAGTCCAAGTACACTTTGGTCCCTGCAGATTTGCTTTAATGACCTTTCACCAATATGTGCTAACCTTTTGTGCCATACTTCCAATTCTATGAGTGTCTGACTACCATAATTAAAGAGAGCAATGTTTCTAGTGTCCTGTAATTCAAATGTGAACAATCTACCTGTCTTTTCACCTTTTGCAATTCTTATGAATCCTTGACTTGGATCTTCAACAAATGCTCCTGCTTTTGTGAACCTGACTTGCAACCCTTTCTCTACTATCTGCCCAACACTTATCAAATTCTTTGTAATGGTAGGGACATAGAATACCTTACTAAGTAGGTTGATGTTTCCATCAGGTGCTTTGACATTGCCTATTTTCTCCACAGGATGTTTTGTATCATCTCCTGTTTGTACCTCATGCTTATTCCTTGGATCTTCTAAATCTGATAGGAGTGCCACATTTCCTGGCACATGATTTGAACAACCTGAATCTATGTAGAAAACATGCTCATCAGATTTACCTTGTGGCATAGCCATGTTCATGATCAATAATGAATCCTCTTTGTTTGAGTCTTCTGTGTAGTTATTGTAGTCTCTCCTTCATTTGTAGCCTCCTTGATAGTTTGAATGATTGTAGTTGTTGTAGTTGCCATGGTAGTTGTTGAACCTTCCTCTTGAGTATCCATAACTTCCTCTATTGTATCCTCTACCTCTTTGATTCTTGGAATTGCTAAAGCAATTTTCAGTTGTATGATTAGTTAATCCACAAATAGAACATGAGTTGGAGTCTTGGGATCTCCCCCTGCCTTGTCTACCTCCTCTTCCTCTACCTCTGCCATGTCTTCCTCTACCTGCATAGTTAGCTTGATATGTACCTGCTTCATCATCCACTTTCTTTGCCTTTCCTTTGTTATCTTTAGACTTGCTTTTATCCGTGTATAAAGCTGAAGATTGATTACCTTTAGAGCTTTCTCCATTTTTTATAAGCTTTGCCTCTTGAGTAAGTAGTTGTCCAATGAGTGTGTTGAAATCAGGTACATGCATGTCCATGTACAAACCCATAGCTGTGGTGAATGCTTCCCACTTATCATCTGCCTTCAAGCCATTGATGACCTGCCTTACAATTTGCTCTTCATCTATTACCTCTCCAATGCTTCCCAACTGATCCGCTATGTCCTTGAGCTTTGTGACAAAATCAGTCACATTTTGTTTGGGAGCCTTCTTGAGAGTTGTGAAATCCAGCCATAGTTGATGCTTCCTAGCTTTGGTACTTGAAGAAAAGAAAGCTTCAAGTGCATCCCACACTTCTTGAGATGTCTTACAACTTCTAATGTGAGGAAACAAAAAATCTGAGATAGAGTTGAGGAGATAAGACCTTGCAAGTGCATCCTTGGAGCACCATGTGCTCAATCTTCCTTGCTCTTCTTGTGTTGGTTGACTTTTGTTCCTGAAACTTGGCATAACTTCATCTCCAGCCACATAACCATATAAACTTCTACCTTGGAGATAGGCTTCCATTCTTAATGACCAAGCTGAGTAGTTACCTCTGTCTAATTTGTCAATTGATGAAGGAAATCCATCTGCCATGTTGTCCAACCTTGCTCTGATACCACTATGAAGAGATGGATAGGTATGTGCTTGAAGATGAAGAGGTGTTGCAAAATCCTTGATCTACACTAGCCAAATGAACTCCAGGAGTATATGGTGGGCCCTTTTAGCTTGCCAATGGATGTATTAGACACCCTATGTACCTTGGAAGATCACTCTCAAAAAGATAGATCAAAACAGATAAGTTGGAGTTAGCTCAAAGGTGAAAACTTGCTATTCTTGGTTCATACACCTGTCCAGTGTTTTACATAATTCTCTGAGCACAGCAGCAATTAGCTTAATTCCTCTTGGGGAAGTCTAGGTAACTTAAGGAGCTAACTTTCAAGAGTAATCTCATCAAAAATAATAAACCACACACTAAGAATGAGTTTTAACAAGTGATGACATCATCCTGATTTTCACGGGCTGCTACAGAAATAGACCAGTGAGCAGAAAAATCAATAAAACTCAAAATGTAGGAATCCAATGATTATGAAACTTTGTATGCTTATACTAGACAGTAAGCTAAATCCAACAAGCTTTAAATCACTGAATTTAAATAAGTAACCACTGAGAAATACCTCTGACAAGATGAGTGAAAAAGTCGGGTACCTGACAGAGAAGTGAAGATGAACAGACCCTGTTGACTTCAAATGAACATAACTGAAGATTGCAACATCCAAATGACATGAAAATGTGTGAGCATATAGTAGACTTATAGAGATAACTTTACCAAGTTAAATCCCTGAAAATGATGTACCAAGCTCAGAGAAAACATCTCTGCAAGTTGACTGAGAAAACTGAGAGTAATGGCAGTGAGTAGTAGACTTCACAAGAACATGGAAAGATGAAACCAAATAATCATGAAAATGAAATTATATTGCTTGTACAATACAATGACTTACTGATACATATGTGTGCCTTGTAATCACACCTTGATATGGCATAAAGCTCAGCTCTTGGAGGTCTTCACATAGGTCTCTTTTAAAACTTCTTCTAAGACTTTGTGAGACTCAAGCCAATACTTAGGCTTGTCATAGACTTGCTCCAACAATGATCACATAGTTTTGGCTATTTGGCACACTTTCCATGATATATTAGTCCATATGTAAAAATAGAAGTTTCTCTTTTTCTTGTCATAACTGGATGTACGAACATGAAAGTAAACAAACACGGAAAACACGAACGTGAAAGACACGAATGCTAACACGAAAGGGATGTGAAACATGTACGTGCATTATTCTATGCATATGAGAGGTCTAATCCGGACGATTGATATGTAGTACCAAAGAATTTATTTACATCTCATAAGACAATTGTACATGAGCCAAATTTTACCACACACCCCTCAATTATATTTAATATTTGTTATAATGTTTATGGATGTGTAGCTATGCAGAAGCATTGCTGCAACAATTCAGATATGATACAGTTCACTTATGTATATAAGTAAGAATGTTTGTATGTAACTATGTCAGTTTGTATGTAATTATGTACCTCTTTCTACGTACCTATGTATGTATGGGTACATGTCCATATTTCTTAATGTATGTATGGTATGAATCTATGATGTATGTATGCATCCCTAAATTTATGTATGTAATGCATGTAGATATTTATGGATAATATGAGCAATCGCTCAGTTTATATGATTATGCAATATCAATATCATGATAAACTTGAATACCAAGTGCTAAGAGTGTAACAAAGTAAAGGTCATTATCTTCTACTTAGAACCCAGATTAATAAACTAGATATAACATAATTTGCAATTAAGATATCATTGTTTTTCTTTAAATTACAAATTCTTTCTTTCAGAACAGACTAGAATTTAACAATTACAAAAGTATGGTTTATTTGTATTGGATCATTTCAAAGGTGAATGCCTTTGGAGTTTGTGGTTTGAGCTCATAGAACACACAAGGTGAAGAGGATAGTTCTAACATACTGAAACAATAAATTAAGAGTGATTGGTAGGTACAATGACAACTTCTAATCATTCAAACTTAGGGTTTTATATTTGAATAAAAATTCTATATGAAAGTAAAGATTTAATTTTGCTACAACTCATTGTGAGAGGAAAATCTAAGTGAGAGGAAAGTAAAAGAGATTTATAAATCTAGGCTTCAAACCCCTTTAACTAATTCTTTATTTCTATTTCCAAAATAGTTACGTGTCTCTTCCGAGTATTTCTATTTCAGAAATATTTATGCGTCCCTTCCAAGTATTCCTATTGGATAGGTTCACAAAACAATAAGGCTCGATCAATATGTAATCACGTTCCGATTTGTTAACTAGTTTCCAAGCGTGCTTCATATTTTTTAACAAACGATCGAACTTAACTTTTATCTTATCTTAAAATTGTGTTTATGGACTCTTATGGAGAGGGAGGGTTTGGAACGTAAGACTCTCGAGGGCTATAAGCTGAAACCCTTTTCCAAAAAATAAAGAACTAAGAATCTAAAGAGGGTCTATTTTTCGAAAGAGGCTCAAAATTAAGTTCGAGCACCAAGCCTCTTGTGTAATGCAATAGCCTCAAACTTGAATTCAAACATCTTTGTATTTAAAAAGCCAAAAGACTTAATATATTGTTTTTGATTGTTTACAAATCTTCATCCCAAAGTCCACTTTGAAATTTTTTGAGTTGAAATGGTGCATCCAAATGCATCTTAATCAATGAAGAGGGGCTCTTATTATCTTTCAAGGTCACATCAAAAAATAACATGATACATGAACATGCATATATTGTTGAATTTCTCATAGGTTTGAAAAGAAAAGAGAGCCCAAGGTAAAAACCTTTTGTTTTACTTATAAATTTGGCCTTTTGTAGAACTGGAGAGTTCTCTAACTTAAGTTAAAGGCTATTTTGGAGCATCAGCGACTCAAAAATAATATCAAAATTATTATGCAAAATGAGAGTTTCAAAGCTTAGAGAAAATGAATACACAAAGAGAAAAACAGAAAGAGGTTGGAAATTAAGCTCTAGCCTATCGCAATCTAGAATCTTTACATAATAATTAACTTTGAGTTCCTTATTGGAGAAAGAAATACTAGATCTTGAGTTCAAGCACTACTTAGAGTGAAATATGCTAGAACTTAAGTTTGAGCCTCTAAAACATGATGAAAATTTAAATTGCTTCTAATGCTTTGACTTTCCTTAATTTTTTCATCCCATTCTTTAATTCTTTGTCTTAAAGGGCACGAGTCATCATAGTCAACTCTACACTTCAAACAAATGTCCTCAAATCTTATCCAATGCCTTCTATATTGGTTCCAAAGGTGCCTCCACTTATGCAATCCTTTATTCTAGAGCCTCAAAGCCCTATGGAGTTGCTTCCCTTCCACTATTGTGATTGTAGCAATCTTGCTTCAAATAGATTCATGTTGTCTAATACCCGTAACGAACTTCCAATTATCATTGATGGTACATATTAGCATCATCTTGTTCCCACCCTTCCAAAATGAGCATTTGAGATCCAAACTCTAAGGTCATTACTCGAAGATTTAATCATTCATTTGGCAATCAATTTTTTGGCTAGTGCTTCTAGATTTAGAATATTAGATCCCCCATGTCTTTCAATCTAGAACAAAATTCAAACTTGATTTTGGCATGACTATTCTTTTGGGGTTCCCCATCAAAAACTGGTTTCTATAGATCCTTTCCATTTTTTGCATCTCATTCTTCGACGGCCTCCAAGATGCTTAGAAGTAGATGCTAGAGGAGATAAAGAATGTGTTGATCACCATTACCCAACTAGCCAAATTAAGCTGCATACCCTTGCAGTAGCACCCAATCCCAATGTTGGCCCATCAAGTTGCCTAGAAGACAAAAAACGTATGTGGAGAAAATCTCTTTACATCTAGAAGACCACACAAGCTATTGGTTTGGTGATCTAATAGAAGTCTTAGAATGGTTGATTCTAGATCTAGGGGCCTCACAAAAAATACTTAATCACTACCAAAAGTGGGAGACACGCCCAATTTGATTTTGAAGGATTTGTGTCGCAAGAAATGATTCTCAACACCAATGGATCTCGGCTCCAAGGGAGAGAGATATCCTTAATATGCCACAATTTCACTTGATTATTGACCATAGGGATGAGATCATTGGCCATAATTGCAAACGAAAAAGAGGCAAGCTGGTAACCTTGCCTGGTAGATCTCTTAAGAAAGAAAGATAGGGAGGTTTGATAATTAATTTTAGCCTTAGAAGAGGAATTCTTTAGGAGCATGGAGACCATTTCAGTACATCTATATGACCAACATAGAGGTCCTTGAGGCATTGGAGGATGAAATCCAACTCGAGCATGTCATAAACTTTGGCAAAATCAATTTTGAGGACAAGCGTGTTTGAAGAAGACTGCTTCACATAGTCAATTCTCTCCCAAATGTGAATGATGGCTTTGCGAATGGACCTCCTTTTGATGAACCCTTTTTTATCTACATTGATACATGAATGTAGATGGTTTGCAATGTGGTTGGAAAAAACCTTGGCAAAAAGCTTATAGCCCATCTAGAGCATTGTGATAGGCCATCTGTTTTGCATTTTATTTTTTGTGTCATTCTTGTGGATGGGTTGAATGATTCCTTCATTTAAACATCTCAGCAATGCACCAAAGCTAAGCGCCTCTTGTCAAATTAAAGAAAGAGAAACCAAAAAAATATTTTCAGAGGTCTTGAAGAACTCATTAGTTATCTGTTTAAGCATTGGGCTTTTACCATTGGGGTGAGAACAAATTGCCTGAAGGATATCCTAGTCCAATAAGAAAGTTTCAATGAAGCACACAATGTTGTGGAATTTTTTAAGTCTCCCTCTCGGGTTTTGGCCAAGCAATCACATCTACATAAAGACATGGGATAACAATCTTGAGACGTTGTTTGAAATGGTTGATTATCATCTTACAAATTAAGGGTACACATGTTTCTTCAAGATGAGAGGAACTAATGCTTAAAACGACTCATTACATCCATTTCCACTTCATATTGATGCTTGATTGTTTTCTTTCTTGTTGTCAATGTTGCTTGTTCATTTGCATATATGTTGCCTATTTGTTCATGCATATTCATGTTGCCTGTTTCAATTCTTTCTTTCATGCAAATTTTGCTTCATGTCACGTTACCTACTCATTCATGCATATAATCAATTTTCCTTCCATGTTTCTTATGTTGCCTATAAAAGAATTTGATGCCTAGAACATTTTGTTTTTCAGAGATGCTAGAGTGGCACTTCCGGAGGAATCGCAAGTTTAGTGGGGGCGAATGTCGTCGAGATTTTCTCTCCTCTCTCACTCATGAAGGCCTACAGGAAACACATTCGGTGAAGATAGCCAGAATTCCCTGAGAAGTCCAAGATGCATCAAGGATGTCAAAGGGAGCTCACATGCAAACTTTGGAAGAAATTGAGCAAATCTAGGGTAGCGGTCAAAGCTGATCAAACTTTGGAAATTAGGGAAAAAATTTCAATATCTCCAAATCACATGTAAATTCATATACTTGTAAAGCCTATCAAAGGCAGTGTATAGCGTGAATTTCACATGTAAATGGATCTTCTAGCACATTGATATGCCATGTGCATTTTGTAAAAAATGTAATTTTTCCACTTAGACCCTACAAAATCTTGTATAGGAATTTTTGTTAGCCATATGGTTTGGCATGTATAAAGGTCATATGTGGCTACATATTTGTAGAAAGTTTCAAGGCTATCAGAGTTTCCTAGACACCTTAATGCCAGCTTGCAAGCTTCCAAATGTAGTCAAACTTGTATAAGGGGGATTTAGATAAAAGTTTTTTCTACATATTCCTGAAGGAGATCTTTGGAAACATAGTCCTACAAAGTTTCATCTTCATCAAAGCCTTTTTGGAGGGTCAAAGAGAACAAAGTCCAGTTTTCAAGGTCACCATAGATTTCTAGTTTAAGCAAATTGAAAGGTTGAAGGGCTGCCACATGGTAAAAGCTGATTGAGCCATGTTGTACGATCAAGATGAGCTCATATTCGAGGTTGGAGATGAACTTATGCTTAAAACAAGGAGAATCCACGAGTTTCTTTCATCAAAGAAGACTTTTTGACAGTTAAAGATCAATAATGCAACTTTTCTCAAAAAATAGTGGCATATCTTATCGGAATTCATGTCAGCACTGATTCGATGGTCCAGATCCCAGATCCAATGGTGGAGAATGAAGGCGCCTAAATTTCACTCCTTTACACTAGATTTGATAGAAAGAAAAATTCCAAGCCATTGATTTGATTAATGAAATGGTTTTAATCGAAAGTAGTCATCCTAGAGTTGAGCGTTGATTTCTCTAGATGCAAGGGCCCAAATTCATTCAAGAAACTATATAAACCCCCCTCCAAACTCCTAGAGCATCATCGTTATGCATCCATAGGGCTCTTGCTAGCGTAAGGTTTCCTTGAGACAATCACCCTCGGTTGAGCGAGTCACGATCCAAGGTGGGCTAGTATGAGTATAGTACCTAGTTTAACAAATTTAAGTTAGAACTCCAATCTAGGATAAGCTCTTGAAACCAGCATCTCTATCTTGACTCACCCTCGGTGGAGCGTGTGAGTGAGTTAGAGCTGGTTTTAATGAGTCTTAGACTTCTTTAGTTAGGCATTACAAGCCTAGACATACATAGGGTCAATGAAGCAGAACTCATCTGCTTATGTGTGACATTCGGTTGAACTGTCATGGTTTGAGGGTCGGAACTGCCTTTGATCCGTAGACTGCTTAGCTTGATGTATCACGACGATCTTATAAATGTATCTTAATTCAAATCCTTTTAATTCATGTCACTTGTCACTTGTCTCTTGTCTCTTGTCTCTTGTGTCTCATTCTCTTAAGTGTTTTTACATGTCTTCTATTTTCTTCTATGTGTGAGAAGGCTCCGCAATATTGCGTTGAACCAATGAGGATGTTTCATTGAGCTTGTGATTAAACTCTATCATCATAATTCGTTTGCATGCATGTAATCCATACATACGCATACATATTGATTAGTTTCAGAAAGTGTATAAGAAGCTCCAATATTGGACCATTCTTCCTTTCAAAACTGGTTTATGTGTAAGGATTCCATCGATTCTCGTCATGCATACATATCATCCAAAGAAGACCATGCATATGGAATATTAGGAAGTGTTTAAGAAGCTCCTTCAATGGACCATTCTTCCTTCCAAATTTGATTCGTGTGTATGGTTCTCTTTCATTCTTATCATTCATGTTCATAAATCTAACTGGCACTCCTACATTCCCATTCCGATAATCATTTCAACATCTCTCTTTTCTCCATACTCAACATTAATTTCACTTTCACGTCCTTAAACCTTCCAACATTCATTAGCTTCATACACCCTGTGTGTGCCACGACCGGACCTGATCCACCCGGATTGCGATCACCTCCACAACGTTTGAGCGAGTATATGTGAGATCATCCAGATGCCTTTGTGAGTATTATTAAGTTTCATATAATTATTTTATTTTTATGAATGGTTTAATGTTTTACTTATTTATGTTTGTTATATGTAATATAGGAGTATTATGGAGAGGAAGATATGGATGAGGTGGAGAGATAGACACAGGAGGGACGATCTTGATCGTCACAGGGTGATCATGATGATGAGGATGAGGATGATCAGGATGATCATGATGCTGCTGCTGATGATGATGATCATAATGATGATGATGATTAGGATTCTAGTTGATTATGAAATTGGATTATATGTATTTACATTGATATATATACATATATATTTTATCTATATATTTTTCATTTCAGTTATGTTTTGAATTGTGTGTATAGTATTAAGTAATGAAGAGTTTTGTTCTATTGATTGTTATTATTGTTTATGTTAAGCATTTTTTTTAATACTTTAATTATATAATTCATTCATATGTGTGTATGTAAGTGTATATGTATGTGTGTGTATATGTATGTATGTGCATGTGTATGTCTGTGTAAGTGTATGTATGTGCATGTGCATGTGTAAGTGTATATGTGTGTATATGAGTATGTGCATGTGCATGTGTAAGTGTATATGTGTGTATATGAGTATGTGCATGTGAATGTGTATGTGTATGTGTATGTATATGTATGTGCATGTATATGTGTAAGTCTATGTGTATATGTGTGTATGTGCATGTATATGTGTATATGTATGTATGTGCATGTGTGTGTATGTGTATATGTGTGAATACGTGTAATAGGCCTCTTTTCTAGTGAAATAATTCATTTTGAACTTTTTGAATTTCATTGTGGGGATATGTCTTAGAATGAATAATTAGGTCATTTTATGCATCTAGGAAAACTTTTGGGTTGACAAGTTTTATATTCTCTCTCTAGACTTATTCGCATCATGCTTTCTAGTGGAATTTTGAAGGTGAAGATGAAAGAATTAAGGAAAACTCTGTATGAGGGAAAGGTAGAGCAAGTATAAGAGAATAAAAGTGCCAGTGTGAATTTTTTGTGAATTATGTTTTAAGTACCTCATTCAGGGTTCTACATTTAGTTCATTGTAAGAAAATGTCTTGATTTTACTCTCTTTCTAGAATTTTGAAACTTGAACGGCTCAAAAGTGGCATTTGGAGGTGGATTTAGATCTCGGACATCTCTACCACTATTGTGCAAATCGAAAAATTGAATAAAAGTGTCTCCTCACAAGCTTAAGCTAATTCCTCACTGTTTTTGAGTTACAAGGCTTTCAAACGTGCCGTTTTTTCCAACGAGGGCTTATCTAATTGTATTCCAATCCATGATTCTCATGCTCATGTGTCACCATGTCTAATTATGGATATTTTTGGATATGTCTTTTTTTGGTGGTTTTCTCCTATTTTTGACAGGTATGCTAAAGAAAGAAAGTACACTACAATCGCATGGATTTTTGCGAAAGTTTTGGAGAAACTCGACTTTTTCTAAATTTGGTGGATCGCACACTTCTTTGGGGGGGACGGCTATGATCAAACTCTAATATAGGGAGATCTGCGCATCATTACGGAGGACACACAGAAATCTGAGAATTACCTTGTGATTGAGAGTGAGAGTGAGAGTGAGAGTGTGAGTGTGAATGCGATTGTGATAGCTCGGGGGTGGTCGGGAGGTAGAGGCTTCATCAAGAAGCTATTGTCCAAAGCTATTGTAACCACTGATTCACATCTATAATATCAGACTTCTTCCTTCTCTGCGTCATATTTTCTTCTACTCTTCCACATCAAATTTTCTTTTACCTTGTGCAATCTCTGTGTTCTTCTCTCCACTGTTATTTTTGAGTGATCGAAAGATTGTGATTGAGGATAGATTGTGATTGAGGAAATGCTATAGTATGTATGTGCATATATATGTGTATATATGTGTATAATGTATGTATATGCATGTGTATATGTATGAAACATGCATGGGTATGTGGATGCATTTCCATTTCCATCCATGTGCATGCATGTGGATGTGCATATACATATATTTACGTATATGTTAATGTGTGTATGTATATATATATATGCAATAATGCATGCATGTAAGTCTTTTTATGTGGTTTTGGAAATGTTTGTGCATATGCATGTGTATGTGTGTGTATGTCTAAGTGTATGTGCACATGTATCTGTGTGTATATATGTGTGTGTATGGCATGTGTATATGCATAAACATGCATCTTCATTATGTATACGTGTATATGTGCATATCAATAAGTGTGAGTATGTTATCTAATGAAAAATAACACATTTCAAATGATATACAAAAAATAGAAATTGTACTTACAATAGTTAGCCATACTTTTTGCTTGGTTAGCTTCTTGAATGGTGTGCGACACTCATTGTGACCCATTTTGCAATTTTATAGCGACGAAATTGTGTTGCCTTAATCGTCGCTATGCGCCAGTATTCCTTGTAGTGCATACAGTTAGAATTTCGGATAAAATCCATTGTTCGTCTTGATAACTTTGGACATTCGTTTGACATCTCATAACCAACCAGCCAGTCCAATAATTTGTCACTTTTTCTTCCACATTCTAGATTTTTACATTTACACATGCATACATACACACATACATGTACACACATGCATGCTTACATACACACACATGTACACACATGCATGCTTACATACACACACATATACACACATGCATGCATACACACACATACAAATATACATACATGCATACATACACACACATGCATACACACATACATACACACACATATATACACATATGCATACATACACATATGCATACATACACATGCACACACACGTACACACATACATACACACACATACATACACACATATATACACATGCATGCATACATACACAAAGATACATACATGCATACATACACACACACATGCATACACACATACATACACACACATATATACACATATGCATACATGCACATACACACACACATACACACACATACATACACACATATACACACATGCATGCATACATACACACACATACACATATACACATGCATGCATACATATACACACATACACATATACACACATGCATACATACACATAGGAAAATAGAGCATACATATACACACACCGACACACACACATCTACAGATTTACACATGCATACATACACACATACATGTGCACACATGCATGCTTACATACACACACATATACACAATTGCATGCTTACATACACACACATATACACACATGCATGCATACATACACACACATACACATATACGCACATGCATGCATACATACACACACATACACATATACACACATGCATACATACACACACACATGTACACGCATGCATACATACACACACACATGCATACACACATACATACACAGATATATATACACATGCATACATACACATACACACACATATACACACATACATATACACACACATAAGCTAGTGTTTTAATTAAATATATAAATTTTTTATTTTGAAGTTTTTTTTTAAAATCAAATATATAAAAACAGGATTAGAGTTTTTACGCTATTTACACATACATACACATACACATATAATACATATATACATGTACATATAGCTCCATACAAAAATATACATATTTTAGCTCTAGATATTTAAGATTAGGGTTTTAGGGTTTAGCCATACATATAACTCAATTACATTTATATTAAGAAAAAATATAGAAAAAAATAACAAAAAAATCTGAATATATAAATAAACATATATATAAAATAGGATTAGGGTTTTAGGATTAGGGGTTAGATTTTTATAGGTATTTAAGTATTTAGGTTTTAGTATTTTAGGTTTAAGTCTAAGTCTTTCTGATTAGGGTTTTAGGGTTTTAACACATACATAACATATATACACACATACACATACACATATAATACATATATACATGTATATACACATGCATATAGAAATATACATATTTTAGATCTAGATCTTTAAGATTAGGCTTGGAGTGGCAAAACAAAGAACGAAGATGGCAACCACACCTAAAGGAGGTGAAAGAAGGTCTTCAAGTGTAGGATATCGAGTTCAAAGGTTGACATATGATAATTTTATTGCAAAGCATTATGCATACATGACTCAGGTACTCAAGGACAAAGAACCAACTAGTTATGAAAAAGCTAAGGATCAAGGAACGGGAAGAGGCAACGAAGGAAGAGCACAAAGCACTTGATGGCACCCATACTTGGAGCTTGGTACCAGATCAAGAAGGCATGAAGGTGATAGGTAATAAGTGGGTTTACAAAATTAAAAGAAATTCAGATGGTTGAATTGCTAGGTACAAAGAAAGGTTGGTGGCAAAGGGCTTCTCCCAAAGCTACCAGATAGATTATGATGAAATGTTCAGCCCCGTAGCCAAGATTCCAACAACTAGGACTTTGATTGTAGTGGCCACAAGAAGGAAATGGAGCTTATATCAGTTGGATGTGAAGCCCCCTTGCTTAAGCACACCCCCTACTAGTTGTTCTCTACATATTTTGTAGAGATTTCACTTTTTCATACTCTTTTTCTCTTGATGATCTTGCTAGACCCTTCGATCTCATAATTGTTGTTTTGCATTCATCCCAAATCCCTTTGCAATACTTTTTGTCTTGTTCAAAAGCTTATAAGTTCTATTTCTGGTGATATAACTCTCCAACTCAGTGCCTACACACAAGCAAAGAAATGTTCAAAATAGTGTCTCTTTAGTTAGCTCATACTGTGTGAAGAGATTAAGTTATTTTTTTTGTTGCAGCTAGTTGAGGCATCATCCAGTATCCAAATGGAGTGATTTTACTCTCATTTGAAAGTTCTTAGAGTCTACTTTAAGCAACAAAAATCTCATCTTCAATCTCTCTATGTATGCAAAGAAACATAAAAAATACAGAGCCTATGTCTGAAAAATTTTAGGATCCTAGGAGGGTTCATTTGCTTTTGTTATGCACATAGGAGTGTTTATCCTCCAACAAGGTAATGATGAAGGGAATAGATATGCAATTAGGTTTCGGGAAAATATTTTACATGAAACACAACAAAAGTATCCAAAGATCAAATGAGTACTATGGTGTATGGTAACAACTTTGAAAATAGACAAAGAATATTTCATTGGTAGAAATATCAAAGTTGAGACTAATTGTTTGCCTCTCATTGGAATGGTAGACCATTTTTCATTATCTTTAGTTACTTCATATATAAAGTAAGTCCAATTTAGTTGTTGATATGTTATCAAGAGCCAGATTTGATGATGATATTGAAAGTAATCCAATATATAATGTGACTCGGTTGATTATGCTCCATATATACATGAGTATGATCGATTTCATGAGCCTAAGTATGAAGATGAATAGAAAGACATAGGAAAGTATCTCAGAACACTGCAAGCATTACCTAGCTGGACTAGTATGAATAGATTTTGTAACATTAGGAAATGAGCTTACAATTTTTTTCCTACGTAACGGTTATCTTTGGAGACATGCTAAGGGTAAGGTTAAGAGCCCTCAATGAGTCCTACGAAACTGAGGTCTTCAAATGCAAGTAATGAAGGAAATGCATGAGTCATTATGGGGAGGTCATAAAGGAATTTCTGGAACATATGATAAAAAATAGAAGCACCTATTATTGGCATAGGATGTATGTTGACATTAATAGCTATGTTTCTACATAAACAGTTAGAACAAGATAAATTACGACTTGATGATACCGTTGAAAAGTTAAGAGAATCTATAATGAAGAACAAGCTTTATTTTGACAAAACTCATCAATTTCATCTGAAGCCGATTGAAGTAGGAGATTGGGCGCTCATTAATGATAATACATTTGACTCTCAATATGATGCATAAAAAAACTCACTCAACGGTGGTTTGGGCCATACATTGTATCAGAATACAACAACAATGGTATGTATGCTCTTTGTGAATTAAATGGTGTTGCATTAAAAAACTTTGATTGCACGTGAAAGAATAAAGCTATTCAAGTAATGTGATAATGACGAGTACATTTTGGATGAGGTCATTGATGAAGATGATAACAACAAGGCTGATTCATAAATAGGAGTATCCATGATTTAAAAAATAAAAATAAAAATCTTTCTCAAGTTCATGTTTCTTTGTTTTTTTCAAGTTCATTTCGCTTTTTTTCCCATTCTTGCTTGTTTGCAGTTTTACTTCATGCATGTTTCTTTTCAATCTTTGCATTGCATTGCATATTCACATCATTTGAGTCAAAATGCCAAATGATGATTTCTCTAGATGTTGTGTAAAATTGTATCCTAACTAACAATGAAACTACCAAGAAATCGACTATAATCTAGGATTATGAAAAGATAGGGCATGTAGATTTGGAGGTTTATTTTGGTAACATGACTTTCATATATAAACATGCATATGTATCCTATATCAAAAGCATAATTGTTGAAGTCCTAGATCCTTCTACTCCATGCTTCTACATCCTTAGTCCACCTCACAACACTTGTATCAGAGTTTAAATGACTATTCTTCATCATCAAAAATGGTTGTACCTTGTATCGGGGTTTAGTTTTTCCCCATCATCAAAAAAGAAAAGATAAGCTGCCACATGTTACCAAGAATTTTACACTTTCTTCCACCCCAAAAAATGAATGTAATCATAAAGTCACCAAATCATCATCATCACAAAAAAAAAGAGACAAAGAGAGAGAGCAAGCGAAACGAAGCTAAGGAGGAATACAAGAATAAAGCTTGGGCTATATTGGCAAACTTATGCATTAGTGGATTTTAGTTAGATTTCCTTGTTTGTAAGTAGAGAAAGAGCATATTCATATTTATGCACGAAGGAAGTTGTAAACATGAAAGATGTCTTTTGAAAATCCTAAATCTTTGTTTATAATCTTATTTAAGGTAGATTGCTTTATGAAAAAGGTAAAAAATTTTCTTCAAAATGAAAGGAACTCATGCTTAAAACAACTCAATACATTCACTTCCACTTCATATTGATGCTTGTTAGTTTTCTTTGTTTATATGTTGTCAATGTTTCGGGTTCATTTGCATATATATTGCCTATTTGTTCATGCATATTCATGTTGCTTGTTTCATTTCTTTCTTTCATTCAAATTTTGCTTCATGTTAAGTTGCCTACTCATTCACCCATATAATCAATTTTCTCTTTCATGTTTTTATGTTTTCTATAAAAGAATGTGATGCCTATAACTTTTTGTTTCTCAAAGAGACTAGAGTAGCACTTCCGAAGGAATCACAGGTTTGGTGAGGGCGAATGTCATCGAGATTTTTTATCCTCTCTCACTCA
The DNA here is from genome assembly GCA_020310875.1 of Ceratopteris richardii. Lineage (NCBI taxonomy): Eukaryota > Viridiplantae > Streptophyta > Polypodiopsida > Polypodiales > Pteridaceae > Ceratopteris > Ceratopteris richardii. The sequence goes on from CM035419.1 coordinate 127,611,193, forward strand.
TGAAGGCCTACAGGAAACACATTCAGTGAAGGTAGCTAGAATTCCCTAAGAAGTCCAAGATGCATCAAGGATGTTAAAGGGAGCTCACTTGCAAACTTTGGAAGAAATCAAGCAAATCCAGGGTAGTGGTCAAAGCTAGTCAAATTTTGGAAATTAGGGCCAAAATTTCAATGTTACCAAATCATATGAGATTTCATATACTTGTAAAGCCTATCAAAGTTATTATATAGCCTGAACTTCACATGTCAATGGATTTTCTAGCACATTGATATGCAATGTGCATTTTGTAAATAAGTAATTTTTCCACTTAGAACAAAATCTTGTATAGGAATTTTTGTTAGCCATATGGGCTGGCATGTATAGAGATCATACGTGGCTACACATTCATACAAATTTTCAAGGCTATCAAAGCTTCTTAGAAGCCTAAATGCCATCTTGCAAACTTCCAAATGTAGTCAAACTTGTATAAGGAAGATTCACATGGTTAGGTTTTTTTTTTTTTGATATTCCTAAAAAGGACCTTTCAAAACATATCCCTAAAAATTTTCATCTTCATCAAAGGATCTTTGGAGGGTCAAAAAGCACAAAAACTAGATCTCATTATCACCACAGTTTCCTAGAATAAGAAAATTGAAGGCTCGAAGGGCTACCACATGGAAAATAATGATTGAACCATGTTGTAGGATTAGATTAGCTCACATTCAAGGGTCGAGATGCACTAAAGCTTAAAACAAGAAGGATCCATAAGGTTTTTTTCATCAGATAGGCTTTCTTTGACGGTCTAAGATGAATAATGCAAAGTTCTTCCAAAAATAGCAGCTTATCTTATCCAAATCGATGTCATCATTAATCCAATGGTCCATATCTGCCCAGATCCAATGGTGGAGAATGAAGGCATTTATTGTTCCCCCCCCCCCCCCCTTTCCCTAGATATCATATAAATAACCAATCATAGCCATCTATTTGATAAATCCAATGTTTGTAATGAAAAGGAGTTGATCCTAGGGTTGAGAGCTGATTTCTTTAGGTCCAATGACCCAAATTCATTAGAAAAACTATTAAAACCCCCCCTCCAAACTCATAGAGAATGATTGTTATGCATCCATAGCGTTCTTGCTAGCACATGGTTTTCTTGAGACGATCACCCTCAGTTGAGCGTGTAAGGATCCAATGTGGGCTAGTAAGAGCATAGTTCCTTGAATCAAAATTAATTTAGACTTCCAAACTAGGATAGGCTAATAAACCCAATGGTTTCTCTATTTTTCTCACATGCTCCACTGGTTAGAGTTGGTTTTATGAGGATTAGACTTCTTTAGATATACATTACGCTCCTAAAACGATATAGGGTCAATGAAATAGAACCTATCCTCTTATGTGTGAAATTCCGTTGAACTCTCATGGTGGGAGAGTCATGCAGACCACCTTTGACCATTAGAATGCTAAGCTTGATGTATCACAACACTCATTAATATGAATTTTGCTATAATATCTTTTAATTCATGTCTCTTGTCTCTTGTCTCTTAGTCTCTTATGTGTTTTTGCATGTCTCTTGGTATCTCTTTCTATGTGTGAGAAGGCTCCGCAATATTGCATTGAGGATTATCCATTAAGATTGAGAGAAAAAGTTTCTATTTATCCATAAATCATGATGCACATGCATGCATACAATCTGCAAACATGGATGCATATGTTTCAATTTTGAAAGTGTATAAGAAGCTCCATTCTTGGACCATTCTTCCTTTATAAATCGATTCATGTGTATGGTTTTCTTTTCTCTCAGGATACATACATATCATTCAAAAGAACCCATGCATATGAATTAAATTCTAAAAGTGTATCAGAAGCTTCATTTTTTTGGACCATTCCCCCTTTTGAAATTGATTCATATGAATGTTTTTCTTATGTATGCATCATTCATGTTCATGGGTTTATCTTGCATCCATATGTTCCCGCTTCTCATAATCAAATCATGACATCTCTCGTCTCCATACCCAACTTCATCTTCACCTTCACCTTTTGATTATAAAAACCTTCCAAGACTCACTAGCTTCATACACTGTGTGTGCCGTGATGCGACCTGATCCACCCCAATTGCAGTCACCTCCACAATGAAATGTTTGTGTAGACCAACTTCATAATGGTTTCAATGTGCTCAGATACTTTCCTCATACACATAAACTTGTGGATCATAGTTAAATAAGTTCACATTTTGTGTAAGTTCATTCTCAAGATTATTTTCACATCTAGCTCTAGATAGCAAATCAGTTATTGCATTTAATTTTCCTGAAATATGAACTAACTCTAGATTAAAAAAAAATTATATATTGCATCCATTCAAGCATAGCTATATTAGGAGATGAACAATTTACTATGAGTCCAATGAGAGATAAGCAATCAGTCTCAACTTTAACATTTGCACCTATGAAATATTCTTTTTTAGTGACCACAAAGATCACCAACAACAAGGACCTCATTGACACTAAAAATAGATTTCTCTATGGACAAGCTTAAGCCTACTTCAATAAACAACTGAAAAGGCTTTTGGCAATCAAGAGTGTGAATTTTTACAAATTGATGACATCCATCATCATCCAAAGTGCAATATTTCTCATTTTCCAAGCCACCCTTATTGGTAATATCATCTATATAGGGCATAGTAATATGTGCAATAAATTTGTGCAAGATCAAACTCATTGCATTCATCATATGAGCAACAAAATTGGCCGCAACTTGAGGTAATGTACTCATTCTAACCAATCCAAGAGGAATTTTCATTGTAATAATATCTATGCTTTCTAGTGCAAATAGGAATTTTTCATAAGCAAAATAGAGATATCACATTGATTAAATAGAACTACCTATAAAAGCCTCTACAAATTCATCCACAATTGGTCAAATACCAACATTTCTTATGGTTACTTTATTAACCACTTGAAGATCTTGAATAAACCAAAGTTTTCCATTCTCAGTTGGCAGAGTGAACCAATGGTTTGATAGGGACTTGAGGAAGATTCAAGAATATGCATATTGATTTTATCTTTAAGCAATCTAATCAATTTAGAAAGATGTGCATTACGTACAGGAATAGGAAACAAACTCCAAGGAATTTGTGGAATGGTAAAAATAATCATTGGGGAAATGATCATAGGATCTGTACATCCTATTTTGCTAGGCTCTAAAGAAAAAGATTAATCGTGTTGTTCAATAATATTCAAGAAATATTCTTTTTCTATTGGAAGAAGGAAACCACCAGCATCTAACTTGATTTGTTTTAATGATCAGTACTAAATACATGTCCAAATTTTTTTGAATCTCTAAGGATTGACTTCCCACTTAGTTCTTTTATAATTTTATCACTAAATTTAGAGAGTGGTTGAGCTAGTGGCATTACCTTCTTAGTCACAATTTTGTATTTTGTTTCCACTAAAGCTTCATGTTCTTTTACAATATAAAAAATATATTCTTGAATTAAAGCATATTCATCAAGGAAAGATAGGAGAATATGGGAATTAGAAATATTTTCGCAACATAATTCTAGCTCTTTGAGAATATAGAAACAATGAGATGTTTCTATAACATGCTCAATGTTCTCATATTATAATAAATACCCTTTGTTTTTTAAGTGTTTCTCTTAATTTTAATGAGTTTTGTTGGATTTTTTCTCAAATGCAAAATATTTAATGTAGAAGATGGAAAATAAATTGAAGCATTACCTATATTAGTTTGTGACATATAGAACCAAAGTCCACTTCCATATGGCTCAATAGTGGATTTTACTCCAAATCCTTATCCAAATGTGTCAAAGGAGATTTTTTTAAGGAACTACAATTACAAGGATGATTCATACAGATCATCATAAATTGAATGGATTTTAAGCCAATGCAAGAACGAATGCTAGCAAAAGCACTACCGTCATCAAGAACTTTAGTTTGCATTCTTTGTTCACATATGAATGATTGTATCAGAATAATTGAGTATGAGCAATCATCATGAAAATAGAAGTTGTGCTACTCTTTAACATCTCCAAAAGCAATTAGTACATTTGCACATGCACCAAGTAAATAACCAGAATCGTTATTAGCTCCCTTCATCTTCCAACCATAGTCTTTATCTATAGGCCATTTTCCCTCATTGAATAAATCTCTTGAAACAAAATTTATTTCAAATCTTAAATCTATTAAAGCTATTTGTGGTTTGTTATTATTTCCATTTTAAACAATAGTTTTGATAGTACCTCTAGCCCAATGCTTTTACTTTTTTGCACATCTCTCACTATCCTTATCAAAGTTGGGGTATAGTGACACCAAGTTTGTTGCATTCTTCACCCAAAGGCTAACCCCTTCTTTGCATGGATTGTTGGAATCTTTATTCATCCTGCCTCTAACATGGATCAATTGATCAACCTAGTGACCCGTCCACTAACAAGTTTTGTTTGTGTCATTATCGTCCTCCAAATCTACTAATATTCTCTTGTTTAAATAATTACCCTTCTTTGGTTGATCTTTGTCACACTTTGGATTACTTCTTGACTTGGCTTTGATACCTCATTATTTAGATTTCGAATGTTTTATGACTTTGTATGGATCCATTAAATTAGGAGTTTCAATAGGGTTTTTGGGATTAGAGGTACGTTTGAGAATGGAGGAGTGGTTTCGATAGGGATGAATAGGAGAAGACCTAAAGAGAATAAGGCCATTGAGGATGGCTTGAAAGCCATGAGATGGCATTGGAAATGAAGGATGGGACTAAGGGTATAAGTTTAGGAAAGACATAGATGATTGAGAGTAAAAAAATGGTTCTTTTTCTTGAGAACCTATGTCTTGTTACCCACGAAAATCCAATACACTTACAAAAAACATCAAAACATTAGGCATATTAAACTATTTACATGTATAACAATTTCCATGTACAAAATATTTGAATCAACGTTGTCATGTCTTTCATAGAAAAGAGGGCACGAGTTACATGATAATATTCGTTACAAAATCTTTCTCGTCTGCTCATCGAATCACAATGCTGGGGGTTAAAGTTAAGGCACCTTTCAAGGGTTAACAAACGCTTAATGGAGATGTTTTTCGTTGGTGAATTTCACATTTTTCCTTCAATTCATGTCGGTAATTGAGTTCAAGATGGATACGTTTCATGGAAGTGCTTTGGAAATTATTAACCAAGTATATTCCTATGCCCATACCTTTAGCAGAGGTTTAATATATCTTAGGAATTATAATTTCTTTCTTTAAACATCATCACTCGAACGAACTAATATGGATTCACCAAATTAGCTCTTATAAGTTTTATAGAATTCGAAACACAAAATACCATTGACATCAAAGCTAGCAAGCTTATGAGTAGTCATCCAAGAAAGCTTTCTGTGTACATGTTCAAGCTCTGGCCACCGCTACCCATAGAGCATCATATGACTTGCTAAACATCATACTCACTGTGTAGCTCATATTTATTATTGAAATAACTCATGATTGGTAGCTATCTAAGTTAATTAGATACCATTAGAAGGAATTTTTCTAATTTCTATCAGGGTGAGAGCACTCCTCATTATATTGAACATGTGTATAGACTAAAATAGCAAGTTTATGACCTTGGATGGATTTCCTACTCATGTCTTTTGATCTATTGATTAGCGGATCATGTTCCAAAGCACATAGGTGATTATTTGTGATTATTAGGAAGAGAAATATGGCCACTACACTCTCCACTACTTGTTCTTGGCTAGTGTGAAGGAGGTTATTACTTTACCACTTCATCTCTGAAGATTATCCACCATCTCCTGACCTCGACACCTTCATGGGGCAACTTTTCACCCATGAGACAAAGCTCAACAACAATGGTGACAACCCTAGAGATAACAAATCTTTTGTGCTTTATACAGATATAAATAAAAGCAAGGATAAAGGTAAGAGCAAAAAGAATGAAGAAGAGGCTATTACCTCCCAAGTGAACTTCACAAGTAGAGGAAGAGGTACTAGAGGAAGGGGCAAAGGAGGAAAGCAAGGCAGGGGGAATCTTAGAGCACTCCACCTTGCAACATTTGTGGCCTAGCAAGCCACTCCACAGAATAATGGTTCAAGAACACAAGGAATCAAAGGGGCAGAGGCTTCCATAGAGGGAGCTATGGACAATCCAAAGGGAGGTTCAACAATGGTGGAAATAATGATCACTACAACTACAACGAAGGATACAACAACAAGAACTATCAAGGAGGTTTCAAAGGAAGACGAGATTATAAAAACTACACAAAAGGCCAAGAGAATTCACTATTGATCATGAACATTACCTCCAACAAAGATACAGATGATGAACACATTTTCTATATGGATTCTGGTTGGTCCAATCATTTGGTTGGAAATGTAACATTGCTATTTAATGTGGGAGAACCTAAAGGGAAGCATGAAGTGCAGACAGGTGATGACACTAGACACTCTGTTTAGAAAATTGGAAATGTCAAGGCCATTGATGGTAACATGAACCTCTTAAGTAAGGTTTTAAAATGCGCGAATCATAACATGACAGATTGTTCAGAAAGGGTTACAGGTAAGATTCACAAGGCATGGAGCTTATGTGGAAGATCCTCAACAAGGCTTCAAAGGGATTGCAAAAGGTGAAAAATCTCGTAGACTCTTTACGTTTGAGATTGAAGGCACCAGAAACATTGCACTCTTCAACTACAAAGATCAAACCCTATCTAAACTAGAAATATGGCATAAAAGGCTAGGTCATATAGAAGAGATAACATTAAAAAAAGTATGCAGGGATGAGAGTGTGCTAGGCATTTCGAATATGTTCAAGCAACACATGGTATACAAATGTTGAGCATGCCAATTGGGCAAAGCTCACAGGCAGCCATTCAACAGAAAAGGGCCCATATATGAAGAATACTTGGTGCTTGTGCACACTAATATGTGGGGTCCTAGCAGAGAGCCATCAATCTCAGGTTCAAGGTACTATGTTCCATTTATAGATGATTAAAGTAGATGGACAATCCTTTACTTCATGAAGCATAATAATGAGGTATTTACATGTTTCAAGAAGTATTTGTAATTTTCTGAGAAGCAAATAGGTAGAATCTTGAAGAGGATCATATCTGATGGAGGTGGTGAGTATTTTTCACATGAATTTGATTTATTCTTATAGGACAGAGGTATAAAGAGAGAAGTCACAATAAGATATACTCCTGAACTAAATGGAGTGGATGAGAGGAGGAACAAATTGATAATGGCAGCTGCAAGGTCAATGTTGAATGACATCTCTCGTCTCCATACCCAACTTCATCTTCACGTTCACCTTTTGATCATAAAAACCTTCCAAGACTCACTAGCTTCATACACTCTGTGTGTGCCGTGATCGGACCCGATCCACGCGAATTGCAGTCACCTCCACAATGAAATGTTTGTGTAGACCAACTTGCTAATGGTTTCAATGTGCTCAGATACTGTCCTATATCTCTCAATTCATCTTCATATTCGAAATCATGAAATTATTCATACACATAAACTTGTGGATCATAGTTAAATAAGCTCACATTTTGTGTAAGTTCATCCTCAAGATTATTTTCACATCTAGCTCTAGATATCAAATCAGTTATTGCATTTAATTTTCCTGAAATATGAACTAACTCTAGATAAAAAAAATTATATATTGCATCCATTCAAGCATAGCTTTATTAGGAGATGAACAATTTACTATGAGTCCAATGAGAGATAAGCAATTAATCTCAACTTTAACATTTGCACCTATGAAATATTCTTTATTAGTGACCACAAAGATCACCAACAACAAGAACCTCATTGACACTAAAAATAGATTTCTCTATGGACAAGCTTAAGCCTACTTCAATAAACAACTAAAAAGGCTTTTGGGAATCAAGAGTGTGAATTTTTACAAATTGATGACATCCATCATCATCCAAAGTGCAATATTTCTCATTTTCCAAGCTACCCTTATTGGTAATATCATCTATATAGGGTATAGTAATGTGTGCAACAAATTTGTGCAAGATCAAACTCATTGCATTCATCATATAAGCAACAAAATTGGCTGCAACTTGAGGTAATGTACACATTCTAACCAATCCAAGAGGAATTTTCATTGTAATAATATCTATGCTTTCTAGTTCAAATAGGAATTTTTAATAACCACAATAGAGATATTCCATTGATTAAATAGAACTACCTATAAAAGCCTCTACAAATTCATCCACAATTGGTCAAATACCAACATTTCGTATGGTTACTTTATTACCCAGTTGAAGATCTTGGATAAACCAAAGTTTTCCATTCTCATTTGGTAGAGTGAACCAATGGTTTGATAGGGACTTGAGGAAGATTCAAGAATATGCATATTGATTTTATCTTTAAGCAATCTAATCAATTTAGAAAGACGTGCATTAGGTACAGGAATGGGAAACAAACTCCAAGGAATTTGTGGAATGGTACAAATAATCATTGGGGAAATGATCATAGGATCTGTACATCCTATTTTGCTAGGCTCTAAAGAAAAAGATTAATCGTGTTGTTCAATAATATTCAAGAAATATTCTTTTTCTATTGGAAGAAGGAAACCACCAACATCTAACTTGATTTGTTTTAATGATCATTAGTAAATACGTGTCCAAATTTTTTTGAATCTCTAAGGATTGACTTCCCACTTAGTTCTTTTATAATTTTATCACTAATTTTAGAGAGTGGTTGAGCTAGTGGCATTACCTTCTTAGTCACAATTTTGTATTTTGTTTCCACTAAAGCTTCATGTTCTTTTACAATATAAAAAATATATTCTTGAATTAAAGCATATTCATCAAGGAAAGATAGGAGAATATGGGAATTAGAAATATTTTCGCAACATAATTCTAGCTCTTTGAGAATATAAAAACAATGAGATGTTTCTATAACATGCTCAATGTTCTCATATTATAATAAATACCCTTTGTTTTTTAAGTGTTTTTAAGTGTTTCTCATAATTTTAATGAGTTTTGTGGGATTTTTTCTCAAATGCAAAATATTTAATGTAGAAGATGGAAAATAAATTGAAACATTACCTATATTAGTTTGTGACATATAGAACCAAAGTCCACTTTCATATGGCTCAATAGTGGATTTTACTCCAAATCCTTATCTAAATGTGTCAAAGGAGATTTTTTTAAGGAACTACAATTACAAGGATGATTCATACAGATCATCATAAATTGAATGGATTTCAAGCCAATGCAAGAATGAATGCTAGCAAAAGCACTACCGTCATCAAGAACTTTAGTTTGCATTCTTTGTTCACATATGAATGGTTGTATCAGAATAATTGAGTATGAGCAATCATCATGAAAATAGAAGTTGTGCTACTCTTTAACGTCTCCAATAGCAATTAGTACATTTGCACATGCACCAAGTAAATAACCAAAAATGTTATTAGCTCCCTTCATCTTCCAACCATGGTCTTTATCTATAGGCCATTTTCCCTCATTGTATAAAACTCTTGAAACAAAATTTTTTTCAAATCTTAAATCTATTAAAGCTATTTGTGGTTTATTATTATTTCCATTTTCAACAATAGTTTTGATAGTACCTCTAGCCCAATGCTTTTACTTTTTTGCACATCTCTCACTATCCTTATTAAAGTTGGGGTATAGTGACACCAAGTTTGTTGCATTCTTCACCTAAAGGCTAACCCCTTCTTTGCATGGATTGTGAGAATCTTTATTCATCCTGCCTCTAACATGGATCAATTGATCAACCTAGTGATCCGTCCACTTGCAAGTTTCGTTTGTGTCATTATCGTCCTCCAAATCTACTAATATTCTCTTGTTTAAATAATTACCCTTCTTTGGTTGATCTTTGTCAGACTTTGGATTACTTCTTGACTTGGCTTTGATAGCTCATCATTTAGATTTAGAATGTTTTATGACTTCGTATGGATCCATTAAATTAGGAGTTTCAATAGGGTTTTTGGGATTAGAGGTACGTTAGGGAATTGAGGAGTGGTTTCGAGAGGGATTAATAGGAGAAGACCTAAAGAGAATAGGGCCATTGAGGATGGCTTGAAAGCCATGAGATGGCATTGGAAATGAATGATGGGAGTAAGGGTATAAGTTTAGGAAAGACGTAGATGATTGAGAGTAAAAAAATGGTTCTTTTTCTTGAGAACCTAAAGTCTTGTTACCCACGAAAATCCAATACACTTACAAAAAAAATCAATACATTAGGCATATTAAACTATTTACATGTATAACAGTTTCCATGTAGAAAATATTTGAATCAACGTTGTCATGTCTTTCATAGAAAAGAGGGCACGAGTTACATGAGAATATTCGTTACAAAATCTTTCTCGTCTGCTCATCGAATCACAATGCTGGGGGTTAAAGTTAAGACACCTTTGAAGGGTTAACAAACGCTTAATGGAGATGTTTTCCGTTGGTGAATTTCACATTTTTCCTTCAATTCATGTCGGTAATTGAGTTCAAGATGGATACGTTTCATGGAAGTGCTTTGGAAATTATTAACGAAGTATATTCCTATGCCCATAGCTTTAGCAGAGGTTTAATATATCTTAGGAATTATAATTTCTTTCTTTAAACATCATCACTCGAACGAACTAATATGGATTCACCAAATTAGCTCTTATAAGTTTTATAGAATTCGAAACACAAAATACCATTGACATCAAAGCTAGCAAGCTTATGAGTAGTCATCCAAGAAAGCTTTCTGTGTACATGTTCAAGCTCTGGCCACCGCTACCCATAGAGCATCAATCGAGCATAATGAATTAAAGTGAAGAAGGATTTTTCACTCGCATCTATCAAATTTCAAGTTTAGGACTAGATCTTTCTTGTCACTTTTCTTTTGATATTCTCATCTTTTTGGGGCATGAATATTCATATCAGAACAAAGAGACTTTAAAAACATGATCAATAGAAATGCTCATTGATTCATAGAATGCTCTAAGGAGGCACTTGTGAGGGTTTGGGAAAAGAAGATCAAAGATTGTCTAGCAATCGTTGCCTTAAGTTAAGGCTAAACTCATAGATAGAGACACTACCAAACTATATGGTAGGGGTTCCAACAGCCAACATATCAATCTGAAAATTTATGAGATAAAAACCCAAACATCTCATCTACATAGTCTACCACAACAAGAGTCTAAATTCTTCGGCCTTACTTTACCATTCATCAACGCTTAGCACATGAGTTACCCTTATTGAACTTCGTTTCTTTTCAATGCAATGAAGATCTTGCTCATTTACTTGATGAGGAACATGCGCATATACACTCGGATGAAGTTTTTAACTTTCAGCGCTAATAATGAGTTGTTCGATCATAAGTCTGCATCTGCACACTCAATCATAAGCTTGCGTGTATATACATGATTCTGAATGTATTGTGCTCAGCGTCACTACGTATATATATACTAGATCACAAGTTTATGCATGCAATTGTACGTTTATTGTAGTCAAAGTTAGTAATCTACCATTCGATCATGAATTGAGGTACATACACACTGTGAGCGTTCTCTGTGTTCAGAGTTGATAATGATTGATCTATGTGATATAGAATTACATCAACATAAATGGATTGTATATGTTTTGTAGGCTAAAGTGTTCACGTCAGTCATTAAGAGACATGCCTTTTGCAATAACGTGTTAACAATGCATACTATTCTATTTGCATTGTACATTCCTAATCACACGTAATGAGGTGTACCTACAATTTGATTTAAAAGCATATCATATATGTGCGTATCTTCAGCATTCAAAATATAAAATCGTTTGTATACTTCGTCCATTATACAATACAATCAATATCTCGATATGATCACTATTGCATATCAGTACTTGAGTCATGTAGACTGCCAAGAAGTCTATAGGTGCACACAGTCGTAAGCTTGCTGATATCATATACTGTGCAAGGTACAAGTTCAAGTAAGCAGGTATCATTAAGGCTACTGCTGAAGATCAAAGCCACACACATGTGAAGACTGCTGCAGGACTCAAACGAAGTCACAACTCATCTCCGACTCATGCACTTAGTGCATAAGCAAGATATCATTAGGATTGATGATCTACTTCCAAACTTCAGATATCATTGACTAGTGCTGCCGAATTTAAAAGGAGCTTCTCTCGATGTTTAACACATATACTCATGTGCACTAATTCACTCATATTCATGTATGCAATATCTAAATTGTAGTTACTACTACAACCCCTATACTCAAGGTCTATTGGGAGTGATCTTGTCGCACAAACCATTCGGTTTCACACTAATCTAATACATCATACGTGCTTTAGTGTATTCTTGAGTACATCACATTGAAGTTCATTGTTATGCTCATGATCCAAATCAAGTAGAACCATATTTCTAATTAGGTCCAACTCTCAGAGTTAACTTACATTGTTCATTTTTCAATACACGCTTCCGCATGAGTGTATTCTCACTCACAGTGGTATCAGAGCCATCTAGAGCCTTCGAGAGCTACTCCAAGTCTAGCACAACCCTCTTTGACACCTCGTTATTCGGCATTTGTCTATGGAGCAAGCGGATCGACACTCATTGAAGGAAGATATTGAAGAGCAGGATTTGAAGAAACTATTTCAATTATATCAACAGCCTATGCTATGTGTGGTACATGCTACACATATCTTACATGGATGCAACTCAAGTGAACATACAAAGTGGACACGAGTTGGAGATGTCTATTGGAAGAATACCTATGTAAGAGATTATATGAGCATTCCTAGGATCATCATTCAAAGTCTCTTGATTTATTCATCATTTGATTTCATGATTACTCAATGTAATCTTGTTATGTTATGGCTACATGATTTGTAACTTGAAGGATACTTTAGGCCTCAACCAAGCACTTCATTGTATACTGCACTGGTTGTACTTGAGGCATGTGAAAGCCTATGTTCATAAATCTTGTAGTAAACACATTTGATTACCCAAATCATTCATTTTGGCAATCAAGGGGAGTGCGAAGCAATTGATTTCATTTCAGGATATTAGAAGCAACATAATTTTTAGGAGTTAAGATAATACATGATGCAGGTGTAGCTTCTTGCAACATCAACCATGCAAGAGGATGAAGAAGTTTGAAGCCGTCAAACTATGCTTGCAGGTCAAATTGCTATATGGAAGCATCAAGGATAATGAAGACTATTTTTCCACCAAGTGACTTTCAAGCATGTGTCCAAACTTACTTATGTTGGAATGTTTATGAAATCGTATTCTTGGAAAGTATTTCCATTGTGTCTTTTACACCAAGCAATTTTGAAATATCATATGTATGATACACTCAATTCAACAATTAAAGGAAGAGCAAGGATTAAGCTATCTCTCATAAACAATATGTTGTTAGAATGTATTCCTATGATTACTATGCTAGGGGAAGATTGAAGCTTGAAGGATGACTCAAGCAAAGTCAAAGGTCGCGAAGCAATGCATTGAAGAATTGGCATCAAGGAAGATATCGTCATCAAATCATGAAGGGTTGGAAATCAAGGCTCAAGGCAAGGCTCATCATCAACTACAAATGATTTCAAATGAAGATATCAAAAATGTCTACACAACCTAGAAAGCCAAAGGATCAAATTGATGGTAAAATCAAAAGCTCCTATTCACAAGCTCCTAGTGATTGAAGATCGATTAGCTCATTTCAAGAAGGCGTTTTTCATTAAAGTACACATTTAGTATTGTCCATCAATTTGGTGTATCTCTTGATAGAAATTCATTTCTCATGATCCTTGTGCACTTAAAACCATGGTTAGGATCAATCCTCTTATAGTTCTATCTTGAGGAATACCCATTGTTGAGCATCAACCTCTTCTAAAGCTCCTCACAGGAATCCATATTTCAATAATCATCCCCATTGTAAATTGATTATCTACCACATACATTTGTATCAGAATAATATCTTAAAGGATATCTCTTATAGCCCTAGTCCATCCCATATTATGTTGTCAAAGCTATATCTCTCTTGTTGAGACTTCTACACACAAATACTAATTGTATTTGCAACCAAGTGCTACACAAGCACTCTTTCCATTACCAAAGAAGCTTAAAAAGGGGAGGTTCAAAGTGTCCAAGGCAAAGGCCAAAGAAGTCACTCTTCAAAGACTTACCTATCAGATGTAAAGGATTACATTGAAGCCAACTTCTCCACAATGATTGGAAGAAGTAAAAGAAGCCATTGACCAAAAGAAGACTTTCACAAAGCAAGAAGAAGAAGGACGTGCATCCAATGCACCCAATCAAAGAAGAAGACTTCCTCATGGTAGGAAGAAGAAGGACGTCCATCCAATCAAAGAAGAAGACTTTCTCATAATAGGAAGATGAAGAAAGTGCATTCAACACACTCATACAAAGATAAAGAAGGATATTCCACTTGAGGTTTTATAAGAAATTTATATGTGCTTTCATAAGTCACTATGACTTATGTTCATCTACAAAGGCAAAAATTTGGATAGACTCTCATGCATTAAGAGTCATATTAAAAGAATTGACATATACAAGGGCTGCATATTATCACATTTCTTTGTAAAGCATAGTCAAGATAGTCATGGTGGATCAAACTCCCTTTAAAACTACCAACCAATGTAAAGGACCAACATATATAGCCAGGTACAATAAAAGTGGTGTGAGCACTTGATAAATAGTTATGGTAGAATTGTTCTACACACATAGAAGGTGAAATCACAAATGGAAAATAATCAAGAAGCTGGGATCTTGATTAAGCTTCATTTCTTTATGAAAGCTATCAAACAAGTGAAAATAGAATCACTCTAGAGCTAGAGCTTTGCTCGCTCCAAGATAAGTGTGAAAAACCACAACCTCTGAACTTTGCATTAGGACAAAGTTAAGTTGTTATACATAGATGGCAAAAGCCATAGATAAAGCCTTTTGTTGCTTTGTAACTTGTTTTGAAATTTCATCATGTACCTTGGTCGAATTCACCATCATCATGAGCTTATCTATTAAGCTCATGTACTTCTTTATTTGAAGTATTCTATATGTATCAAGAACTACCTTACAAAAGGAACCATCAGATTGAAGGGGAGTTACTCTTGATCTACCACATGAAGAAAAGACTACAATTTTGAAGGTCAACCACATCAATCAAGGACTACACATTGGAGGAGAAGATCAACCACATCAAGGACTACCAACTTGAAGAAAAGATCAACTTCGTGAAGCAAGGACTACTCACCTAAGAAGAAGTTCTACCACATCAAGCAAGGAAAATACTCTTGAAGAGAAGCAACAATCATACAAAGCGAGGACTACACTTCTAAAGAAAAGCTCAATCACATGAAGTAAGGAATGCATTGATGGACGACATCAAAAGGGCGTCAACAAAAAGGGGAGAAAGGAAGCTAATACTAGAAGATGGAAGACAATGATAAATCAAAAATAAATCACCAATCAAAAGCAAATCTCTATCTAGAAGGAAAATCCATCAAGGTCAAGAAGGAAGAGATCATCAACACAAAGAATCCAACGGAAAGAGCTATTACTTCAAACAATCAACATCAGTATCAGAGGGTCTATATTTCCAAGAAAAGCTTGAAGGAGAATCACACATGAAGACCATGGAGCAAAGAATAGAGAAGGAGGAAGCAAGAACCAACCATGGAAGAAAAGAATCAAGACAAACCCAAGGGGAGACAACAGGAATAAAATCAAAGCAAGAGAAATAAGAGGCAACATCAAATATGATCGGATTGAATTTGAACATTGAAGGGGAGCTATTGGAGGAAGCAATCTCCAAATTCACCACCTCTAGTACCTTTGCATGTAACTCCACTCTTAGAGTTCTTTTTTGATTCTCATATGACTCTAGCCTTATAAGAATTTTATATATATGTGAACTCTACCCTTTAATATTCGTGAACTCTCCACATAATAGGCCAACTCGCAACCTGGTTCCTTAGATCAAGGATATCACAGGGAACCAAGGATACGAAAAAGGGATGTCCTTAAATCATGGAACTCAAAATGTTCTTTTGTTTTTTTTAGAAAGTAATACAAGCGGTGACTTTTGTTGCATCACAACATATGTATATAAACATATAGAAAGCAATGAAAAGTTTGGGTGACATTATGTATCTCTGGCATATCTGTTGTCTGTCGATCCCAGTGATGTTTGTGCTCTCTCTTTCTATATGACTTGAGCATGATTGACATTCCCTCTGTATACTCTCTTTGATCATCACTTACAGCAGCTCTTCCGATGCAATGAAGAGCTTGCTAATTTACTTGATGAGGAACATGCCCATATACACTCGAATGAAGTTTTTAACTTTCAGTGCACATAATCAATTGTTCGATCATAAGTCTGCATCTGCACAATCAATCATAAGTGTGCATGTATATACATGATTCTGAATGTATTGTGATCAATGCCAGTACATATATATATACTAGATCACAAGATTATGCATGCAATTGTACGTTTATTGTAGTCAGAGTTAGTAATCTACCATTCGATCATGAATTGAGGTACATACACAGTGTGAGCATTCTTTGTGTTCAGAGTTGATAATGATTGATCTATGTGATATAGAATTACATCAATATAAATGGATTGTATCTGTTTCATAGGCTGAAGTGTTCACGTCAGTCATTAAGAGACATGCCTTTTGCAATAACATGTTAACAATGCATACTATTATATTTGCATTGTACATTCATAATCACATGCAATGAGGTGTACCTACAATTTGATTTAAAAGCATATAATATATGTGTGTATCTTCAGCATTAAAAATATAAAATCGTTTCTATACTTCGTCCAGTATACAGTGCAATCAATATCACGGTATGATCAGTGTTGGATATCCGTACTTGAGTTATGTAGACTGCCAAGAAGTCTATAGGTGCACACAATCGTAAACTTGCTGATATCATGTAATGTGCAAGGTACAGGTTCAAGTAAGCAGGTATCATTAAGGCTACTACTGAAGATCAAAGCGACACACATGTGAAGACTATTGTAGGACTCAAACGAAGTCACAACTCATCTCCGACTCATGCACTTAGTGCATAAGCAAGATATCATTAGGATTGATGATCTACTTCAAAACTTCAGATATCATTGACTAGCGCTGCCGAATTTAAAAGGAGCTTCTCTAAAGATTTAACACATATACTCATGTGCACTAAGTCACTCATATTCATGTATGCAATATCTAAATTGTAGTTACTACTACAACCCCTATACTCAAGGTCTATCGGGAGTGATCTTGTCGCACAAACCATTCGGTTTCACACTAATCTAATACATCATACGTGCTCTAGTGTATTCTTGAGTACATCACATTGAAGTTCATTGTTATGCTCATGATCCAAATCAAGTAGAACCATATTTCTAATTATGTGCAACTGTCAGAGTTAACTTACATTGTTCATTTTCCAATACACGCTTCCGCATGAGTGTATTCTTACTCACAATCCCGGCATGTATTATTCACAAACAAAAACATTCACATAACGCATCACACATCATTAAGTATATATGCAAATTATTCCAATTTATGCGAGAATTAAATAGTTGAACGATGCACAATACGTGCACTATTTATATTCAACACTAATGATTAAACGTATAACATATGAAATATTTCAGGTCTTTTAGCATCTGGATACAAACATGAAGAATACATATTGCTCATACCGAATACAATTGACAGACTTACAGTACTTAAGGTATATCAGATTTTGCGATAGAACATCGGATGTTAGTTGTTATATGATGCTTGAGCAATGGATAGTTTGAAGGTGAAAGTCCTAAAATGTGTAGAATAACGGATGCATTAAGGGATAGTAGCTCCCTTTTATCACCCATAATCGACTAATACTGAAGATCATTGCTAAGTTGAGCCAAAAGTCGAGTTGCCCATGCTAAAATCCATGTTTGATCTTCTAGCAAAAGAGCCCATACTTCGAAGACCTCCATTCCCTAATACAACATCTATCTCTTTTTTTACCAAGACCATAAGGGACTTCATCGAAAAACAATATACTCGATTTAGATTCTTGTCCTTGAAATATTGGTGTGTGTCATTTCAACTCTCCAAAAGGTGATCGTGTGCGCTATGAACAGTAGCCTGATAAGCTTTAGTCATTGAACCTGAACTACAACCTCATATCTGAAGACCTTATGATGGTTTAACTCTGGTACTAGCTCATCCTTTATATGCTGCACACTAGCTGATCTTTAGAAGAAAGTAGAATGTTCTTACGCCCATTGAAACTATGTTTTCTTGCTTTGCCAACTCGACTAGCATCAGAAGCTTTCTTCAGATGGTGCCATCGTTGTTCTTCATGCCTTTCAACATCTTGCTGACTTTCTTCTAATTGTGTAGCTCTTTGTTTATCAATAAGCTTCTTTCAAGGCTGTTCTAACTCTTTCACAATAGGAGAAAGGTGATCTCCTATAGTTTCCAAGTCAGTGGTATTCTCATAAGCTAATCACCAAAACATATAACTTCCTTGATATCTTTGCGAACAAATTTTTGCATTGAAATTCTGTGAAAGTACAACCTCTACTAAGTTGAATGAATCCAATGCAAATGTTTTCCACTTCAGCTTTGTAGCATTCGTCTTTGCAATCATGAAACTATTCCTTTGCTAAACTCAAAAAATAGCCCTCCTTCCCTCAAACTCCCACCTCAGAGCTACATCATTCCATTAACTAGTACATCTGCTAGCCCCCTCCTTCCCAAGAATCAACCACATATATACATCACATGAATTGGGAGCTTGCCATCGTTCATGATCAATGGTTGCATGTCCTTTTTCTCTCCATGGTGACCAACTAGCATATGCCTCTCTTCTTCAATGCCAATTCTGCAAGCCCTTCCCTATTTTTCTTATTGACCCGCCCCAAAGCTTTCCCCAAATTGATACTACCCCCCCCCCCCCCCCCCCCCCCCAAGAAGCATGTTCTATCATAAATAAAGAGAAAAAGACTTCCTCTCTCCACTTAGTCTTTCTTCTGCTTTTGTGTATATATATGTATTTATGTTATATGTATTTGCACAAACAATAGTGCAAAACACATACACACATGTTCACTCTCAACTATACACACATGTTTTCATTCACACATTTTGTCTTTGATGCTCACTAACATTTTTCTTTATAGTGCATGTAATCATGAAGTTATCAATGAAGGATTCAATCATATGTATGCTAAAAGGTGGATCAAGCATAAAAAATATGCAAAGAATCATAACCAAGGATAGACATCACCTAGTTTTACTGGTGTTGATCTCCTTCCAATTGATTTGAATGTGGCTTATAAACTTATGTGAAATCAACAAACATACATCTCTTAATAATTGGCTTACATTCATGCCAATTGGTTTGTTAGTTACATTATCTAATTGAATTGCTATCTCGAGACTCAAATCGTGACCACATCTAGCCCCCTTGAACCTGTGCATGCTCAGGATGTGCCAATCTGCATACATATCAACAGACACAAATGAGCATCAAATAGTCATGGAAGATAAAACTTTACTTAAAAAATGTTTAACTAGATGCATGAAATCTGAAAATGCACTAAAATTGGCATAAACTTAGAGAAAAAGTTAGATTCAAGCATCACGTACAACCTACCAAGATATAGTCAATACAATCAGAATAGCAATCATATGATTGAATTTCAAGCTTCTTAGTTCTTGTGTTTGCTTAACTTGTCCAGATCTAGTAGCTTACCCAAGCACATGCATATACTAATCCTTGCTAACTTGATTTATGAGATTACAATCTAGCTTTCCTCCTGATCTCTCATCATCCAAACCCCCATCTAGCTCTTCTTAGTTTTTGTTTCATTTTTATTTTATTTTTCTTTTCTTGTGCACTTCATCCCTGCTGAGCTCTTTTGTCTTTGTTCTTATTTTTATTTATTTATTCGTTTATTTACACACGTCAGCATATGCCCAAAATGGGTGTAGCTCATGGAACTACCCATATACCCAAGTTTAGCCTGCATGTCTTTCAACCCAACATAGCAGACTATGCACAACATCAGCCCCATACGAAATCGATGTCAACTCATGGTTCTTAATACCCAATCAGAGTGAAACCACCTGCCAATCGACCCATATACGCACATGAGAAAATAAAGGTTAGGCCATACGATGAAAGTAGCATCAGATTGTGACCCTAGTCACCTGACGAAGGTAGCTCCATACACCTACTAGCCCATCACAATGCAGTGTCAACACATACACATACATATATGTAGCTCCCTAGTATATGAAGGCTTATCTAAATCATATTCCATCTAAAGGGAGGATGAGGTGTGAGATCAAAAGCAGAAGTCAAAGAATTTCACTCGTCAAGCATTCATGTACACTAGTATATACAAGTAGTCAGATTAAGTCTTTCATTCACCTTTCCAAGTCTTCGCTCTTCAAAGTTCTAGTTTTCTTCCTAATTCCATGCAATTATAATAGTCATAGGTGAACCTGAATGTACTTAATTTGCTTAAAATTTTCCAAATTCTAGCACATCTATCATACGCAAGATGAAATGCATATTTATATTAAATAAAAAAGAAGTTAGAGTGAAAACATTTCACCAGTTCATCATTCAAAACTTTTCTTGATATCACTTGTATTCATCATCATGATCATCTCCAGTCCAAATCCTCGTCTGCTTCTTTTTATTTGGTTTCCTATATCTGTGTTAAAATGAAGGAAAACAACATCATTTATATAGATTTTTATTTACGGAGTCATTTCTTTTAAGATTCATGGAAACTCATTGGATAAAATTCTCCCTTCAAGCCCGCATTATTTGATATATACTCACCAAAGAACATGTGCTTGTTAAGAAGCCACCTCTAGATCGCATCAATCAGGGAAACATTCTTGAACAAATTAGATATGTGGACAAGTCACTTCATTTGCTTTTCCATGCCTTGATGGATAGATTGGCATGCATAGCTCTTAGAAAATTTAAAAATCCATGATGCAATCATTTGAACATGGTCTTCTTTATTTGTGATTCTTTCAAATGCATCATATAAAGTTACTCTTGGTAAATCAAAAGAACATATGTATAGAGTTTTCATTTTTAATGCATTGAAAACATCTTTGTAAGGTTCTCTTAAGCATGCATTTTGGTCTTTTCCATGCTTGAAATCATTTAAAAGAACTTCATTCTTTACATGATTTTCCATTAGAATAGAATCTAGGTTTTGAATAGATCCATAAGATTCCCACTCCGAATGGAAGTGTTCATCATGCTCAGACAACAATACACAACTATTTTGTCATCCAATCTCTCTTGATTTCTCCCTACTTAAGTCCCAGCAATTATGGTATTTGCTTCTTCCTCCAGTATTTACAAGAACTCTTCATCATTGTTATGGTCCCAAACCATCTCTCCTTCAACATGAAGGGAATCCATATCCTTATATTAAAGAAAATTTTGATCTTCAATATCACTAAAGTCTCTCTTATGCAAGGGAGACTCATAAAAAATTTGACACTTCCTAAAAGTATGCATGTGGTTTGATGAAAAATCAATTTCTTTATTCAAGCTGTTGTTGGAGAATTCTGCATCGATCTTAATTGATTCTTGCACTTTCTCTTTAGATGCAGTACTTACACCACTTTCATCATAAATTTCTTAAGTCATGGACTCTTGCTCAAATAATTCATCACATGTGAGAATCTCAACATATACATTCAAACCATCTAAATCTTCTGTCATCTCATAGTGTTTGTATCGTGCTTCATCACTGTAGCCATTTAATTCAATCTTTTCTTATTGATTTTCATCACTTAATTGTTTGAGGAGATGGTGGATACATTCCAGAGATGAAGTGGTGCTGCAAAGTATTGCTTCACACACCCAAGAACAAGTTGGGAAGAGCAACTTAGAGCACTTGAGCTTCCCAAAAATCACAAATAATAAACTAAGTGCTTTGGAGTATGATCCTCTAATCAATGGATCAAAAAAGATGACTAGAAACTTCAACTATGAGCTAAGACTTGCTATTTTGGTGTCTACACATGTTCAATAAAATGATTAGTGCTCTCAACCTAATAGAAATTGATGAAATTACTTTTGGAGTATCTAACTAACTTGAATAGCTATCAATCACAAGTTATTTCACTTGAAATGATCAAGTGTACTATGTGAATTGTGTTTAGCAAATCGATTGACCATCCTGACAATTTCAAGCTTTAGTAGTATGCAGATCAATGAGTAGAGTTGTGAAGATATCTCAAGATTGCAAAAAGCAATGACAATGAAACTTTGTAGTTATAAAATAGATAGTTTTTTGAGTCTATAACACTTTGAATCACACCAAAGGATCAACTATGCACTAACAACAAACTCGGAGGAGATTAGTGTTCTGAGATGAACTTGACAAAGAAGTGAAGTAGAGATGTGATCCATTTATATGTATTACATCACATAGAATTACAATGAAATTGGAAATATATAATTTCACAATTTGAGCATAGTGAGGGAGCTATGGAATGAACTCACTAGACACAAAAACCCCTCTCAAAATCTCCAAAATCGGGCTCTCCCACATGCGAGATTTTGATCCTTTTTTATAGCTTGGAGTTGGAGCGAACTTTTGAATTCAAATTCAAGCTCTTACCATAAAGTGAATCCTAAACTTTAGGAATTAATTTCTCATCAATCAACTACCAAGTAATTAGATATTTAATTCCTCCTTACTGTACGTGTGAGTGGTGCAATTAACATATGCACTCTTTATCAAGACAAAAGTAAATTGCCATTTTTACAAGGGAATAGTCATATGTGACTATATGAAATAAATGCTAGTTGTCCAAGTATATAGGCTTAGAGTCATTGGCACCAACAGCGCTCTCTCAAGCCTAACATGCTTGATCTTCATTTCTCTTTGATTTCTTGCAATCCAATCATTATCTTGAACCCCGTTCATCTTAGTTCCATCCAAAGATTTTGTGAGCATATTTGCACATTGTAGATTTGTAGATACATAGGACACTTGGATGTCCTTACTAAGTAGCTTTTCTCTCACATAATGATAGTGGACTTCAATGTGCTCAGTGCTTGCATGATACAAAGGATTAGTAGCCAAATGAAGTGAGCTAGTGTTATCTCAATAGATCATTGCAGTACAAGAATGTAATCCCATATCTGCGTAAAGTAGTTTAAGCCACATAGCCTATTGTTTTGCATTTGCTAAGTCTCTATATTTTCCTTCAGTTGATGAAAATGCCACAATTGGTTGTTTCTTTGATGACCATGAAATTAGCTTTGAACTTGCAGAAGATAAGTAGCCAGAAGTGCTCCTTTTGAGTTACTCTTAATGAACAAAGAAGAATCTCCTTTGCTAGCAACAAAACATTGGTCCTGCAAATATGTGATAACCCTATGGTTCCAAGCTCTAGGAGCTCGCTTTAAACCATAGAGTGATTTCCTTAATTTGCATACATAATCTGGTTTTTCCTTTTCTTCATACCCTGTTGGTTGAGCCATGTAGACTTCTTTTGAGATCCTTCCATTTAGGAATGCATTTTCAACATATAATTGATACAAGTTCATATTTTTGAAGCTTCAATTCTTACTAAAACTTTGATTGTTGGCATCTTAGCGACAGGTGTGAAGGTCTCCTCATAATCCACTCCATGGGTTTGAGCAAACCCCTTTGCTACTTGGCTTGCTTTATACCTATTTATTGAGCCATCTAAACTCTTCTTGAGTTTGTGAATCCACCTGGATCCTATTACCTTTATGCTTGGTCACTTGAGAACCAAATCCCAAGTGTTTTTTTCCTTAAGTGCTTCAACTTCCTCCTACATAGCTATTGGTGCAAGAGAATCCAAGCCCATGTGAAGAGATGGATAGGTATGTGCTTGAAGATGAAGAGGTGTTGCAAAATCCTTGATCTACACTAGCCAAATGAACTCCAGGAGTATATGGTGGGCCCTTTTAGCTTTCCAATGGATGTATTAGAAACCCTATGTACCTTGGAAGATCACTCTCAAAAAGATAGATCAAAACAGATAAGTTGGAGTTAGCTCAGAGGTGAAAACTTGCTATTCTTGGTTCATACACCTGTCCAGTGTTTTACATAATTCTCTGAGCACAACAGCAATTAGCTTTATTCCTCTTGGGGAAGTCTAGGTAGCTTAAAGAGCTAACTTTCAAGAGTAATCTCATCAAAAATTATAAACCACACACTGAGAATGAGTTTTAACAAATGATGATATCATCCCGATTTTCACGGGCTGCTATAGTTTGATACCAGTGCGCAGAAAAATGAACATAACTCAAAATGTAGGAATGCAATGATTATGGAAATTTGTATGGGTATACTAGACGGCAAGCTGAATCCAACAAGCATTAAATCATGGTGAGTGAAAAAATTGGGTACCTGACAGAGAAGTGAAGATGAACAGACCCTGTTGACTTCAAATGAATATAACTGAAGATTTCAACATCCAAATGACATGAAAATTTGTGAGCATATAGTAGACTTAAGGAGCTAACTTTTACCAAGTTAAATCACTGAAAATAATGCACCAAGCGTAGAGAAACAATCTCTGCAATCTGACTTAGAAAATTGAGAGTAATGGTAGTGAGTAGTACACTTCACAAAAACATGGAAATATGAACCCAAATGATCATGAAAATGAAAGTATATTGCTTGTACAATACAATGGACTTACTGATACATATGTGTGCCTTGTAATCACACCTTGATATGGCATAAAGCTCAGCTCTTGGAGGTCTTCACGTAGGTCTCTCTAACCATGACTAAAACTGCCATCTATTTATAGTTGAGTTTGGGAGGCTAACTTCCCTCAATCACTCTCCAATCAATCAATGATTGATTTGATTCTCTACCTACCACAAATCACGAATTCATGGATCCTCTTTCCATTCTTGATCAAGTGGACTCAACCACTTAAGATTCTTTCACTTTTACATTAAGTAAACTCTTCAAAAGTTACAAGAGGTAGTTCACAAGTGAACTTTAAATAGTCTTCATTTTGAAGCTTCTTCTAAGACTTTGTGAGACTCAAGCCAATACTTAGGCTTTTAATAGACTTGCTCCAACAGCCCACATACTTGGATAACTAGCATATATCTCATATAGTCATATATGATCAATCCCTTGTAAAATCAATCACCTTTTACCTTTGTAAAAGTACGTAACTTTCATGTGGACTTAGGAAGCATCAAATATCAAGTTATTTGGTAAATGATTTACGACAGAACATATCCTTTAGTTTAGGGTTCACATTTAGGTAAGCATTTGAAATTTTAATTCAAAGCTTGGCTCCAAACTCAACCATAAAAGGAGATCAAAAGACACGGCTTCTATGCCTCGAATGTGGAGAGCAATAGAGAGGGATCCTATGTGATTTCAGAGCTCACTCCATAGTTCAATCACTACCCTCACATTGTGCAATACATTATTGCGAATGACATTGTATTTTTATGTGATCTAATACATACATTTTGATTATATATCTAGTTCACTTCGCTGCTATGACTACATTAGAATAGTGACCTTCTTAGAGCTTTTTCTTAGTGTATGGTTGATCATATGATGTGTTTTAAAGCATCATAGATTCACCATACTATCTAGTTTATAACTAGAAAGTTTCATGGTTATTGTTTCTCTGAATCGTCAGATATATGCAATTAATTACTCTCTAGTCCATTGATTGATGCATCTTGAAAATATTAGGCAAGTCCTATGACTTGCTAAACATCATACTCAGTGTGTAGCTCATATTTTTTATTGAAATAACTCATGATTGGTAGCTATCTAAGTTAATTAGATACGATTAGAAGGAATTTTTCTAATTTCTATCAGGGTGAGAGCACTCCTCATTATATTGAGCATGTGTATAGACTAAAATAGCAAGTTTATGACCTTGGATGGATTTCCTACTCATGTCTTTTGATCTATTGATTAGTGGATCATGTTCCAAAGCACATAGGTGATTATTTGTGATTATTAGGAAGAAAAATATGGCCACTACACTCTCCACTACTTGTTCTTGGCTAGTGTGAAGGAGGTTATTACTCTACCACTTCATCTCTAAAGATTATCCACCATCTCCTGACCTCGACACCTTCATGGGGCAACTTTTCACCCATGAGACAAAGCTCAACAACAATGGTGACAACCCTGGAGATAACAAATCTTTTGTGCTTTATACAGATAGAAATAAAAGCAAGGATAAAGGTAAGAGCAAAAAGAATGAAGAAGAGGCTATTACCTCTCAAGTGAACTTCACAAGTAGAGGAAGAGGTACTAGAGGAAGGGGCAAAGGAGGAAAGCAAGGCAGGGGGAATCTTACAACACTCCACCTTGCAACATTTGTGGCCTAACAAGCCACTCCACAAAATAATGCTTCAAGAACACAAGGAATCAAAGGGGCAGAGGCTTCCATAGAGGGAGCTATGGACAATCCAGAGGGAGGTTCAACAATGGTGGAAATAATTATCACTACAACTACAACGAAGGATACAACAACAAGAACTATCAAGGAGGTTTCAAAGGAAGACAAAATTATAACAACTACACAAAAGGCCAAGAGAATTCACTATTGATCATGAACATTACCTCCAAGAAAGATACAGATGATGAACACATTTTCTATATGGATTCTGGTTGCTCCAATCATGTGGTTGGAAATGTGGCATTGCTATTTAATCTGGAAGAACCTAAAGGGAAGCATGAAGTGCAGACAGGTGATGTCACTAGAAACTCTGTTTAAAAAATTGGAAATGTCAAGGCCATTGATGGTAACATGAACCTCTTAAGTAAGGTTTTAAAATGCGCCAATCATAACATGACAGATTGTTCAAAAAGGGTTACAGGTAAGATTCACAAGGCATGGAGCTTATGTGGAAGATCCTCAACAAGGCTTCAAAGGGATTGCAAAAGGTGAAAAATCTCGTAGGCTCTTTACATTTCAGATTGAAGGCTCCAAAAACATTGCACTCTTCAACTACAAATTAAGATCAAACCCTATCTGAACTAGAAATATGGCATAAAAGGCTAGGTCATATAGAAGAGATAACATTAAAAACAATATGCAGGGATGAGAGTGTGTTAGGCATTCCGAATATGTTCAAGCAATACATGGTATACAAATGTTGAGCATGCCAATTGGGCAAAGCTCACAGGCAACCATTCAACAGAAAAGGGTCCATGTATGAAGAATACTTGGTGCTTGTGCACACTAATGTGTGGGGTCCTAGTAGAGAGCCATCAATCTCAAGTTCAAGGTACTATGTTCCATTTATAGATGATTAAAGTAGATCGACAATCCTTTACTTCATGAAGCATAATAATGAGGTATTTACATGTTTCAAGAAGTATTTGGCATTTTTTGAGAAGCAAATAGGTAGATTCTTGAAGAGGATCAGATTTGATGGAGGTGGTGAGTATTTTTCACATGAATTTGATTTATTCTTATAGGACAGAGGTATAAAGAGAGAAGTCACAATAAGATATACTCTTGAACTAAATGGAGTGGATGAGAGGAAGAACAAATTGATAATGGAAGTTGCAAGGTCAATGTTCAATGAGAAGAAACTACCCGATTATCTATGGGCAGAGGCTATTTCCACAACAACATTATTGGTTAACAAGCTTCCATCCAAATCCTTGGAAGGAATGACACCATATGAAGCATGGAATGGTAGCACACCCTGATTGGACCATTGTAAAATCTTTGCGTTCATTGCTTATGCACATATACTCTCACATATTAGAGGGAAGCTTGATCCAAAAGCTGAAAATTGTATCCTCATTAGCTATGATTTGAAAAGTCATTTTCCAAATCTCACTCAAGAAGACCAACAAGTACCAGAAGATGTCAATTCATAGGATGAAGAGCAGATTGACTTCAAGGCTTGGAAATCGAAAGGCAAGACCAAGTTCAAGCAATTGGAAGACATTCAAGAGTCCTCCAACCAACCACTCACAAGATCTCAAAGGGAGAGTAAAAAACCAATAAAGTATGGCTATGAGACATCACTAGTAACCAAGCATTTTGTATACATCACTAAAGAGTCTATGACAAGAGAACCTTCTTCATTTGAAGAAGCAAATAAGAAGAAGGAATGGAGAGAAGCCATTGAGGAAGAAGTTGAAGCACTTCAAGAAAACAATGATTTGGTTCCCAAGAAGCCAAGTATGAAGCTAATAGGATCTAGCTGGATATATAAAATAAAGAAGAACTGAGATGTTTCTATAAACAGGTACAAGGCAAGGATAGTAGCAAAGGGCTTCACTCAAACCCATGGAGTGGATTATGAGAAAACATTTTCACCTGTGGCTAAGATGCCAACAATTAGACTTTTTGTAAGTATTGCTGCTTCTAAGAATGGGAATCTATATCGATTAGATGTTAAGAATGCATTCTTAAATGGATGGATATCAAAGGAAGTGTCCATGGCTTAACCACTAGGGTATGAAGATAAAGACAAACCAAGTTATGTATGCAAGCTAAGGAAGGCACTCTCTGGCCTAAAGCAAGCTCCTAGAGATTGGAACCATAGGCTTGTTACTTATTTGCAGGATCAAGGATTTGTTGCTAACAAAGTAGATTCTTCTTTATTCATAAAGAAGAACAACTCAAAAGTTATTTACTTATGTGTCTACATGGATGACATTATCATTATAGGGAATGATGCTAATGGCATCAAGCAGGTTAAAGCTCAAATGATGGAAGAATTTAAAATCAATGATCTCAGTTTGTTAACATACTTTCTTAGCGTAGAACACAAAAATTATAGGTATGCCCATGGAGCTGAATCATAAGCTTAATTCTCATGAGGGAGAACTTGTTGAGGATATAACAGGTTACCAAAAACTTGTTGGGAGTCTCAACTATGCAACCCTAGTAAGAGTGGACATATTTTATGGAGTGAGTACATCAAGCAAATTTATGCATGCACCAAGAAAGCCTCACATGGAACCTACCAAAAGAATCCTAAAGTATCTAAAGGGTACTATAAATGAAGGGCTGCTTTACCCATTCACTTGTGATTTGGACATAAAGATGTATTCTGATGCAGATTGGGCATGCTCCAAGGATCATAGGAGGAGCACCTCAGGTTACTTGTCCTTTGCAGGTCCAAAGCTAATATCATGGTCATCAAAGAAGCAACCCAATGTTGCATTGTCATTTGTAGAGCCAAAATATATAGCCTATGCAAATGCAACACAAGAGGCTATGCAGCTCAACCAACTCTACACAGATTTGGGTTTAGACTCTTACACTCCAAGGATTTTTGGAGACAACAGTAGTTCACTTCATTTCGCTGCAAATCTTGTATATCATGCAAGGACTAAGCACATTGAAGTGCACTATCATTATGTAAGGGAGAAATTGCTTCACAAGGACATTCAATTGTCCTATGTATCAAACATTTCCAATGTGTGGATATACTCACAAAGTCTCTAGATGGAAATAAGATGAACGGGCTCAAATTGATGACTGGTTTACAGGAAATCAAGAAGCAATGAAGACCAAGCATGTTAGGCTTGAGGGGAAGCTATTGGTGCAAGAGAATCCAAGCCCACGTACTTGGATAACTAGCATATATCTTGTATAGTCATATATGATCAATCCCTTGTAAAAGCAATTGCCTTTTACCTTTGTAAAAGTGTTTTACTTCTACATGTAGTTAAGAAGCATCAAATCTAGAGCTATTTGGTAAATGATGGATGCGAGAAAATATCCTATAGTTTATGATTCACTTTTAGGTAAGCATTTGAAATTTCAATTCAACGCTTGGCTCCAAGTACAACTATAAAAGGATATCAAAAGACATGCGTGGTATGCCTCGAATGTGGAGTGCAATAGAAAGGGACCCTATGTGGAGGTCACTCCATAGCTCAATCAATACCCTCACATTGTGCAATAGATTATTGCCAATAACATCATATTTCTATGTGATCTAATATATACATTCTCATTATATATCTAGTTTACTTCTCTGCTATGACTACATGAGAACAGTGATCTTCTTAGAGCTTGTTCTCAGTAGATGGTTGATCATTTGATGTGTTTTAAATCATCATAGATTTAACAAATTGTCTAGTTTATATCTACAAAGTTTCATGGTTATTCCTTCTCTAAATCTTGAGATATATTCACTTCATTACTCTTTGGTCTATTGAATGATTCATCTCAAAAATGTAGGGCTATTTATCCTCAACCATTAAATGCTCCAAATCCACCATTAGTAGCTCCGAATCATCCATTAGTACCTCCTAATCCACCTTTTATACCTCCTAATCCTCCAGTTGTACCCCAACCAATTCCTCAAGCATTTAACCAAAGAAATTTCAATGAAAGGAGAAATGCCAATGTGAGGAGATGTATCTGGTGCGATGCCACAGATCATTTGACTTACACATGTGAAGCATTGAAAGATGCGAAAGAGAAAAGACTTGTAATTGATATTGACAAGCGATTGTGCGACTATAGAACACATTTACCCTTAGCTGCCAATTGGGGAAAGGGAGGGATGCAGAAGCTGTATGAAAACCTTTCTGAGTCTTCGAAATCTGCTTCTGCTGTTAAACTAGAATATGTTAATAGTGACTCTGATTCCGAACAAACAAGGGAAACGAGGAACTACTCAATTGAAGCTTTGATAAAGGCGAGAGATGATATTATGCAGAAAACTGCATGGAACTCTCCTGTCGATGAATTCTCGATATATTCACATATTGCGAATGTTGAAGAGAAAAGAAAGAGGGATGATGAGCAAGATACAAATGATTCAGGTAGACGAATGACTAGAAGTAAGATGAGAGATGAGCCGAAGCCTAAGAAAGTTCAGTTTGAACAAGGCAAAAGTTCTAAAACAAATGAGGAGCGAAGAAAAGAAATTAGGGAGGGTAAACAACCTGTGTTTAGTGAGCCAATTCAAACATCAGACAAAGTAGAGCAAACTCCTAGAACTAAAACAAAACTTGAAGAGAAACCAGAAAAGAAACCAAAACGAGTACCGAAAGCTATTCTTATTTCTGAACTTGAACAAAAAGTTGATTCCAAAGAAATATTGTATGACATCTTATTAAAAAGTGCAGTAACAATGACTTTAGAACAAATCTTCTCAATAGCAAAAATTGAATTTAAGGAAAATTTTATTAAACTAATTAAAAGGAAGAGATTCCCTCTGTCACAAGAGGTAGAGAGGCAAGATGTTGCCGATGTAACTCACTTGATTCATGAATCTCTTTCTTTAGACTCAGAGGATGAAGAAGATAATACCTGTAATGTGAACAAAAATTTCTTAGGGCCGATTGTACCAGATGACGAAACAAAAAACTCAGAGAGTGATTTTAGAAAAAGTTTTTGGGCGAGAGGCACACCGGAGATTAAAGTTAACTTAGGAGATCAGAAGAGATCATATTCTGCTTTAGCCCTAATTGACTCTGGGTCTGAAATCAATGTGATTTCGAAAGGATTATATGATAAGTTTAAATGGCCTATTGATAAAAATCACGGCTGGATAATGCGAACCGCAGACAATGGTTGTGGATCACTCCTAGGAGTATGTGCCAACATACCTCTAATGATAGGTGGAATCTCTAAGACATTCCACTTTTTCATTCAGGACAACTGCTCTTATGAAATTATCTTAGGTCAACCATTTATATGTGAAGCCAGAATGGAGACTAAAGTAATGGATGACGGCTCAGCATACGCAAGAATTAGATCTAAAGATGATCTACAATCACTCCAAGTTATGATAGTCAGCCCAAATCATGTACGAAATAGGGAGCAAATTAGGAAGACGCCCATCCAAAGATCATATGCCTCTTCGTGAGTTTGGAACTTATTATGATCAAAATTTTGCCTAGATGCCACTGTTGAGCGAGACAACGGTCGTTCTTGGTTTGATGTCTCGCACCCATCTGTAGATACTTTAGATAGTTTTTCTTTATATTTCCCTTCATCATATTTGCAATTCAGTCATTATAAACAAATTCCTAAAAAAATTATAAAACATTATGGAAAATTTTATAAAGAGAAAGGATTCATTTCATCTGATGAACACATTGAAACCGTAATTGAAACTTTATCTTCAAACTCATTGATTGAAGAACTTCAAAATATTTTGCATGAAAAAGAAAATTTTAGATTTGTACTTTTAAGTTCTATTGAAGAATATGATTTGATTATTAAATTTGTCATGAGTAATGAAAAGGAAGCAAAAGTAAATACAAAATACAAAACCGTTGATAAAAAAATTAAACCGATTGCCCAATCGTTACCACGAGAGAGTGAAGAGAAGTTTAGGCAAGTTACCAATGATCCTTATTTGAGAGAGCGCACAAATATAGGTCATACCTTCACAGAAGAAACTTTAAAACTAATCAAGATAGGAAATGATGAAAATTTTTTGTTACCCGAGGAACGTGAACTATTTCAAAGAGTGATTAGAAAGCATGGAAAGGCATTTTCTTTATATTCCCATGAGATAGGTTGTGCAGACCCACAAATTGTACCACCAATGATCATCTTTACAGTGCCTCACATTCCATGGAATCTTCGACCCATACCTGTTCCGAAAGCCCATTTACCAGAGTTAATGCGGCTTCTTAAGGAAAAGATTCACATGCGAATTTTAGAGCCATCGTCTGCACCCTACTCAAATAGGTGGTTTACTATTCCAAAGAAAAATGGCAAGTTATGATTCATTCAAGATTTACAACCTGTTAACAAGGTTACTATTAGGAATGTAGGTACTAGGCCCATTGTAGGAGAATTCGCTAAAGCCTTCGCTGGTCATGCCATTTACTCAATGGGAGACTTGTATTCTGGCTACGATCAATTTCAGCTTGCTATTGAAAGTAGAGACATTACGACCATGAAAACTCCTTTAGGCTTAGTTCGCATGTGCACTTTGCCGCAAGGAGCTACTAATTCAGTAGCGCATATGATGACTGCCATGAATTCAGTATTACATGGCTTCATTCCTAATATAGCCATGCCATTTATTGATGACATTTCTATTAAAGGATGTATTGAGAATGCAAAAGATGAAACTTTAGATTCCTCTAGCTGTAGGAAGTTTGTACTAGATCATATCTCTGACTGTCAAAGGATTTTCCAGAGATTTGAAGAGGTTGGTCTCACATTCTCCATTGAGAAATCTGTTTTTGGTGTCAATGAGGTACTTATAGTTGGGCATTTATGTGGACATTACGGTAGGAGGCCATATCCACCTAAAGTCGACGCTATAAACAAGATTTCTGAAACCTGTAGTAATATTAGTGAGGTAAGACGATTCCTTGGTGCTTGTGTGTTTTATGCCATCTGGATCCCACACTATGCACATGTTGCAAACTGTCTTTATGCTTTGCTAAGGAAGAATCGAAAGTTTCTTTGGACTGAAGAACACTCAAAAGCTATGAAAAAGTTAAAGAAATTACTTCTTGAAGCTCCTATTTTAAAGCGAGTAGATTAAATTGATCAAAAGCCTATCATTTTAACTGTTGATACGAGCCCTATAGGAATAGGATGGGTTATTGGTCAGGACGATGAAGAGGGCAATAGGTATGCTGTGAGATTTGGAGCAAAGATTTTACATGATACACAAAGAAATTATCCGCAAATTAAACGAGAACTATGGGGTTTAGTCACGGCATTGAAATCCGATAAAGAATATTTCATAGGTGCAAATGTAATAGTTGAGACAGATTGTCTACCTCTGATTGGAATGATTACAAACTGTTCATCACCCGACATTGCCATGCTTAGATGGATTTCATACATCAAGTTTATAAATCCTGTTTTGATACATATTGCAGGTAAATCTAATCCTGTGGCTGATATGCTTTCTCGAGCTAGATTTGATAATGAGGAAGAAACAGAATTAGAAATAAACGCAATTAATTATGATTCTAAAGCATACGCATATGAACAGTTTAATATTGAAGAATACGAAGGAGAGTGGCAGGATATTGGGAAGTATTTAAGCACTTTGGTTAGGGCACCTTCATGGTCTTCAAATAGATTTCGGAATATTAGGAAAAGAGCTTACAACTTTTTTCTGAAAGAAGGTTTAATTTGGAGACATGCTAGGGGAAAAATTAGATTGCCACAACGAGTACTAGGTACTAAGGATCTTCAGTTACAAGTCATGAAGAGTATGCATGATACTTTATGGGCAGGACATAAAGGTTCTGTAGCTACGTATGAAAAAATTAGAGAAGGATACTGCTGGCCAGGGATTTATGTTACTGTTAAAAATTATGTGAGTTCATGTGACGTATGTCAGATTCATTCCTCAGTCAAACATAGGGATCCGTTGCATCCTACCTATCCACCATGCATCCATTATAAATGGGTTGTAGACTTAGTTACCATGCCCAAAGGTATCGATAAGATGAGATATATAGTCTTGGCACGTGAAGATCTTAGGAATCATGTAGAAGGCCGAGCTTTACGATCTAAGACAACTTTTAATGTATGCAAATTTCTTCTTGAGGATATCATTTCATGATTTGGTTATGTAGAAAAGGTAGTCGCTGATAGGGGAGAGTTAGATGCGCAGGAGGCTAGAGAATTCTTTGCTAGGCATGGAATTCGCTTAGCCCTTACTACTGCTTACAACCCTGAAGCTAATGGGAAGATTGAACGAGGGCATTCTCATATTATTAAAGCAATTTCCAAAGCTTGTAATGGAGAAATTAAGAATTGGCCAAAATATCTACCATTTGCGTTGTGGGCTGATAGAATGACCTGCACTAGAACAACGGGGTATATGCCGGCAGAGTTGATGTATTGCCAGAAACCGATATTCCCTGTGCATACACAAATTGTTACTTGGACTACTTTACCATGGGAAGTTAATCTGTCGACAGAAGATTTATTAGCTCTACAAATCCAGCAATTAGAGCAAGGGAATGAACGTTTAGAAGAGGCTATAGTTAAACTAAAAGATTCTCGACTGAAAAATAAGAAGTATTTTGATAAATCACATAGGTTAAGGCCAAAGCTGGTTCAAGTTAATGATTGGGTTTTACTATATGATAGTACGTTTGATTATCAGTATGATGCCCGTAGGAAACTTAAAAGACGTTGGTTTGGACCTTATGTGGTAGTCAAAACCTATGATAATGGAACGTATGCCTTACGCAAATTAGATGACACTCCTCTTAAAAACTTAATTGCTGGTAAAAGAATTAAATTATTTAAACAAAGAGATGATGAAATGTATGAAGTAATGTTTGATGATGAGCATGATTAATTATGTATGAATGAATTTCTTTAGTGTGGGTTTCTTTTGCAGGAAAACCAAGAGAAGATTTGAATATGAAATTTAATAATTTTGCGTGTCTAGCTGTTGCTGGTTGAGTTTAACAGGTCTTTGAAGAACAAATTAAGATGCATAAAGATGAAGCAGATTGAAGATGAAGTTGATTTTAGGTCGTATTTTTCTTTGTCATACAATTTTGATTTATGTATTTTATTTGCATTCATATAAAACTAATTTATAAAGTCTGGAATGAAAAATATTATTTTATAAAGGACTCTATTTAACCATATTAGGAAAATAGACTTAATTTATATTTCTACATTTATAGATTAAGTGAGATTTGTTCAAAATAGAAGGATTTGTAGTTCATTTAGATAACGAAAGTAGTTGTATATATGTAGGAGCATATTGTTGCATGATACATATCTGTGAATACCTAGATCTTTCTTGTCCATGCAGCTAGATCCTTAGCTCGGATTAAGGGGTTAAGCCTTTCCCCTTTAAAACAAAAAAGTAGCGAAAAAAAAAAGAATATTGACATGGAAGTTATACCTTCTTCCACCCCAAAAAGGTATTTACATTTATTATCGATATGAAGTTTACATCATATTTATATGAAGAAAACTAGTTGTGAAAAAACACATCTAGTGATTAAAATTGGGCATACAAGGCGGCTGTCTGTCCAAGTAGATTTAGTAGATCAAGCTTTCATGGCTAGTCAGAAGGGCAAAGGAAAATGGAGCTCTTCAACTAGTAAGCAGAAATCTGCTAATTCTGCATATTCGAAGAAGGAAGATAAAGATGAGAAGAAATCAGAAAAGAAGAAAATGTTTTGTAGGTACTGTAAAGGGAATGATCATATCATAAAGAACTATCCAAAACTGGCTGCTAAAGAGGCAAAGAAGAAAGAGGCTAGAATGGTTGTTGCAGAGGTCTCTACACCTAAAACAGAGTCTACAAATCTTGTGCAGGAAGAAGAATGGGCATTTACTACTGTCTGCAGTTTTGACCCATCTTCTCATGATCAGTGCATGTCTGCAGTAGACTCAGATATTTGGTATTTTGAGAGTGGGGCAACCAAACATATTACCTCGCACCGCAGTTTCTTCTCCTCACTCGAGCCTGCCCCTACAGGGAATATTGTCACATGCGCCAATAACTCCTCTTATCCTATTATGGGAGTTGGTAAGATCATTTTGACTACTGTTGATGGTAGTTCTTTCACTTTGTCATATGCTTTATTTGTGCCAGGGATCAAAAAGAACCTGTTATCAGTTTCTGCATTAGCCAAGATTGGCTTGGTTGTGAAATTTGTTGATGACAGGTGTACAGTTCATGATCTGTCAAATGGCGATGTGATTATTGCTTCTGGCATTTTATGTGGTGGGATGTATAAGCTCATAGACTATGAAAGATCTGTAAATGATTTGGCATGTGCAGTAAATGATTCTCAGGCTATGTCAGATGCAAAGCTTTGGCATGCACGCTTTGGTCATCTGAATTTTTCTAGTTTGCTACGCCTGCAGAAATCTGAAATGGTGTCCTCATTGCCCAAACTTGAGGCACCAGGAAAACATGTTTGTGAAGGCTGTATTTTGGGCAAAATGCAGCGTTCATCCTTTCCAAAAGATGGTTCAGTTCGGGCTACTCAGAAATTGCAGCTTGTACATAGTGATGTCTGTGGTCCTATGCACACACCTTCTTTTGGAAATTACCTTTACTTCGTGACTTTCATTGATGATTTTTCCAGGTATGCATGGGTATATCCACTCAAAGCAAAGTCCGAAGTGTTCATGTGCTTTATACAGTTTTTGGTTTTGGCTGAAAATTTGTCAGCATGTAAAATGGGCACCCTCCGTTTTGATCGAGGGGGGGAATTTATGTCTTCTGATTTTAATGCATTTCTTTGAATGTGGGATAAAACACCAGTGTACAGTGCCTTATACACCTCAACAGAATGGAGTTGCTGAATGGAAGAACATGTGACTCATGGAGATGGCGAGATGCATGGTCAAGAGTCAGGCTTTACCACATAGTTTCTGGCTTGAGGATGTCATGTGTGCAGCATATGTACTGAACAGGTGTCCCACTAAAGCACTGCAATCTATCACTCCATATGAGGCTTGGCATGACCCCAAGCCATCTCTTGCTCATCTGCGTGTTTTTGGTTGTTTCGCATATGCACTAGTGACTGAACAACATCGCAGAAATTTGGATGCTAAGGTAGTAAAATGTATTTTTGTTGGATATAGTTCTGAAAGTAAAGGCTATCTTCTGTATCATCCACAGACTAAAGGCATTCTGGTTAGCCGTGATGTTGTCTTTGTGGAAGATACTATTCAGCCATTGCTTTCATGTACTAAGGAGACATCTGTTAGCTCCAAAGACATGTATGATACTTTGATGCCTCTTTTTACAGGTGGATAGTCTAGTGTTGGTCCTAATGAGGCAACTTCTCAGCCTTTGCAGGTTTCATATGATGATGCAGATCATTCCATTTCTGATGCAGATTTACATAATGCACTTGTTGATGAGAGAGCTGATATTGAGAAGGCAAAAACTATGCCAAAATGGCTGGTGCAGACTTTGCGTGATAGCAAATTAGATGCACCTTTGTCATATCATACTTGTTCAGGCTCTCATAGTGCCTCCTTTGCATGAGTTTGCTATGATATGGCTGCATCTAGTCTCTGTGATGAGAATGAGCTTGTTTCTTTTGATGAAGCACAGAATTCAGAAAATTGGATGGCTGCTATGCAATCTGAATATGATGCTATAATGAAGAATGGTACATGGTCTTTATGTGACTTGCCTCCTGGCAAGAAGGCCATTGGCACTAAGTGGGTATACAAGCTGAAGCGTAAACCTGATGGTATAGTTGACAGGTATAAGGCTAGGCTTGTTGCAAAGGGTTATGCACAGGAAAGAGGCATTGATTTTGATGAGACCTTTGCACCTACATGCCGTATGACTACTATTCGGAGCATTTGTGCACTTGCAGCCCATCATGGTTGGAATGTACATAAATTGGACATTAGAACAACATTTCTAAATGGTTACTTGCATGAAGAAGTGTATGTTTTTCAACCGCGTGGCTTTGTGAAGAAAGGACATGAAAACTAGGTGTGCAGGTTAAAGAAGGCATTATATGGTTTAAAGCAAGCACCACGTGCTTGGTATGAGAAGATACATGCCTATGTGGTTGCACATGGTTTTGAGAACAGTCCAACTGAAAGCACCTTATATGTTAAGCGTGCTAATGATGTGCTTCTGATCATTGTCGTCTATGTTGATGACATGCTACTCACTGGTCCTATTGAGAAGCATATTGCTGATTTCAAGGTTGATTTGCATGCCTCATTTGAGAAGTCTTATTTGGGGCATTTGCATCACTATTTGGGCATTGAGTTTATGCAAGTTGATGGTGGAATGGATTTGTGTCAAACGAAATATATTGACACATTATTGCAACGTTTTGGCCTTGAAGACTGTAAGCCTATTGCCACTCCTATGGAGACTGGTTTACGATTGAGTCTTCATGATGCTGGAGATGCATTTGATGCTGTTCTCTATCAGCAAGCTGTTGGATGCTTGATTTACTTATGCATTACTCGGCCAGATATTCAGTTTGCTGTCTCATAGATGAGCAGGTTTATGCATTGCCCAAGAGTCACGCATTGGAAGGTGGTTAAGCGCATCTTTCGTTACTTGAGTGGTACTCGGATACTTGGGTTGTTTTATCCCAAGGGAGGATCACTACCGCAAGATTTGCATGCTTTTTCTGACTCAAATTGGGCTGGTTGCTATGACACTCGTGTGTCCACCAGAGGTTTTTGCTTCATGCTTGGTAGCTCATGTATATCTTGGTTGAGCAAGAAGCAGCCTACTGTGGCCACTTCCAGTTGTGAGGCTGACTATAGGGCCGCTTTCACAGCAACAGTTGAGTGTGTGTCGCTCAGACGCCTTCTGGCTGATTTGGGTGTTGGCGAGTCTTCTGCCACCACCATCTTCACTGACAGTCAGAGTGCATTGGCAGTTGCGAGGAACCCTGTGTTCCATGCTTGCACTAAGCACATTGAGGTGCATTATCACTATGTCAGGGAGAGGTTCTCTACTGGGGAGATCAGCTTGGCATATGTGCCCACGCAGGAGAACATTGCAGACCTTTTCACAAAGGCTCTGCCTAGGGAGAAGTCTGAAGCTTTCCGCAAAGCTTTGGGCTTACTTCCTTTTGTGGAGTGATTTCCACATAGCTTGGCACTTCCTTATACACGAGTGCCAGCTCCTTGTTCACCGCATCACTCCCAGGGGGGATTTGTTGATATATTTAGGTAGTGATGTGTGTGAACACTGTAGGACCGCTGGGGCACTTTTTTCCCTCTTTAGGAGGTTTTTTTCCCTCGGCTTGAATATATGCCTATTGCCCTAATGGGCTACTTATCTTTGTACATTCTATAGTAATACATTCAGCATTGTGTGTTGTGCTCCAAGCTTCTTCTTCTGCCTTGTGTTGTTCGCGTGCTTCCGCAGACGTCTAACTCAAACAATTTTCCTACAATCATCTAGAAACCATGAATTATTTTCATCAAACACCACATCCCTACTAACTATAAATCCTTTGTTAGTGGGATTGTACGACCTATAACCTTTCTAATTTTGATCATAGCCAATCAATATACACCATTTAACTTTTGGATCGAACTTTCCTCTCATCTATGAGGGTATATGTGCATAAGCAATGCAGCCAAAGATTTTACAATGGTCAAGGGGAGGTCTCCTACCACTCCATGCTTCATAAGGTGTCATTCCATCAAAGGACTTGGATGCAAGCCTTTTAATTAAGTATGTGGCTATGAAAATAGCCTCTACCCATAAGTAATTTGGAAGTTTGTTTTCATTCAATATTGATCTTGGAGCCTCTACAATTAATCTATTCCTTCTCTCTACCACTCCACTCTGTT
The DNA here is from genome assembly GCA_020310875.1 of Ceratopteris richardii. Lineage (NCBI taxonomy): Eukaryota > Viridiplantae > Streptophyta > Polypodiopsida > Polypodiales > Pteridaceae > Ceratopteris > Ceratopteris richardii. Next base: position 127,651,433 of record CM035419.1, read on the forward strand.
CAAGAGTGTATCTTGTTGTAACCTCTCTCTTTATGCCTCTGTCTTGTAAGGATGAGTCAAATTCATGTGAGAATTACTCATCATCTCCTTCAGATTTGAGCCTCTTCAAGCTTCTACCTATTTGGTTCTCAGCCGATGCCAAATATATTTTTATGCTTCATGGAGTAAAGAATTCTCCATCTACTATAGTCATCTATTAATGAGACATAGTACCTTGATCCTAAGATTCATGGCTCTCTGCTAAGACCCCACACATCTGTGTGCACAAGCTCCAAGTAGTCTTCGTAAATGTATCCTTTTCTATTGGATGGTTGCCTATGTGATTTGCCAAATTGGCATGCGCCACATTTGTAAACCATGTGTTGCTTGGATAGATTTGGAATGCCAAACACACTCTGATCATTGCATATTTGCTTTAGTGTTCTTTCACCTATATGACCTAGTCTCTTATGCCATATCTCTAATTTAGATAGGGTTTGATCTTTTTAATTGAAGAGTGCAATGTTTTTGGTATCTTTAACTTCAAATGTAAAGAGTCTACTATACTTCTCACCTTTTGCAATCCTCTTGAAGCCTTGTTGAGGGCCCTCCACAGATGCTCCATGGCTTGTGAATCTAACCTTTAACCTCTTTTCAAAAATCTATCCAACATTGATTAAGTTTTTTGTTATGGTTGGCACATGTAATACCTTAATTAAAAGGTTCATGTTACCATGAGATGCTTTACCATTTCCAATCTTCTTAACAAAGTGCCTAGTGTCATCACCTATGCTCACTTCATGCTTCCCTTTAGGTTCTTCAAGATCAAATAACAATGCTACATTTCAAGGACATGATTGGAACAACCTGAATCAATATGGAATAGATGCTCAACATCTTTACCTTGATTGGATGTCATGTTCATGATCAATAGAGAATCCTCTTTGTCTTCTGTATATAGTTTTTGTAGTCTCTTCTACCTCTCAGACCTCCTTAATAGTTGTTGTAGTAGCCCTCGTTTTAATTATGATGGTAATTGCTTCCTCCATTGTTGAACTTGCCTTTGGATTGTCCACAACCTCCTCTGTGGAAGCATGTTCCTCTCTGACTCTTTGTGTTCTTGAAGCACTCATCTATGATATGATTGTTTGTAGCTCAAGCGTAAGCACCACCTCCTTTACTTGTCAATCCGCGGAGACGTGAGGACCGGTATGAAGACCACGAGCAAGTGAAGGCACAAGTGCGTGAATGAAAGCACACAAACATGCACACACATACACACACACGCGCACAAAGTAAGATCAAAGAGAGGAACAATGGAAAGCTTAGATTGCAAAAGAGTTCTCTTACAAAAGTTCTATTCTCTAACAAGCTAACCTCAAAAATGAGCTCTCTAGCTCTTTTTATAGTTTTTTGACTAGTTTTGGCCCTGTCCAAGACCTAGTGTCCGGCCTAGTTAAAAATTAGGTTCCAGGGCTTATTTGAGGGCTCAAACGAAGTCTAAAAATTATGAAAATTGGTACGATGGTACTTCTAATACTCCTCAAGCTCGAGACTCCTCGGCTTGAACAAAATGGAGTTACTAAAAATAGATAATGGTATTTACAATGGTTTCTAGTGATGAAAATCACTATTTTTGTAGGGGATTCTTCTGAAAATTTGACATACACTTCTTGGAGCTCCCTACTTGCTCTCTCTTCTTCTATGTCCACTTCTTTGATGTGCTTCCATGCTTTGTCCTTGACCTTGAGCTTCAACATTGTTCAAGCCACAAATACTGCAACATGAAGAGTTGTATGATCTCTCTGTGCCTTGCTTTCCTCCTGTGCCCCTTCCTCTAGTACCTCTTCCTCTACCTGTGAAGTTCACTTGAGAGATACTTGCCTCTTCTTCATTCCTTTTACCTTTGCCTTTATCTTTACTCTTATTTCTATCTGTGTAAAGGGTAGAAGATTGACTACCTCTAGAATTGCCTCCATCGTGTTGAGCTTTGTCTCATGTGTGAAGAGTTTCCCATCAATGTGTTGAGGTGAGGTACCTGCATATCCATATATAAGTCCATTGCCCTGGTGAAAGACTGCCACTTGTCATCAGCTTTGATGCCATTTAAATCTGCCTTACTATCTACTCTTCTTCTATTTCTTCTCCAATGCTTCCAAGTTGGTCAGCTACATCCTTCATCTTGGTCACATAGTTAGCTAAACATTGCTTTGGTTGCTTCTTCAAGGTTGTGAACTCCATCCAAATTTGGTTCTTCCAAGCTCTTGTATTTGATGAGAAATATGAAAAAGGTACTTCCCAAGTCTCTTGGGAGGTCTTCAAATTCCTAATTTGAGGTAATATGAAATCAGATATTGAGTTAAGTATATAAGAGCTCGCTAGAGCATCCTTTTCACACCATGCAACTAGTCTTTCTTGCTCTTATCTTGTAGGTTGATGTTTGCTTCTAAATATTGGCATTTCCTCATCTCCAAAGAGGTATCCATTTCAGCTTTTTCCTTGGAGGTAAGCTTGCATCGTTAGGGACCATGTTGGATAGTTGCCCTTGTCCAATTTGTCAATGAATTATGGAAATCCATCTCCCATCTTTCTGTGATGTTGCTTTGATACCACTGTTTGAGGAGATGGTGAATAGGTTCGAAAGATGAAGTGGTGCTGCAAAATCCTGCTTCACAACAACCTAAAAAACAAGTTATGGAGTAGTAGAGTAGACCCCTTGAACTTCCCAAAAATCACATACAATAAATTAAGTGCTTTGGAGTATGATCATCTAATCAATGGATCAAAACAGATGAGTACAAACTTCAACTATGAGCTAAGACATTATTTTGGTCTCTACACATGTTTATTAAAATGAAGAGAGCTCTCAATCTCCTAGTAATTGATCAAATTCCTTTTGGGAATATCTAAATAGCATATATAGCTACCAATCACAAGTTATTTTGCTTGAAATGATCAAGTGTATTATGAGAATTGTGTTTGGTAAATCAAGAGACCATCCTGAGAGTTTTGGGCTTCAGCTGTATGCAGACCAATGAGTAGAGTTGTGAAGATATCTCAAGATTCAAAAGAAAAGCAATGAGAAGGAAACTTTGTAGCTACAAAAAAGAAATTATTTTGATTCTTTTGAACTTTAAATAACATCAAATGATTAAGTATGCACTGAGAACCAAGTCTCAGAAGATCACTGTTAAGATATGAACTTCATAGAGAAGTAAAGTAGAGATGTAATCAATGTAGTTGTATTAAATCACAAACAATTACAATGAGATTGGCAAGGTATAATTTCACAATGTGAGGGTAGTAAAGGAGCTGTGGAGTGAGCTCACTACACATGAAAACCCCTCTCAAAAATGATCTCCAAAACTAGGCTCTACCTCATGCAAGATTTGGATCCTTTCTTATAGCTTGGAGTTGGAGCCAACTTTTGAATTCAAACTCAAGCTCTTACCATAAAGTGAATCCTAAACTTTAGGACTTACTTCCTCATCAATAAACTACCAAGTAACTCGACATTTGATTCCTTCTAACTCCATGTGTGAGTAGTGCAATTAACGTATGCACTCTCTATAAGGATAAAAGTAAATTGCCTTTTGTAGAAGGGAATAGTCATATGTGACTATATGGAATAAATGCTAGTTGTCTAAACATGTAGGCTTCGAGTCATTTTCACCAACACTATTTTATTCCTATCATATTTTTCATACATCTCAATGAATGTTGCATTCTCCTTCTCATGATCCATTTCTTTAGCATATAGAGTGAGCTCATCATAATCCACATTCATATTTGATTGCGTCTTTTCATAGAGTGTGATATCACTCACATACATATCATTATAATAAATTCCAATCAACAACTCCCTCTTACCCTTATGATTAAGATCACTCTCTTTTACCTCTAAATGCACATTAAAAGTGGGATCATCCAAAAGTATTTTATGATTTTGATCATGGATTAGAGTTTTCTTCGGCTTAGAACCATGCTGAACACCATCGACATACATATTACTATTTAGAGAACTCATCATTAGCATGTCCTTATTTTTATAAGTAGATTCAATTTTTGGAACCTTTGTATGCATATACAATGTGGCACTATTCACATCTTTTAACTTCTTCAAAGGATCTATTGACATGTCCTTAGACTTAGCTTCATGCCCACTTGCAATCTCTTCATGTAAATAGAACATTAGGTCGAGTGTTGTATTGTGATCCTCTTTCCTAAAATATATATCACTATCTATCGGCATCAAATAGTCCTTTAAATCTTGCACGTTATCATCATTAAAAGAAAAATGTGCAACTCGATCCTCACATAGACTCACTAGGTTTCCTTTGTATATTTTATTTTCAATTTCTATTTCATCACCCTGAGACCTCGTAGATATCTTTAAAGCTCTATTAAAATCATGCCTTTCTTCATGGCTTTTTTGATTTCGATCTATTAGATGTAGAGAGTTTATTAGAGTAGGGGAAGCATCATCTGGTTTTCATGTTTGGGTTTGTTGATTTTTTTTTGTTTTTTATTTGATATTTGTTTGATTAGATTTTGATTGGCTTCCACCTAATCCTTTACTCCTCCCAACATCATAGTTTGTGCATATATAGCACTTGAAGATCTGATCATTGTAAAAGTATCTATGGGCTCTTGTACCTTGGATCCTTAGAGATTACATCAACTACACTTGTAGAGTTTTCTTGATAGCACTCACCATTGTTATGTATGCATAGTCCATGTATATCTATTTCATCCAAAATCGGGTCTCTAAAACTTTATGGGCTTGAAAATATCCATGACTGCTAAAATTCTTAGAATTTGAGTATTATTTTCATTTGCATCAAGATCAGTTCTCCAATCATTTAAAAATTTTTCGATTGTCTATCGCTTCTTGATGTATCGTCTCATAGCTTCATGGACAAGCATTCAATTTTTTGTAAACCCCGAGTCAGAGTTTATATCTTGCAAAAGTTAAATTAGTTCCTCTTGAGCTTTAAAATTGATTGCTCAAAGAAATAATGATGCCTTTTCATGACTTACACACCTCTTATCATGCTTAGAAGGATCATCAAATTGTTGCTCAAACTCCCTTTTAATTTGGACAATTGATTCATCCTTGGCCATATGAACCGACCTCAGGAAAGATTTATGAGTCACTTTATCTATGTACTCAAACATGAACTACTTCATGAGTGCTGGTTTGTATTGAGCCCATTTTGTCTCTCTTATTTGTATAAATTGATTATGAAAATTGTATTCAGATACATAGACAAAGTTCTCACATAACTCATGATATGTCACTGGTGTCAAACCGACACCAAGGTACTTTGCATCGAGTTCATATTCTTTACAAAATTGGGTCACATTCTTACCATTGAAAAACTCACGTCACTTTGTTAATCATTCATGGAGAGATTGAATGGCTTTTTGCCACCTATCCTCTTTATGAAAAGTACAAATTGAGCTAAACAATCTTACATGTTTGAAGTGCTAGCTTTGTCAATTTTTAGTTGTTAACTCAGTTCTTCAACTCACTGACTCTATTATTTGCTCACCCCGTCCTTTTACATCGAGCTCATGAGGTATGTCATGTCATTCATAGAAAAGAGGGTACGAGTTACATGAGAATATTCTTTGCTAAATCTTTTTCGTCTCCTTATTGAATCAAAATTTTGGGGTTAAAGTTACCACTGAATATGAATCATTCTACTATGATGCATTGTGAGATCCTAATCAAACTAGACTTAATGGAGATGTTTACTGCTAGTGAATTTGACATTTTTTCCTCAATTCATGTGGGTAACTGAGTTTAAGATGAAAACATTTTGTGAAGGTGATTTGGAAATTATTAACCAAGTAGATTCACATACCCATACCTTTATCAAAGCTTTAATATTGATTAGGAACTACAAAGTAGATGCAATTATAATTTCTTTCTTTAAACTTCATACTCGAACGAACTAATATGGATTCACCAAATTAGCTTGTACAAGTTTTATAGAGTTCGAAACACAAATACCATTGACATCAAAGCTAGCGAGCTCATAAGTAGTCATCCAAGGAATATTTCTTTCACATTCAAGCTCTCACCGGAGCTATCCATAGACCATGAGTCCATCAATCACCTGCATCTATCTCTATTTGATTTCAAATTTAGGACTAGATCTTTCTTGTCACTTTCTTTTTGATATACTCATCTTTTTGAGGCATGAATATTCACATCAAAACAAAGAGAGTTTAAACATGATCAATAGAAATGCTCACTGATTCATACAATGTTGTAAGGAGGCACTTCTGAGGGTTTGGGAAAAATAGATCAAGGATTCTCTAGCAATGATTGCCTTAAGTTAAGGCCAAACTCATAGATAGAGAAACTACCAAACTATATGGCAAGGGTTCCAAACCAACATATCAATCCAAACATTTATGAGATAAAAAACCCAAACACCTCATCTGCATAGTCTACCACAACAAAAATCTAGATTTTTCAGCCTAACTTTACCATTAATCAACACTTAGCACGTGAGTGTCCTTTATTGAACTTCATTTTTTCAAGGAGATGCTAATTCATAGAGGATGATTCTTCCGGAGCTTGTATTCATTAATATCAGCTAGTTGCAAACATTTACAGAACTTCCTGCCTATTTGTGTGCACCAAAAAGAGGAAAATTCTGTAAGAAGTATGTAGTTAAAGAAATGAAATTAAGAGTGCTAATATCACTTACATATTTGGATGCATTTGAAATTTAACAAGCAAATTTCAAACCATTACTCAGAACGATTTACATCCCGACATGTATTATTCACAAACAAGAACCTTCACAAAACGCATCACACATCGTTAAGTATATATGCAAATTATTCCAATTTATGTGAGAATCAAATAGTTGAAAGATGCATAAAGAAAAGACGTGCACTATTTATATTCAACACAAATGATAGAACCTATAACATACAAAATATTTTATTTCTTTTGGCATCTCTTTTGGCATCTAGCCACAAAGACGAAGAATACATACTATTCATACACAACACAATTGACACGCTTACAGTAATTAAGGAATATCAAATTATGTGACAAAACATTGAATGTAAGTTGCGATATGAGGCCTGAACAACGTATAATTTGAAGATGAAAGTCCTCAAATTTGTAGCATAATGGATGCATTCAGGAATAGCAACTCCCTTTTACCACCCTTAATTGACTTATATTGAAGATCATTGGTAAATTGAGCCAAAACTTGGGTTGCCCATGCAGAAATCCATCTTTGATCTTTTGGATAAAGAGCCCATACTTCCAAGACCTCCATTGCCTAATATAGTATCTGTCTCCTGTTTTGCCAAGAACGTAAGGGACTCCATAGAAAAACAATATACTCGCTTTGGATTCTTATCCTTGAATTATTTGTTAGTGCAATTACTCCAAGCCTAAATGCTTGGTCACTTATCATAAACTTTATATGTGCATTCATGAACTAGCACATGAATGATCTCTTGTAATAGATTAATTTTTACTCCTCGTGAAAGTGCACATATGGAATGACTTCAAATAACGAGTTCTCAAGAGAATCTTTCCATGAATTATTTGGTAAGGTTTTATGGTAAATCAATTTCTAAAACTTTGGAAGACTTTTAGGTAAGGATTCAAATTCAAAATTGAATCTTGGCTCCAACAAAAAGGCTATAAAAGAGGACTATCTAGTCCAATGCATATGTAGCCTCAGAGAGAACAGTCTGGGGAGATACTCAGAGGGCTTTACAGTTGGCATTGAGCTCAAACTATAGCTCTACCATTTCACTCCCATTGTGCAATCATTCAATGTAATTTATGTGCATTGATACATATAGTTCTCTCATATCCCATCTCCTCTACTCTCTTATGTATCACTCAGAATACTGAACTTCTATGATCTATTTCTCAGTGTGTACTTGTTCACTTTCAGTGCTTTAAGTTGGTATAGGTTCCCTAAATAGTCTATTTGTAGGTTTTAAAGTTTTTTTCAATTTCTTCAGCCATTCTCAAGATATGTTCAGAACATTACCCTCTAGTCTGCATATTGTCAACTCCCTAAAATGTCGGGATGCATCTGAGTTTTGCAAAGCATCATTCTCTGAGCATAGCTCATCATTCCAAGTGAGATAACTTGCAAACGTTAGCTACCCAAGTTAATTTGACAAGCCCAAAAGGATTTTGTTCAATTGTTAGTAGAGAAAGAGAACTGTTTATTTCTTTGAGCATGTGTAGTGATCAAAATACTAAGTTTTTGGTTCACAGTGAAACTCCAACTTAAGTTCTTGGTTCATAATGAAACTCCAACTCATCTGTTTTGAACCAATGATTTGAGGACCATCTTCGAAAGTGCTTGGGTGATTCTTTGTGCTTCCTAGAAAGCTCAAGAGGTCTAATTTGTAGTCCTCAACTCATTTTTGGCTAGTGTGAAGCAGGAATTTGTAGCACCATCTGTAGCTCAGTGATGAGTAGCACCTCCTTTAATGTCAATCCGGGAAGACGTGAGGATGGTATGAAGACCTCGAGCAAGTGGCTGCACAAGTGCGTGAGTGAGAAGCACACAAACATGCACACACATACACACACACGCGCACACACGGCAAGACAAAGAGTGAGAATCAATGGAGTTCTTAGATTACTTTCCAAAAGCTCTTACAAGTTTGTTTCAATTACAATCTAACCCCCAAAAATGAGCTCTCTAGCTCTTTTTATAGTTTTTGACTAGCTTTGGCCCTGTTCAGACCTAGTGTCCGGCCTAGTTAAAAATTAGGTTCCAGGGCTTATTTGAAGGCTCAAACGAGATCTAAAAAATACGAAAATTGGCAGGTAGATACTTCTAAAGCTCCTCAAGCTCAAGGACTCCTTGGCTTGCACAAAATGGAGCTACAAAAATATGAAATGGTATTTACAATGGTGTTTAGTGATGAGAATCACTTTTAATTGGTGTAAGGGTTTTGAAAAACTAAAGGGTTGCCTTAGTGCTAGATCTGCGTGAATGCTCATACGTGCTTTACGTGCTTCTACCTGAAGAAAATTATTGGCCTATTTGCCAGATCTTCGTTGACTCCCTTGTCTGCTTGTGCCTTCTCTCCCTTCTGACTCTCTTCTCTGACTGCCATGCCTCGTTAGTCCTTCAGTTCCTTGTCCGCTGCTAACACCCCCCCCTCTCTCACGTCTGTCGTCCCTGACAGACCCTTTTTGTGTGGGTTTTTGGATGTAGTACTCAACGACATCTTGCGCTAAGTGATGCTTGGCAATCCTCAATCCTTTGGCCAAATCTGTGAGTAGAGCATCCCAATCTACCGGCCCGGGAACCTCTGGATGTGGTATACGTAGCTTTTCGGAATGGAGAGCTTGTTCCACTGCAAACAACTGCAAGAGATGGGATGGTCTGGGAATGAATATCTCGGAGTGATATTCCCAGAATCCCGTGACAAACATCTCTTCAAACGTTTGTTTGAAGCAGGCCGGTAGATATTTGATGCGAGCGCGCCATGCATACACAACATTAATCGATGGGGTTGTGCTCATGTCGTATACAAGGTCCTGATTACCTTCATTAAATCCTAGTGCTAAGAGATGCGGTTCCTTGACATTTTTGAAGGTCCTGAAGGTGACCAACATAAGTTCAAAAATCTTCAGGCACATCTGAGTCATGACATCAGGTACATTCTTGAACCGGACCCCCCAATGTCGAATCGTCGAAATCATATATCCAATAGTAGGTGGGCCCTTCGGGGGTGCGAAGTACACATAATTGAGCCACTTCTCACATCCTTTAATCGTCAGCACTATTTGTGTGTACTCCGGCCATGATCTCCTTCGAAATACATGGCAATAACATGGGTTATATTTGATGTACAATGGCATGTTGTTCCATGTTCTTACCATTTCCGGGTATGTTTCAAGCAGCCGAATTCTCCAAGTCGGTTGGCGAATATGTCCCTGCTTGGCACTTTCTGGGATGTCGTCAGGTGCAAATTGTGTGGCAGAGGTTGGTTCCCTTGAGGTGTGGTGCTTGATCTCCGCATTATAATCCGCCATTAGAACGCAAAAAGGAACATACAGGTCGTCCGATGGGCCGATCCACCTATGGTGTGAGAGATTCTTAAAATAATCGGATTTTATTACAACCTCCTCCAATTGTGACATCACTGCGATTTGGACTGCCACCCTGTCATCATGCGTGGTGGCTACTTTCTCTAATTTTTGCATCCATTCAGGTGCCTCAATTTCAATTGTGTCCATGCCCTGTTCTGTTCGCTTACCCCCGGGTGTTGGCATCAGGACATAGGGATCCTCGAATGTTTCTTCTACTTCGATTGGCACAAGATCGTCAGGCTCGGGCTCTACCAGAGGGGAGGGCTGACGCTCGTATTGCATGACCTTGCTACGTAATTCCTCAAGTTCTGCCCGGAGTTTAGTGACCTCTTCAGATGTATCTTCTGCGGTTGTGATGTTGCTCGGTGATTTCTGTCGGTTGGCCAACTGCCTTAGCAAATCATCTCTCTCTTTTTCTAAGGCGGCATGGGCCTCCATTAGATCTGCATGAGTTTCTAACACCACTTTCATATTCTCAGAGGGAATTGCCTTGAATCGCTCTGGGTCAATCTCCTGTGGGGAACCCTCCATGGCCGCCTCCAGATTTTCTTCGTTCTGTTTCTGTAATCGTTTATTCTCCTCTAGCGCTGTAGACATATGCTTGCGTAGGAGGCCCAAGTTCCGTCGAAGCTTCAGGTTTTCCGTGATCTGAGAATGTAGCAACTCGTCCATGTGTCGTCGTTCTTCATCATCTGCTTGGGGTGGGTTGGCTACTAATTGTGCATATTGTTCCTGTAATGTCACGTGCTGCTGTTGTAGTAGCTGCTTCTGCTCTTCAAGATCCATACATCGTGCTTGGAGATCTGCGTGGCTTCGGAAGAGCCTTGTATGTTGGTTGTCGAGGTGTTGGTAGTGTTGCTGAAGTTGGGACATGCATCGATACATATTATTAAATACATTATTAAGAGGAATGGTGGGAGAAATGGTGTTGAATGCAGAGGGGAAGGGAAAGGGAAAGGGAATTGTGGATGCAGTACTGGAGAAGGGTGAGGGGGGAGGTGGGGGAATGGGAGATTGTGGGTAAATGGGGGGTGGGAGAGGTGCAAAGGTGGGTGACACCTCCATGGATTCAAAAGTGGAGGCCGTGGTGGGAGTGACTGTGAACATGGGGATTGTGGTTGCGGTGAGAGTTGTGAACGTGTATAGAGGTGTGTGTAATTGTGAACTCCCAGGAAGTGTGATCGGAGTAGTGGTGTTTACCGTGGCTGTGGTTAGACTTATGTTCTCAGTGGAAATAGAGTATGTGGGTTGACTGATGGTTTGTGCGTCGGTGTGTGTAGTGGGTTCGGAGGTGGTGACAGTAGAGGTTACAGTGGTAGAGGGAGGTGAATGGGGCGGATGTGGGGGAGAAGGTGGCAAGGGAGGTGATGGAGGTGCACTCGATGTGTGGGCTTCCTCGGTGTCGTGAACAGTGTGTGCTGTGCCAGTGGTTGTGGGGGTGCCTTGTGGTCTTGATCCTAATACATTCATTCGTTTTCCCGTTCGTGGGGGGCGTCTGCCATATCTTTTCTCTGTCCTTCGTGATTGCACTAGTGCAGTATGCACCGTTTCAGGTACTCCCAAAGCGTCCGATATCATTTCCAAGGTGGCACGGTATTGCTCATCCACACCTTCCTCCTCCAGAATCTGGTTCATGAGGGCTTTACCTGTAGCTAATGATAGTCTGTGTTGCTCTTGAACTCGTTTCATCGTATCGTAGAGCTTCTTTAATGCGTTAGTATAGGCTGGGGCACCTTCCAGTACTTGTAGGGCTTCCTGATCATACTCTTGTTCTTCTGCTTCTGATTTTCCACCCTGTGCCTCCTCATGTGCTTCTTCTTCATCGTCCACATTGACTACGTCCGGTTGGCTGGGCTGGGCTTGGTCTGGGGCAGTTTGCTGTCCACCAGATTGCTCTGCTTCAACTTCCGCATTTACAGCTTCGATGATTCTAGCAACTTCTTCATCCGTTAGATCCTCCAAATTGAATCCATGCAGGAATTCCAGATCAGTCGGTACTGGTGGAAACACAAGGTTAGGGCCATCTGTGCTGTGCCTGGGTAACCTGATAGTAAATGGTTGTACTCGTCGAGGAAGTCTTGGGGTTGTTTCAGGCGTTAGGGTTGCACCGCAAGCTTGTGCACAAGGCATCTGGACAGCGCCTCTCATCTTCTTTGAGGGAGTCCCTACAGTTGACAATCTGCGTTGAAACTCCTGTGCTCTGGTCCAAATGAGAGCCCTCTGCACCGGTACATCATATGCGAGACATCTGTACACAATTCTTGTAAGCGCACAGCAACCATACAGTACAGACTTTTGCTTCTTATACCATCTCTGATGAGCCATATGAATCTGGTCGATAATCCAGTGGGGCATATTGATGGTCAAATCAAAAGCATCCGCTAGGTAGAGGCTAAACCAGATCTTTTTGGGAGGCATTGTGAACCTTTCCTACGCGGGGAATGCGAAATGTTGCATGACCATGCGTAAGTGAATGGCGATCGTAGGTGTCATCGCAACCATGTCCTTCAACTTCGTCAGATTCCTGTTCTTCGTATTGTCTGGAACCATAGTCTCTTTCTCTGTTGGAATGTGCATACCTTTCATGTCGAGTGCTTCTCTTACCTGGTTGATAGTCAAGCGGAAACGCTTCAGCTCGTTGCCCCTTGTGAGTGATGGGAGCACAAAGGAGCTGTATCCTTTCTTGTCTTTGCTTGGAGTGAGGGTACTAATTAAGTATGAGCACCTTAGAAAATCTGGCTTTGGTAGTTGGAACTTGAAGTAATCATAAAGCCCAGCCTTCTTCCATATCGACTTCAATCCTTCATTATTCTGTAGCTTTTCAAACTCCCTGGTAAAGAAATGGTATCTGCCCCAACGTCCATTGAATTCTACCTCGGACTCCCACATGTATGTGCCTTCACCCAGAGGTCCAGCAACGTCACTAAACCAGTGTGGGGTTTTGCCCACCGGCATTGTGTGACCCTGTGGAGGATTCTGAATCGGTATGGCATGTAATGCCCTTAATGCCACTAGTCTTTCCTTTAATTCCTCCTCAACCGGAAGGCTTTCAATGTCCACAACTTGGGGGCTGGTGCCTACCTGGGAGCTAGTTCCTACCGTATCTGCCATGTTACTTCTTGCTGCCTGTCTCTGTGAGAATATACAAACATGTGTTAACATTGTACAGGACAAGGGAGAACCGTTGTTGTTCCCATTACAACATTAACATGAGGGTCGGGAGAGATTAATGGGTTAGTAAGTGCTCGGTGCGAGTGTGTGTGTGGTTAGGAGTTTGGAAGACCTAAGAGTTAAGTGGAATGATGTAGTGTGATAGTGATGTGGTTAATAGGTTGTCATGGATTTACAAATGGGGTCTGGGGGTTTGTTACAAGTCTTAGCCAAATGCAGTGGATGGGTTTTGCTCTTGGTTTGGTAGAGACTCTAGAGATCTTTATAGGTGTATCGGCTTGAAAATGAGGCCTTTTAGGGACCCATTTACAAGTGATTATTTTCGTGCTCATGGGCCTTGGTGTGTTCCTGAGTGTAGAAAACGAGTGGATGTCGGCTGTGCGAGTGAATGGGTCACGTTGTATAGGATGTGGCCTTGGCATGGCTATTTGCGCCCGCAAACAAGCCTTAGGCACCCAAATTTGTCTTGATTGTGGGCTGGCCTTCATCGACTTCTTGGGCACCCAAATAGACTTCTTGCTAACAGAAGTACTTCTGAAAGACTTCTTATTAGTGTCGTGTTGTTGGTTACTAATAAGAGGCTTTGCCCGTGTGGTTGGCTTGAGTTCAACCGGGTGTTCGCCTTTCCGCACCCACACTTGTTTCATTAGCTGAGACATTTTGCTGTGCAGGTACTTTTGATCTCCGACATAGGTAGTACTCTGCTTCTTCTGCCTTTGATCCACCTTTGGTTGCTGCCTCCCTCTGGCTTTTGGAAAAGAAGGGAGTTCCGTTGTGGTTCTGACTCCTTTTTTGAGATCTTCATTCTTCTGCATCACATAGCCTTGGACAAGAACAGCATGCTCAACTTCATGTGCACCCCTGGAGGGACCAGGAGTCTGTGCCTTTCCTAGTTCCTTGAGTGCTCCATTATTTAACTCCATAGTAATTCTAGTCTACTTCACCCATACCTGAAGAAGTCCACTTCTTAGGTTTAAGTTGACTGCTTGGTCATAAATCCAGTCTTGACCCAAGACAAGAGGTTCAGTGAGGTCCGCGTCTTGACATACTAGCACTTTAACTGTCATTGCCTCATCATGAATATAGAGGGGAAGTTCTGCCTCGCCCATGCAAGGGGTTTCCACGCCTCCCAATCCTATGAGATATGCTTCCACAGGATTGACAGTTAATTGCAACTCTTGACAGTAAGACACTCTAACAGCACTAGTGGCTGCACCTGAGTCAATCAAGGCTCTTACGGTCCTTGCACTCTTTCCTTGTCCTATATCTAGGGTTATGAAAGGACGTCGATCAATTATCCTATGCGAGCTTGTTCCTGCGACTTCACACATTGCCATATGATATCCTTGATCTGCATAGTCATTTGTTCTAGGCTGATCTCTACCTTGCCTTCGTAATCTCATTCTTCTGATGCGTTCTAAAGCTTCTGCTTGAGCTTCTTCTCGAATTCGCTTTTCTTCCTCTTTGCGTTTCTTAGCAGTGTTGAGTCGGCTGAGCATTTCCTCCGTGAGGGGTTCCTGATACAACTTGACTCTGCAACCGCTAATGTAATTTGGGAGAACATCACCCTCTAATGTGGCCAGTTGTACTGCTCCACTCGTGGAGATCCTATTGATGATCATAGGTCCGTAGCCTCTCTTTTCTAGCTTCCTTGCGTGTTGTTTCAGGGTATAGACTAAAACTAGATCTCCTGCTTTCAAGCCCTTATCCTTCACATGGGCATCAAACTATGCCTTCTGCCTCTTCTTAGCTGCATAGATTCCTGCAGCTGCTCTCAGTCTTGTTTCTCCTAATCGTTCAAGGTCAAAGATCCTAGAGGAGAGCTCATGACCTGTCCATTCGTGCTCTTGTGCTACTCTCAATGTAGGAATCAAGAAGTCCAAGGGTAGCACAGCATTTTGGCCAAACACCATCTGAAAGGGGGTGGCTTGGAGTACCGTTTTGTAGGCAACTCGGTATGCCCAAACAGCATGGTGTAGCTGTTTGTCCCAATCAGAGCATTTCGTGTTTACTAATTTAGTCAGTACATTGCATAAGATCTTATTGGTGCTCTCAGCCTGTCCATTAGCTTGAGGGTGATAGGGGGCAGACTTCTTGTGTATTACCAAGAATTCTTGGAGTAGATTCTCAATCACTTCGTTCAAGAAGTGAGTGCCTCTATCACTTACTAGCTCTATAGGTAGCCCATATCTTGTGAATACATTTTCAAACAAGAATTTAGCAGTTGTCTGAGCGTCATTCTTTGTCGTGGCTTTTACCTCTACCCACTTAGTTAGATAGTCTGTTGCAACAATGATGTATTCTGCATGAGAACCCTTAGCTGTGGGATTAATAGGACCTACGAAGTCTATTCCCCACTTAGAGAATGCACGTCCACCCATCATAGGTTTCAGTGGCATCTCATCTTTGCGTATAGGATACTGAGTCCTCTGACAGACATCACACCGTTTCACATAGGTATGTGCATCCATGTGAAGGGTCGGCCACCAGAAGCCCGCAAATAGTATTGCCTTGATCACCCGATCTAGTCCAAAGTATCCTCCTACTACACCTTGGTGAGCAGTTACCAAGATCTTGAGATATTCACTTTCATGGACACATAACCTCAGGTAACCATCTTTACCACGCTTATATAGATTATCACCAATGAGTGAGTAATCTTGGGCTTCTTGTTCTAAACTCCTTTTCCTAGCCAGAGTCATGTCTGGAGGGAATGTGTTTGTCCTCAAGAATGATACTAGAGGTTCACTCCAATCCGGCACAATGGATACTTGATAAAGAGTGGCGTGTTCCACTGGTGGTTTAATGCAACAGATTGGGCATTCCTTGCACAACTTTTGGACATCCGCTTCCATAGTCGGCCAATGCACTCCGAGTCTCCTTAGTGTCTGTAAAGTTTGTTGCTTTGAATGGTGTTGCTCTAACGCACCTACATGTGCTAATTGCAACCATTTAGCGTACTCATCCTCTTCTACGCAACAAGCCAAGATCCCTTGATCTGTGTGCTTGTACATACTTCCTGCCATGATGTGGTACTTTTGGGCTTTTACAACCTCTCTATTTCGTGTGTTTACCACTGGATGGTTAGGTCCGTATGTCAATACTGGTACCAATGGCTTAGCCCACTGTGGCACCACTTCCAATTTAAACAAGTAAGCGTCAGGAAGGTCATCTGATACTCCTTGTGGGGCTTCTCCTGATGTGAGCCTAGAGAGATGATCAGCTCTCAAATGAGTCCTCCCTTTTCTCACCACTACCTCAAAGTCATATTCCATGAGCAAGAGAAACCATCTCACTAATCTTCCTGTATTGCATGGCTTGTTTACGAGGTATAGCAATGCCTGATGATCAGTAAAAAATTTAAACTTATTTGCAAGCAAATAGTGTCTAAATTTCTTAACTGCATATACCATGCCTAAACCTTCTCGCTCTGTAGTGGTGTAATTCCGTTCAGCTGCATTCAATTGTCTACTGGCATAGGCAATTGGAAGATCCATATTACCTTCACCAGTAGGTTGTGCAAGCACACATCCAATGGCATAATTGGATGCATCCACGTGAACATGAAATGGCTTATTCCAATCTGGTGTGGTCAAGATTGGTGCTGAACATAATCTTCGTTTAAGATCCTGGAAGGAATTCTCACATTCATCCATCCACTCAAAGTTAGTCAAAAGTCCGTACATGGGCTTTGCAATGATAGCATACATGTGTATAAATCGTCGGTAATAACCACAATGCCCCATGAAAGCTTGTACTTCCTTGACATTCTTTGGCCTAGGTAGTTCTGCTATAGCTCTCACTTTCTCTTCGTCAGTAGATATGTCGTTCTTTGACACTATGTGTCCTAGAATCTTGCCTTGCCTGACCATAAAAACGCACTTTTCTGGGTTCAGGCAGACTTGATATTCTCTACATTTGTCAAAGATTTGCCTGAGTTCGGGGATATGGGTTTGCCTAATGTTGGAATGAGCACAAAGATCATCAACATAGACTTCTAAGTTCTTCCTCAGGAACTCCTTAAACACATGGCACATCAGCCTCTGGAAGGTAGCCGGTGTGTTGGTAAGCCCAAATGGCATTACTCTAAAGGCAAAAATGCCCCATTCAGTGGCAAAGGCAGTCTTATGTTGATCCTCTGGAGCTATGGCTACTTGATTGTAGCCCGAAAATCCATCGAGGAAGCTATACACTTCCTTGCCTGCTACTCTTTCTAAGAGATGCTCTGTGATAAGAAGCGGATAGTTATCCCGAATTGTGGCCGCATTAACCTTTTTCAAGTTAATGCACACACGCAGCTTTCCATTCTTCTTGGGCACCACAACGATGGGGGATACCCATTCAGTGTGCTCAATTTCATAGATAAATCCAGCTTCAACCAATCTATCTATCTCTTCTTTGATCTTAGCAGCGTAATTATCGTTATATGTGTAGGGTTTTTGCTTAGAGGGTTTAGCATCTGAGGTCATGGGGATGGTGTGTGAGCATATGTCAGGGTCAACACCTTTCAAATCCTTGTAACTCCAAGCGAACACATCTCTGTATTCTCTTAGCAAGGCAATTAACGCATGCTCTTCTTCCTCTGTTAGGTCATGGCCTATGTATGTGCATCTCTCCTCTCCTTCTTCTAGGGCCACTACTATTTTCTTGGTGGTTTCTTTGTTATCATAGGCCTCTCCTGATTGTGCCTCTCGTTTCGGCATTCTGATCATGACTCTCCTGTCATCTATCTCAAACAAAGATTCTTCCTCTTCTGGTGAGGCTTCTCTCTTCTTTCGTTTCTTTCCTTCTTCCTTCTGGGTCACCTGTGTTGCTAATCTTACATCGTTTGTAAGCTCTCCATGCCTCTGGGGTTGAAATTCTACTTCATGGAAGTATTCTTCATCTGATGCAAATGGTGGGTCCATAATGATTGACTCTAGATCGGAGTCACTTGCATCCTCAATTGCATCAGGGCTAGGTTCGCATTCTTCTAGAACTGCCTCTCCCATGATTGGCTCTATGGAGAAGACTGAAATGTCATAGCCATCCTCATCACAGTGAGGTGTCCATTGTTCTTCATTGACGACTACGTCCATGGTTGCTAAAATTTCTGCCCAGCCATGGGGTTCAAATTCCTCATCTGGGAAAACTACAGGTGCATAGGCTGGGTCTTGGATTGATCTATGGGATTCTTTTGCACCTACCTCTCTGGCTTTTTCTCTCTTCTCTTCCTCTACTGCTACTTTGCACATCCATACGTGGGTGTCTTCATGCATCCATGAGGATCCTGAGCCTATGGAATGCACGGATTCCGTATCATCTTTGGCTCTATGGATGGGATTCCATTGGATAGGAGGGACATCCCTATGAGAGTAATCCTTGAGATTGACTTTGGTCGTAACACCTAAGTGTTGCAGGTACAAGGAATTGGTTCCCCAATCCTGTACCACTTGCAACTGTCGCATGAATGGTCTTCCCAAAATCATCTCATAGGCATGATTTTTGCTGAAGTCACATATGGCAAATGTATGCTCAAACTCGACACCACAGGTGGTGAGAGTTATTCCTTCTAGCAATCCTAAGGGTCTCTCAATATGACCATCTGCCATCTGCAATTTCATTCTCGTTGGCCTGAGTGCTGGCTTGCCCCAACGCTTCCATAGGGAAGTAGTGGCAATTGCAGCTCCTGCACCTGAGTCCAAAATTGCCTTGGTGGTGTACTCCTAGTAGGTGATGGGAAGATAGGTGTTCCCTTCTTCACCTTCACACATATCTCCTATCTTATCCAAGGGAATTTCTGGCACTGTCCTATGGGATCCTACCTGGGAACGATGTTTGGCTATTTCTGGTACTTGTTTGGCAACATGTTTCCATAATTGAGGTCTAACCTTGAGTAGCTCTTCTAACTTGAGATTGCACTGCACGTTAGTGTTCTTCACTACCTGTGTTCCTAGGTATGACTGAATCTTCGTTTCTTACAATGACTGTGGGTGTTCTCATACACGTGGATTTTGCTTCCCATCGGCCTGTGAAGTGGGGTAGCTCTTGTATGGAATTAGACTCAAAGTCCAATCTCTCGTGAGACTGAGTACTCTCATGTTCCCCGTAAATAGAGGGGATGTCTTGTGGGAATTGGTCGTGTGCTTCATCCACAAGTTCAAAGGGAGGGGCAACTTCACTTTCGTTATCCCATTTGTCTTCTTGAATCTCTCGTAGGAAGTCTGGTGCAAATCGATTCATAGAAGAAGAAGTGTCTGGCTCCGTAGAATTAGGCACATAAGCAACCTGGGAAGGAGGGCTTATTCTATCGTTGGCTCTCTCCTCGTTCTCATAGATGGCTGGAGCACAAGCTTCCTGGGGAGGATTACTTATTCTATTATTTTTCCGAACAGGCTCATACGCTCCCTGAGAAGGAATGTAGGCAACCTGTGGAGGTACGTAAGCTTTCGAGGGGGGCTCATCTGCCTTTTGGGGGGGAAGATAAGCTTCTTGAGGAGGCACATGGGCTTCCTGAAGAGGTTGGCTTATCCGTTCTCTTGCCCTTTCCTTTCTTTGAGGGGCAGGTTCCTTTTCTGATTGTGCAATTAACCTCTCTATTCTTTCTAGCAGTCCATCAAAGTGTAACTACGTCTTAGCTGAGCTAGAGATGTTAAAGAGGCGGCTAGCTTGGAACATGGCTTGAGCCAATTCCACCATCTTAGCACAAATTTTAGTTCGTTCAAGCTCTAGCTCGGCTCTCGGGTAGCACTTTTCATGATCGGTTATGGTTGGCCCTTCTTGGATTCTGGCCTGATATGCTTTAAGCATCATATTAAGGTCTTCGGGAGTGGGATCTGCTAGGACTGATCCTACTCTAGGGGGTGGTGGGTTTAGGTGAGGCGGGTTGGAAGGTGGCTGGTCGGATGGTGATGCGAATGGTGGTGGTGGGGTAGTGTGAGAGGGAGTTTGAGTTGTGAGTTCGGTTATTCTGGCTCTTGTTTCTCTTACGCTTTCCTCAAGTTCACTCATCTTTTTAGCCCATTGTCTTTTCATTCTCTCCCGACTATCTTTCCATACTCTAGTCCTTTTCTTTGTCATGCTCTCTGTTTCACTAACTTCTGGGCTTTTTTCCTGACCTACACCCTGGTTTTGCTGCAATGCTTGAGCTCTAGTGACTACCTGTAAGGGTGCAGTGGAAGTGACACTTCCTGTGGAATCTACCACTAACCCAACAACGTTGATAGGAGTGATTTTTGGCATATTATTGGGGTTCTTTGGGCAATCTCGTAAGAGATGCTCCTTCCCACATTCTTGGCAAAAGCCCTGTATCGTCACTGACTAGGGTTGTGTAGGTGGTGGCAAGGGACAATCACGAATGAGGTGATCACCTTGGCATCTGTAGCATGGTCTTGTAGGGAACGGGGGTCTTACCTGCCTAGGTTGAGGTCTAGGGTTGGGGTTTGCATACATGACGTTTGTATAATCTGACTCCCAACTAGGTTCATTTGGCTCTTCGCTATAATAGGACTCACCATGTTCTGGAGACTGCATGTAGTACGCCTGGGAACTATCAACATGTGTAGAATCAAAGCTATGGTCACTCGGGTCACTTTCAAAAATCAAGGGTGTTACCGGGACTATAGCTCTATTCAGGTTCTCTTCTGCAGCAGTATACTTTACCGGAATCACATTGGCTGGGGCAGGGGGTTGTTGTGCTAACACAGGTTGAGGCCTTTGTTGAGCTTGATATGGTTGCTGATAAGGTTGCTGTGGCCTACCATATGGCTGTGGAGGGTACTGGTTCTGGTATCTTCCCTGTGGTGGATAGGGTTGAGGGTAAGTTTGCCTAACTGTTTGCTTATTGTAGGGGCAATCTTGAGCGGTGTGATTGGTGTACCTTCGTTCTATAGTGCAGTACTGGCTACTAGGATTAACTTGGGGTTGAGCCATAATGGGACATACATTCGCCATGTGGTCGCCGCCACAAGTATAGCACCTTTTCACAGGGGCAAACCTTGGGATTTGTTTGTTAGTTACACCTAATTTCTGAGCTACTTTCTCTGCAAGTTCCTCAATTGATGTAGATTGCGTGGAAGAGAGACTAGAGGCACTATCTGAATCTTTGTATATCTTGGAAAGCTCTAACTCCTCCCCTAGGTTATCCTCAATGTCAATACACATGCGCACACACTCTTCTATGGTCCTAGGGTCCTTCAAGTACACATATGATCTTAATTTGGTACTTAGCAATCCATCCAAGAATAAAGCCACTTGCTTGGCTGGTGTGGGTAACTCCGAAACAGGGAATCTTTCAAGATATTGCCTAAATCTCCTTCCTGCAAGTCTCACGGTCTCTTGCGGGGTTTGCTTGAAGCTGTGAATCAGCGAGGAGGTATTATGCCTTATGCCACTCTTAGAGAATTCAATAATGAAAGCTTCTAGGAGTTGGTCTATGCTCCTGAACTGCCTCTCATTTAGTGGCTGAAACCATGTCAGGGCAGTGTTCCTAAGGGTCAGACCAAAGGCATTGTACTGCGTGAATAGATCCTCCACTTGCTCAGCTCTCAAGACTTGCCTAAACTCAGCCACATGATCGTATGGATCTCCCGTGCCATCGAAGTAGTTCTTCATGGACTTAACTAGCTGAGTCGGTCTCAAAGTCCTTGTGTGCTCTCTAGGTCGTGGTAGAGGGAACTCATCCACATTTCTTTGATTCCTGTGAGCTCTGAGTATCTCAGGTTCTACTCTATTCGTTTCCGTCCTCGTTCTTTCTCTGCCCACTGGGTTGGCAAAGCTGACTTCTGGTCTATCTCTACTTCTGTCTCTTTGCATTCCATGAGCTTGGGATTTTCCAGCTCTAGGGTGACCATAGGATACATTCGATCTCGGTTGGGGGAAAATGAATTCACCCTTCCAAGTGTAAGCATGCCTATCATTTTCTGTAACCACAAAGATCCGTTCTGAAGCGTGATCTAAATAGGTCACTCTGCCTGGGCTATCAGGATCCTTAAACTCATAGATCATGATAGTTCCTATATCAGTTGGCTGATTAGATTTATACCTCCAAAAGGCTTCGTCAGTTTCTCGATTGAGGAGCAACTCTATGCTCTTATTATCCTGGGGAATCCACTCTGGTGTTATTATCCTAGTGAGAACCGATTTGCCTCGGGGGGTTCTAGGTTCTACACCCATGTTTCCTTGTTCCAAGTCACCTAAGTCCGCCTCTGAGATTACATTCCCGAATTCATCTATCCTGTCTGGGTGACTGGTGACTACGTATATAGTCCCTTCCTTGTCCAGGTATGCACCGTTTTCAAACTTGACTGCTGGGTGCTCTAGTCCAATGGATTGATCAGGATTCTTAATCTGTACCACAGATCTTCCTAGGCCGTCCTCATAGATGCTGGCACCTAATCGGTTGGTCCTAAGGTATTCCAACTGTGTTTTGTAAGGGCCTTCTACCCTGTACAAGTAAGGCACTCCTAAACTTACCGTAGGTCTGTCCATGCCTTGAGACATCTCTGACTCACTGGTCTCAGAGCTAGGGTAGTACGAGTGGTGGCTCAACTGCTGGGCCCAAGACCTAGCAGTGTGGTTAACACTAGCCTCTGAAGACCTAAGGCTTTGTCTCTCCCTTACTAGATGTCGTCCTGATCTAAGGTTCATATGCCTATCTAAGTAGCCCAATTCTTTGCCCGGAGTACAACCTCGTTGCTGGTTACTTTATATTAATCGCTTGGTTCTTTTTAGTTATTTCTCGTGTTTAAGGTCTTGTCTGATTTTACGTCGTCAGGAATACTTGAATGTTCTTCGTGCTTTCAGGTTGATCGTTCCACGTTAGGTTCTTTTCCTTTATGTTATCGACAGTACAGAGATTAGGTTTTTCGCTTGAACTTGAGTTTTTAGGTAGTCTTCAACTTGATACTTGCCTATCGTCGCCCTGACTTACTCCTACCTCTAGTCGTTCTTAGCCTAAACTATGAATTGACAGAGGGGTTAAAAGTTTCCAACCTTTTGTTTCCTGCTTGGTTGCCCTTGAGTGCCCAGGAAGTGTGTTCCCAAGCTTGCACTTACACTTGCTTAGAACGCCTGTTGATGCTCTAAATAGATCTGTAAGAGTTCCAAAGCTGGCTTTAAGATTTAAATTCTAAAGACAGAGCCAATGATTTTCATTCCTGTAGCACAAACACTAACTTGCATAGTGATTTTTAAGAAAACAATTCTAAAGACCCCTGACTTTGATCCCCCTGGGTATGGTCAACTTCAAAATACCCTAAAATCAACGCATTATCTTTATAAAAAACAGTTGAGGGCGTGTAGTGTATGCCAGGAACTTTCCAACAAGCCCAAGAGCTCAAAAAATGGATTTCGTATGAAAAAGTTATGACTGTTCAGGGTTTAGGGGGTTAAGACAGGATTCAATCTGGCCGACAGATCCTAGGATTTTCTCCCAAATCTCAAGTGTAGGAACCTCCAGAAATGCTAATGGATTGACTATTTTGCCCCAAAATTATCCCCAATTTTGAACAAAAACAAACCCTAATTTTTGGCCGAAAAGCCTGTCAATTGCGATCGACAGGTCTGTCAATCGCGATTGACAGAGGTGTCCGTCGGGCCTGTCAGTCGCGATCGACAGTGTCAATCGCGATCGACAGTGTCAATCGCGATCGACAGTGTCAATCGCGATCGACAGAGTCGATCGTGGCTGTCAATCGCGATCGACTGTATCAATCGTGATCGACACGGTTTCCGAATTTTTCGCCAAAATTTCAGTCAATCGGGGGCCTATCAGTCGCGATGGACACGTGGCTACGCGTAAAAGTCAATCAGTCGTTGAATTTCAGTCGGTCGCGATCGACGGTGTCAATCGCGACTGACAGAAGTGTCGGTCGTGGCTGTCGATCGCGATCGACGGTATCAATCACGATTGATAGGGTCCTACGTGGCAGTCTGTCGGTCGTGAAGTCTGTCGGTCGCGATTGACAGGGTCTGTCGGTCGCGATTGACAGGGTCTGTCGGTCACTATTGACAGGGTCTGTCGGTCGCGATTGACAGAGGCTGTCGGTCGCGATTGACAGAAAATCACGGAATTTTTCTACTGTTTTATGTGATTTGGGAAGTGCTCATCATGCTTGTGCTAGTGGTGAACTTTGTTTTACCAAATGATCGAATTTTCTGTCGATCGCGATCGACAGAGGCTGGCGACTACGAGACAGATTCAAGGAGTTTCGTACCTGCGCAGGGAGCTGGGGATGGTGATTCAGCAAGACCCTGCAAAAAGCTCAAGCAACATGCAAGAAAACACACACGCAATATCGCTCTCCCGCTATCTCTCACAAGTGAAATGAGGGAAATGAAGTGGGAAAGGTGATATGATCAAAAACTGAAATTTTCGCGATGATGGAGATGGAGATGGTGAAGGAAAAACAAGAAAATAGGTGAAAGTGAAGAAAATACCTACAACTCCAACGCGTCAACTCTACGTCTTACCATCACACGCTCGTCCTCAAAATTCGATCCCCGGCAACGGCACCAAAATTTGGTGTAGCTCAGTGATGAGTAGCACCTCCTTTAATGTCAATCCGGGAAGACGTGAGGATGGTATGAAGACCTCGAGCAAGTGGCGGCACAAGTGCGTGAGTGAGAAGCACACAAACATGCACACACATACACACACACGTGCACACACGGCAAGACAAAGAGTGAGAATCAATGGAGTTCTTAGATTACTTTCCAAAAGCTCTTACAAGTTTGTTTCAATTACAATCTAACCCCCAAAAATGAGCTCTCTAGCTCTTTTTATAGTTTTTGACTAGCTTTGGCCCTGTTCAGACCTAGTGTCCGGCCTAGTTAAAAATTAGGTTCCAGGGCTTATTTGAAGGCTCAAAGGAGATCTAAAAAATACGAAAATTGGCAGGTAGATACTTCTAAAGCTCCTCAAGCTCAAGGACTCCTTGGCTTGCACAAAATGGAGCTACAAAAATATGAAATGGTATTTACAATGGTGTTTAGTGATGAGAATCACTTTTAATTGGTGTAAGGGTTTTGAAAAACTAAAGGGTTGCCTTAGTGCTAGATCTCCGTGAATGCTCATACGTGCTTTACGTGCTTCTACCTGAAGAAAATTATTGGCCTATTTGCCAGATCTTAGTTGACTCCCTTATCTGCTTGTGCCTTCTCTCCCTTCTGACTCTCTTCTCTGACTGCCATGCCTCGTTAGTCCTTCAGTTCCTTGTCCGCTGCTAACACCATCTCATCTCTTGATGGTTTCCACCATATCCCCCAACAATATTGTTATGCATCATTTCAACTCTCAAAAAGGAGATCACGTGCACTATGAGTAGTACCCTGATAAGCTTCAATCATCAAACCTGAACCGCAACCTCATATCTCAAGACCTTATGACGGTTGAACTCGGGGACTAGCTCATACTTTATATGCTTCGCAGTGGCTGATCTTTGAAGAAAGCCGAATGTTCTTAAGCCCATTGAAACATTGAAACTATGTTTTCTTGCTTCGCCAAGTCGAAACTAGTCCTTTGCTAATCTCAAAAACAACCAGCCTCCATCTGTGAAACTCCACCTTAGAGCTACATCATTCCATTAACGAGTACATTTGTCAACCCCCTCCTTCCCGCGAATCAACCACATATATACATCACATGAATTCGCTAGCTTGAAATCCGTCATCATCAATGGTTGCATGTCCGTTTTCTCTCCATCGCGACCAACTAGCATATGCCTCTATTGTTGACTGTCAATTCTGCATGCCCTTCACTCTTTTTCTTGTTGGCCCCTAAGACTTTCCCCAAATTGATACCGAATCCTCCCCCCCCCCCCCCAAAGAAGCAAGTTCTATCATAAATAAAAAGAAAAAACACTTTCTCTCTCCACGTAGACTTCCTTCCACTTTTGTCTATATATATGTATTTATTTTATATGTATTTGCACAAATTAGAGTGCATTCACATGCACATACACACATGTTCACTCTCAGTTATACACACACATATGTTTTCATTCACACATTTTGTCATTGATGCTCATTGATGTTTTCATAGGTGTAGGTGATCATGAAGTATCAACCAACGATTCAATCATATGTATGCAAAAAGGCGGATCAAGCATCAAAAATACGCAAAGAATCATAACAAAAGATAGACATCATGTGTTTTTAGTTGCATTGATCTCATTTCAATCAACTTCAATGTGGCTTGTAAACTTATGTGCAATCAACAAACATTCAGAATTGCTATCTCGAGACTGCAATTACGACTACAACGTGAGCTTTTCGTGGATGATTCATGTTTTTTTTAATAAAATCATATGTAAATAAATATAACTAAATTGGATGATGAATGTATAGCAAAGAAAAACACTAAATTCATGGAGTCCTAATAGTATACACCTCTCTGAAGTGTATACAGCTCTTCACCTCTGCCCAGTAGGACAATAGATAATCAATGTTGCCTCCAACTCTGGATGGACTTGCAACTGAAGCATCAAAGCATATGCGTTCAATGCCACCAAGATTCATCAAAAGCGTATACCTCAAAATTTGAAATGTTCAAATCACACGTCTTTCTTTTTCAAAATGGAAGTTGGGCAATAGCCTACTCTGCTAGACTTTAATTAATAAAGAAAACAATTGTACAAGTGAATGGGCTTAGTACCCATGAGATTTGCTGAATCCCACAAAGTAGGGGAAGATGAAAAATTTAGAGAGGTCTACAAAGAAGGCATATCACCCTTTCGTCCCCTTCATGAGAGCCCCATTTGCTTTTAATCTTATTACTCTCTAGGAAAAACACCCTATGATGTCTGAAAGGTGGGGTTTTTTTACAATTGGAAATTCTTTTTCCTAACAATAAGAGAGAGTTTTCTAATGATCATTCCCTTGGAGGGCTTCCAGAATTGGAAACACATTATTCCTTCTAGAACTTCCAGAGGGTGTCACCTCTAATTGCATTCCACAAAGATGAGAAACACCCGATCACGTCACGCAACAATGCTTGCTTCTAGAGGATTAGTCCCTGAAATTGCAAGATATTCTCAAGTGTATGCTAGACGGACATTGACTTTAAGCATGAGAAGAAAAGATACCCTAAGTCCCCATTGCCATGTACGCATCTTTTGCACCATTTGGGTAACCCACAAATTTTGATAGCCTTTGCATTGGTCCAAATTTCTCGATGGAGGATTTGCCACATAAGCATCAACTTTTTGATCTCGATGAGTGGTTGCCAAACTGACTAGAACTTAAATTCCCATCGCAGGTTCCACCAATCAAGTCACCACTTCTTATTAAGTGTGACATAAAGGTACAAATTCTTCTTGAATCTGAGAATTTTGTCAAGGCTATTGCGATTGAATCTCATAATTTTGTCAAGGCTATTGCTATTGCTAAGATCCTCATGTGGGGAGGATCTTGGCCAATGAGGAGGAGAGTCTTCAAGCGATCCCAAGCAATGAATCTGCTTTGGAAAAGGGTCCATTCTTCATAGTTCATTCTTACATCCACATCAATGTCCTCAAATCTAATCCACTTGCATGTATCTTGATTCTTAAAATGTTTCCACAAACGGAAACCTTCATTCCAAAGTTTCTTAGCTTTATGGAGATTCCACGTCTCCACACCTCTGATTCGCTTCATAGGGAACTAGATAGAATGATTCTATCTAATATCGGCTGCCCACTACCAATCCTCACTTATATGAACAAACAATTTGACCTTGTTCCAATTCTTCCATAGTGAGCAAACCAAACTCAAGCCAAATGGAGAAACTCGAGCAGAGCAGAAGAGAAAGTTGAGGAGGCTCAGGACCTTCTATCCCAGGAGGCCCATAAGCTTAAGATCACTACCATTCCTAGAAATAAACCTGGCCCAAGAGGCTTCAGTGTTGCTCCAAGCCTTAATAAACCATTTTGCGGCTAACGTATTAGCCATGCCTTCGATGTTAAAATGCCCAAACCCCCTTGATCTTATGTAGTCCACTGAATTTTGGGAATTCCTCTTTTTTTGAGATCACCTATCCATAGAAAGTTTCTACATACCCTTTTTAGTTTATATTTGAAGAAATTGAGAATGTATTAATAACTATGGCCCTTCTCGCTAGGTTGATCTACATACCTTTCCAATAGGCCAACTTCTGTCAAGTTTTTGAGAGAACCCTGTTCCATTGTTGGCCCATCGATAAGTAAAATCCCGTTGGAATACTTAATAGGCAGAAGATTTGCCCATTTGAAATCAAATAACAACCTTGGTCAACAAGAAACTGGGGTGGGTGTCCTATAGCTGCCTTGAAAGCAGTTTTAGAGCGGTTTATTTTGGATCTTGAAGCTATGCTGAATGTCTTTAGGCATCTCCAAAAAGTATCAATATTGGTTGTATCATTATGTGCAAAGGCATTCGTGTCGTTAGCAAACAATCTCATGAACATCTCTTCTTGATTGAGAGGAAGGGGGAGGCCACGAGTCTGCTCCAAGTTAGCATAATGTTTCACAAGGTTACTTAAACCATCACCAACAATGGCAAAGAGGAGCAAGGCCAAGGGGCATCCTTGCTTGATAGAGCATTTTAGTTTAATAACTTGAGAAATTTGGCCATTGATGTTGATTTGAGCCGAAGCATTTCTCAGCAATGTTGAGACTATCTTAGTGAACTTGTGACCAAAACCAAGTTTTTTCAAAGATTGGGGAAGGAAGTGCCTCTCAAGCCTATCACAGGCTTTGTTGAAGTCAATCTTAATACAAATTACATCTTGAGCAGATTCTTTGGCAAAATCCAGACCTTCCTAGATGTCAATGATAGCTTCCAAGATGGATCCCTACTTGATGAAACCTTTTTAATCTTTACTCAACCAATTTTGAAAGTGACACGTGTTGGGGATGTAAGGGTCATGTGACCTTACCCCCATATTCATATATATACATCATATATAGAGCATTGCCTCAAGAGAGATCATTATGTGGGTTCGAGGCTCCCACGCATGTCCGCACGTCTCTCCTCTCTTCTCTCTCCCTCCATCTCCTCCTTCCTCCTCTTGTTCTGCACACCAAAGCCCTTCATTGGTATCACATCATGTTGAAGGCTTGTGTGCAAGAAGCTTCAATGGAAGCTTAGGTCAGAAGAGGTAGAAGTGCAAGTCGGCATCTCTTGACAACACTTCAGTATTTCGGTCATAACTCGAGCTAGGAAGCTCCGATTGATGCGTTTTAAAATTTTATGTGTAGTTGACAACAGAGCTATAATTTGACAACAGGGGGAAAAACCTGGTTTGGAGTTTTAGTCTCCTGAAAATTTGAAAAACGCAGACTATTATAGAAGGAAAATCTATATTCACTAAGATAGCAGGTCAGTTTTTGGATCATAACTTGAGTTCTAGAGGTCTGACTCATATGACTCAACTTGCTATGCGTAGCGTGGAGTAGCGTCTCCAACTTGTAGAAGAATATAGATTCAAATTTTGAGTTTTAGATCATCGAAATTGCAGAATATAGAGTAGCACTATTGCAGGTGAAAGTGAAATTGATAGTTGGTTCTTATTTTGTGCATATCTTGAGCTACACACCTCTAATTGAGGTGTTCTTTATCTTGTTACGTAGCCAAGAATCAGATCTTGAAAGTTTATATTCAGAGGTTATCACCACTGAAACAACAAAACACAGAGCAGCATAGTTTCACCAAAACAACCCTAGTTGCTTTTGAAGTTTCATTTTTGTTTGGAACTTCTTCCGGAGAGATTTTTTGGTGTGCAAGCTCTTATTTTCAGAGCTTCAAGGCATTGTACATGTATGATCACTGTGGTAGCTCATCCATATGAGAGTAGAGCATGATCTTGTCATGTGTTTGGCATGTAAGATGACATTGTGGTATACTATTTTTTGAGGTTTATGTCATCATGAGTTCGATCATGGATGTATAGTGGCATTGTGGTCTATATCTTGCTTATGCCATTTGGTTATGGATTTTGTTATCGATTGCAGACAATTTTGTGAGATTTGATTGTGGATCTTGGTTGTACTTGTGTATTTGTTTTCTTTGCAGGTACATGATCCAAATTGGAGCCTAAATTGCACACTTATTTGTCACCTTGATTTGCTATTCTATTAGCAAATGTTCATTGATTTGATATTGTAGATGGTGATTCCCACATGGTTATTTTGGTTCTAGAGTCCATTTACCAGAGGAGATGTTGCCAAAATTTCATCGGCTTTTATGCTAGAAGAGAGTTCTAGTGGATCTTGAAGCTTGTGCAATAGCTTTGGATCATTGTTTATCTCCATTCAGTTGGACTTGGTGAGAGCTTATTCGTGATAGGTTGGACCATCTTGCAAGATTCATTCGTGAGTGGGAGATACATCATCATTGTATCGGCATGTATTGTTATTAGTTTTTAGCATATGTAGTTGCCATTATCTTTGGTTGGATCAATGAGAGGTGGTGACAGATTACTCATTGTTCTTTTGTTATTGGTTATCTTGTTTGATTGATCACTTTATAGGCGATACTCTGTTGAAATTTTCCCAGGATTCTTTCACATCTATTTGATCACTTTGGAGACTTGGTGAGCAAGCTTATGCTCATGTTTTTATATGCACAGTAGATGCATGGTTGTATGACATGTGGTTCACATGGTTTCTTCTCCAGTGAGATATTTATGATGTGAGTTATGCATATGGATATGCAGGTATGATCCTATTGAGGATAGAGTATTGTTTTTAGTCTCTTGTTACAGTTTTAGTCTCTTGGATTGCCACCATGATGTCTTCTCAATTTGATGGCACTGACATTCCGAGATGGAAAGCTCAGATGTGGCATACATTGGTTCGTGCAGGGTTACACATGTATGTGCATAGATATGCACAAAGGCCTCGTGACATGCCGGACCATGTATGGATGGATATGGATGCATTGGCGAGCTCCACTATCTGATTATAGCTTATGGATTCTATATATGAGTCTGTTATGTATGAAGAGACGAGTAGTGCATTATGGCACAGCCTACATGATATGTATGTGAGTCGATTGACTCATATGAGACGTAGATTACATCAATCGCTTTGATGTTGGCACTCTAGTCATGAGGGTCATATTCGACAATGTTTCTTCAGGTGGAAGGGATGACATCAGAGATATGCATGTGATGCAGGTCAAGTAGTGATTTCATGAGAGTCTATGGCAGTTGATTATGCCAGTGATGGTGATATCACTTTCTCATATAGTTCATCTCAGAATTCCTCTCGCTCACTGGATAGCACACATATGGCTTGGTTGCTTGATGCATTAGCCACTTTTCATGTTACACCACATCACAAGTGGTTTTGTTGATTCTCACGCGAGAGTCATGGATGTGTGCATATACAGGATGATACGATATATGACATTGAGTGTGCAGGAGATGTATGCCTTATGCTACCTAGTGGAGCATCACTTATACTCAGACATGTACATTATGTGGCTTCACTCCCTATGAGCTTGATTTCAGTTAGCCAGTTATAGGAGAGCAGATGTTATGCATTCCTTGGTGAGCATCATTTTTAGTTGCAGTTGGGACAACTAATGCTTGTCAGAGGTGCGATGTGAGACTCGTCATGTCTCATTTTTTCTACCTTCACATAGGTCTATTGAATTTCATGATGCACATGTATGGAAGGATTCAGATGCTCAGATGGATGCACATGTAGAGTATGTTTTGGATGCTCATGATGCCTATATAGAGCATGACTTTATTGATCATATGGATGCTCTTATAGAGCACACTTCAGAAGATCAGTTGGATGCTTTAGAGCATGATGTGAATTCTCATGTGGAGCATTGTGATGAGACTCAGTTAGAGTTTTATCATGAGTTTGATCTTGGTGTTGATGTTGTGCAGTTAGCTCATGTGGAGCATGATGATACACTTGGTGTGGTAGAGGAGGATTTCTCTCATGTTACATAGTGTGTGGTACAGCAGTTATGCATTCATTCTTGGATTTGCTCATGCCAGATGTTGACAGAGCTTTGTCGGGACATGTTGGTCTTGATGATGGTTCTTTGGATGCCTTGGATATAGGCATGGCTGACATACTTAGGTTAGCCAAGATAGCACATGTTTCGTCAGCATTTGGGAGTCTGATTTATGAGTTATTATGCTAGGGACCAGACATTGCAGCTGCTATTGGAGCATTTGCACTTGGAGTTGTCAATCGTTCGATGATTGACACAGGCATAGAGCAAGTGGGAGCTTTGGAGGAACTTCATGAGTTCTTGCATCAGTCATATGTGAGCTCGACTCTTGTCGATATGAGTCTAGAGCAGTTTGAGGTGCATGGATACAACTTGTTCGAGGCAGTTGGTGTAGGTTGATCTGGTATGGGTAGAGATCCGGACTCTTCTTGTACATTCTTGTATAGTCCTACATCATTCTTTGTATATGTTACCACTTATGTTCACATTGCCCCTTTAGTGTAAGATTGTTGGGGATGTAAGGGTCATGTGACCTTACCCCCATATTCATATATATACATCATATATAGAGCATTTCCTCAAGAGAGATCATTATGTGGGTTTCGAGGCTCTCACTCATCTGTGTGCGTCTCTCCTCTCTT
Organism: Ceratopteris richardii; assembly: GCA_020310875.1. Lineage (NCBI taxonomy): Eukaryota > Viridiplantae > Streptophyta > Polypodiopsida > Polypodiales > Pteridaceae > Ceratopteris > Ceratopteris richardii. The sequence goes on from CM035419.1 coordinate 127,684,247, forward strand.
CTCTCTCCCTCCATCTCCTCCTTCCTCCTCTTGTTCTGCACACCAAAGCCCTTCAACACACAGTTCTATTACAGTAACTTTATCAAGGATCCTGTAGCTTGTTTGTAACATTGTAAATGGGTGCCACGCTTGAGGGGTCAGGCGAACCACAAATCTTGAACAAGATGATAATCATAATCCGAGGTTAGTATCTTTCCAGGGAGGGACCTTGTTCCTTCTCTTCTTGTTTTTCTCTTCATCTGTTTTCTTTGTGGCACAAGGGTGCTGACGGAGGAGCTCTCCATTTAGGGAGTCCTTCCATGGAATCTCCATAAGCTCCTTCCCTTTATAAATCTCCTTCTTTTGAATTGAGTTCGAAAACTTTTCACGAACTAAGTTTGGACTCTTTTCAAGAATTGTGGATCCAATGATAGACCTTTCATTGTCTTGATTCTCTTCATTGTTGGTGGGCAATCCTTCCTCTTTGCCTGTGGTGTAACCTTCTTGGTTGTCTTCTTTACACCTGGATTCCTTGTGTGTTTTCTAGTCATTGTGTTTGATTTAGTGGTTTCTAATTCCTCCTCAGTAATCAAATTCGTTGACTCCCTTCTCTAGGTTGCAGAAGACGTTTGTTTGCGGGTTGAGCATGAAGGGAATCTATCCATACTCCCTTTGGGGATATATATATATATATATATATATATATATATATATATATATATATATATATATATATATATATATATATATATATATATATATATATATATATATATATATATATATATATATATATATATATATATATATATATATATATATATATATATATATATATATATATATATATATCCTACTCTTTTGCGGTTGTATTGATGGACACCTCACTGGATTTAAGTAATACTAGTCATAATTTCTTAGTAAAGGTTAGGGACTCATGCCCTTGTGTGATGTGGTTCTATTACGAACTAATGAGAAGAATTGTTTACCGAAAGAGGTGAATCACTTAGAATATTTAGGGGAAATTCAATTAAGTCAAACCGAAAATAAAGATGTTTTGGAAGCTTTGGCCTCTTCACGTGAAGGTCGAGAGTTCAAATCATCTACTGAACATGTAATGGCTCTTGCTAGTTTAAACTAGTTGAAACATAGTCTAACCCATGTTTTCTAGGATATGAGGGGTGCCATGGGTACTATGCCCATTCATGGATATAGTTGTACTTTCAAAGTTAAAGCTAGGGAAATAGGAAAGAAGCTGCTAAAAGATAATCAGCCCTAGACTTTTGCAAAGTGATAGCGATTTCTATTTGTATCTCCTCTATTTGATTTTGAGCTAAAGTGGATCTAGGCACTTGTGTCGATTCTCACGTTTTTAGTTTTTCTCACTTCATAAATGCACATGGTTGAAAATAAATATGCATATCTAATTATGAACTTGAAATTGAATAAAACATAAGAATAGCTAAAGGGCTAATACATTGAAAGAAGTCCTACATCATTACATCATGATCAAATTTAAAGCGCTAATACATCAAAAAAGAGTCGTAGAACATAAAAAAGTATCTATAATGACGTCTACTCTGTGTTGTTATTATTTTTCAAGAATTCACACTTAGAAGTGTGCAAATCTGGAATAGCTTCGAGTCTTTCTCGATGTATAGCAAGAGTCTCTTTTAAGTCATCAAAAAGATCTTTGCCATTATTATACATGTGGGCTAAAAACTCCTCACATTTAGGAGCACTACGATGGTTAGAAAGTGTATAAGCTTGAGCTACATCTTGATTTGGAGGTAGTTGCTCTTGCACAATATTATCACTTGGAGAGTTGTTGATATTTATGCTCTATGATTATGCATGGCTAATGGGCACCACGTTAGCTCTAGACTTTCAATATTCATTGATGAATTCATACCACTTGCAAATATATTTCCTATCATTTTAAGATATAAAGTTATGAACTCCGCAATAGTCTTTTGCTACTTTTTTCTACATCTCTCACTTTCATGATTAAAGTTGGGATATAATGACAACAACTTTGTTGCAATCTTCACCCAAAGGTTAACGCCTTCTTTGCATGGATTGCTGAACTCTTTATTCATCTTGCGTCTAGCATGGGTCAATTGAGCCACCCATTGATCCTTCTACTTGCAAGTTCTATTTGTGTCATCGTCGTCCTCAAAATCTACTAACGTTCTCTTGTTTGTAACTTTTGCCTTCTTTGGTTGATCTTTGTGACACTTTGGCTCCCTTCTTGACTTGGCTTTGATACCTCAATGTTTTGATCTAGAAGGTTCTATGAATTTGGATCGATCCAATAAATTACAGGTTTATAAGGATTATTGGTATTAGAGGTAGATTGAGGAATTGAGGGGTGATTTCAATAGGGATGAATAGAAGAAGGCCTAAAGAGATTATGGCCATTGAACATGGCTTGAGAGCCATGATATGGCATTGGAAAAAAAGGATGCAACTAAGGGTATAAGTTCGGGAAAGAAGTAGATGATTGAGAGTAAAAAATGGTTTTTTTTTTTTTGAAAACCCAAGTCTTGTGACCCATGAGAATTTAGTATACTTACAAAAAGAAAGATAAAAAACATTAGGCATATTAAAAAATTCACATGCGTAACAACTTCCATGTAGAACATACTTGAATCAAGCTATACTTTGGGTGGATGATTAAGGTTGATTTGTCTTTTAACCTATAAGACAACAAAGGTAAATTTTGAAAACAACACGTCATAAAACATATGTAAATAAATATAGTTAAACAAGATGATCAATGTAAAGCAAAAGAAAAAAAAAAGATAATGTACTCCTTATAGTATAACATTTGAATGTTTACCTCAAAAGTGGAAATAACTCTCCGTGGAACATACGTCCTAACCTGAAATCTTGACTGGTTGAAATTGTTAACATAAAAGTTTCGTATACTTCAGAACTTAGAATCGCTAGAACTTGAAATTGTTGACATAAACGTCTCACATCAGAACTTGGAAGTGATATTCCTAGAAACCAGAAAAAATGGAAAACGTGGAAGTTCTGACTCTTTCGTTGTCACATTCAGCACTCACTCATTGAATGTCAATGTAGTCAGCATCTGAACGTACTCACCTTTTGATTGAACGTAGTCTCGACTCTCTAACAGGTGCCGCCTACGTTAATCATCACAATCAAAATCGATTTAACAACAAGAATGGTTAATCATCACAATCAAAATCGATTTAACGACAAAAATTCAAATTTGCAAGTTCAATGATTAGTGATTACTTCAGTTACAGCCTATACATCTCTTCACCTCCTCCCAGCATGACTATAGATAATACATATCGCCTGCAACTCTGAAGAGAGCTTGGTAGGTGGCACTTTCTAAGTGGTGAAAGAGAAACACGCAGTAGTTGTAATTTGTGAGTTTCTCGAGCTCTGCTTGCTCGTTGGTTCATGATGGTTTCCGCCTTCTTTTCTTCAAGCCTTCTTCTTCCTCTTCGTTGGTTTCATACACTAGCTTTTCCTCGGCCTACGTAAATTGCGGCCTTTAACCTTTGTTTTCTCTATTCTCACTCCTCGCTCTATCCATTTCCTCTGCCCTCTCGATTTTCTTCACCCCCTCACCCTCTCTCTCTCTCTGTCTCTCTATTTGTTGATCCTACTCTTCTGTAGTTGTATCGATGGACACCTAACTGGATTTATGTAATACTAGTCATAATTTCTAAGTAAAGGTTAGGAAATCACGCCCTTGGGTGACGTGGTTCTATTAGGAATTAATGAGAAGAATTGTTTGCTAAAAGAGGTGAACCACTTAGAGAACCTAGGGGTTTTCAATTAAGTTGAAATGTCATATGAAAATAAAGATGAATTGGTAAAGATTTGGCCTCTTGAGAATGGTCTTGAGTTCAACTCCTCCGCTGAAAATGTAATCATTCATACTAGTTTACACTAGTTGTAACCTAGTCTAACCCACACTTTCTAGGATAAGAGAGATCCCATGAGTACTATGCCCATTCACCTGTAAAGTTGTACTTTCAAAATTAAAACCAAAGGAATAAACACCTACCAAACTCTTTTTTTTTTGAAAATCAAGAATACTAAGAGAGCTTACTGTGTTGGATCCGCTTGTAATTGTTGAGGAAGATAGGAAAAGGTGGAAGCTTGATACTATGATGGAGCACAACTGTTGCATGTTAGTACGCATCTATCTTGTCCATGTGAAACTATCGTGCCTGTTTCACGTCGACTTCCATCTATGGCATTACCACGATAGACTTGCATTTGAAATAAGATAAGTGATTGCAACCGTCTATCATGCACGGTTCGTCTATTGGGTGTCCACGATACTATTTGATGAAGATTCACTCACTAATTAGGCATAACGACATAAAGACAAAGAGAAGCAGTCATTCAGAAAATCAAGCCTTAGTGAAGGGACAAATTCATGCCTGTAATATACAGCGTAGAAACTTCTAGAATTACGAGTTTTGAATCTCGGACCAAAGATGTATAAATTACAAAGAGTGCATAGAACCGGCATAGAATAGCGCATATAGAAATTGAGAATAGTGATGTAGAAGATGCCAGAGATTGCGTATGTATAGATGAATAATAGAACCTGAACTGTCGGGTATTCTCTGAGAGAGATGGTAAGGAATAACTACTCAGAGTAGGAGAGTTTTCCATAGCTATGAGCAAAGTGAGGCCAAGCTATTTTTGTACATATCTTCTCTAATAGAAAACACATGTTCATGTGGAATTTTGTGCGCATTGTTTGTATGTGAAGAAATCTGAGTGATTTCATGTTACTCTGAAAGTTAGGTAACAGTTACAATTTTCTCAGTAAACATTTTCCGGTACTTTTGAAAGTTAGATCTCGCAGCACAGTGTAAATATTTTCATAATTCATAGCTCATCTTGAAGGTAGGACTCTGAACTACAAACTGATCAAAAGATTTTTGTGAAACGGGACATGTACACAGTACAAAGTCTGACCGTAAAGACATCTAGAACTGGTGATTTTTTTCTCAAACTTCAGAAAGAGTTCATTCAGTGAAGGAAGCTCAAGTATTACTTCCTTATTTCATATTTACAAAGTTGAAGTAACTACAAACAGAATTGTAGGTGATTCCGGTAAGATTTTGGTGTAATTACAGTGATAGTCCGGTAAGAGTCCGGTGAAGTTTTGGTGATATTCCGGTGAATTTAAAACACAATTGTAAAGTTTTCAGTTCTAGGAAGTTTGCTAAGCTACTCATGATTATAGAGGTGTTCTAATATCACTCTAGCTTAGTTCTTGTGGCGTGGTGAATTCCACAGTTTAGTTTTAGCTAGTTAAGCTTGCTCGCCGCATCAACAAATAGTACAAGAGCTCAACAGTTGATGATAAGCCGTTAAACGTCAAAAAGCATTAGAGCTCAACAAGTGGTATCAGATCAGAAAGATTCTGAAGAGCAGAAAGATCCTCAAGAGTAAACGAAAGTGAAGATAAAAGAGATTTCGAAGAACTTTCACAAGAAAGATGAAAGCTGAGATGATCAACAACAAATGGCATCAAGAAACGTTCCGAAGTAATTCTCAAGAGTAAAGGTTTGTAAAGGGAAAGGGCTTGGCACTCTTGTGAATTCAGTGGAAGTAAAAGAGAGCCCAATTGATTGGCTTCCATGCAACCAAATCAATAATGAAGTACATAGGACAAGAGATATTGTAATTACATTTCTATTTGTTTATGGTGCCAACGCGAAACTGGAGTGCATGGCACTCCGGAAGGGATTAACACATGATAGCATATTCATTAGAGGACTAGCAGGGAGACCACTAATTCAAGGTTTCTAATGGTAATGGGGTTTCCTTAGTCTGACCCTCATTAGACAGACTATGTTTGGAAATGATCATATGGACTATGATGTGAGTGGTGAAGATCAACTCTACAAATAGCTATGTAGTGTCGGAGATTGAGCAATTGGTGATCACTCAGGCAATGGTCATTGACAAGGGTTGTGTCTGCACAGTGTGCAACTGCAACTCAGCAAAATGAAGCAAGGCTCATACTCTAAAGTACTCGATGAGCTTAGGGGAGATGCCCTTATCGAACATAGTGAGATAGGACAGAGTTTCTATAGCTACAACGAATATACGTACATAAAAAGACAGCATGCAAGGACATAGAACGCACAAAGAAAACATAGATTGCTTACCAAAAACACATAGTAAAGGTGACGAAGAAACAATCACAGATTAAATAGAGAAGGAAAAATGATCCACATGCAACCAATCAAAAGATAATAAGCATAGGGAGGATTTGGATGCCATTCAGCAAGCAAACACATGGCAAAACAATGAACATGAAAAGTGGAGGGTCGGCACCATTTTCGGGCCCCTAGAATAATGATGTATCGAAAGGAGTTTAAGTGATTCGGAAACTAAATCCCTTAAATGAAATTACAAAATGTGTTATGGTCAACTAGTCAATAGTAAGACAACCGAAATATTATACATGCAATATAGTGGAAACAAAAGTAGCGGCCAAAAATGTAACAGCGATAGAAAAATCTACTTCAATTACTCATGGGGAATACAACATCTAAAAGAAGGGACATGTATACATAACAAGTCAACACGAACTGGGAGGTGGACAAAATGGACGTAACTTATTAAATGGACGTAACTTATTATCCATTCATCAGATTGGAAATTAGTTCTTTGATGAGATTCTTCAACCCAAAAGTTGTTGTTGGACCCAATTTGCTACAACTGGTACGGGCCAAACCATCAAAAATTAAATTTTTTTTAGATTGATCGGATGTAGAATTATAAAACAAGAATAATTGTCCCTCTTCAAAAACAAGAGTCAATAAGGAGCAATCATGAGTTCGGGTATGATGGAGTTGGACTTCTTGGAGCAACAAAAAACTTTTAAAATGTTTTTCATCGAGTGATTGCAAGTTGTCAAGGCGAGCATAAAAAAAGTCAGCCAGAAGTAATTTCTTTTCAATGGCAACATGTAGCCTTGGCACGACTAGCTCCATCGGAGCAATAGCTTTGCGTCCATAAGCTAACTTAAATAGTGTATGCCCCATAGAGACTTTCTAAGTTGTCAGATATGCCTAGAGAATAGGAGGGAGTGGCTGATCCCATTGTTGAAGACATTTGATGATCGGTTTCTTAAGCATCATGATTAGAGTTTTATTGGTACTTTTGGCCAATCCATTGGCACAAAGGTAATAGGGAGTAATGAATTTATGAATAATATTGAAATTTTGAGTTAAAGCCTGCTTGAGAGCATTGGCAAAGTGTGTTCCTTGATCAAAAATAATTTCCAAAGATAGCCTGAACCGATGAAGAATGTCACGAGTCAGGCATTTGGCAACAACCTGACCATTGCTAAATGAATAGCCCAATCCTTAGGCCAATGTGTAATAAGCCCTACAAAGACACTACCTCAAGAGCATTCAAACGAAGCATGGAAAAACAACTACCAATTTGGTACCTGTAGCATTGGTGCCTGCGTACAAAGCTTTTTTAAACGTTCAAAACTCGTTTGGCATTCTTCAGTCCAACAAAACTGCTGAGGGGACACGGTGGTCAATCGAGTAAGTACAATAGTCAAATGGGCCAGCCACCAAAGATGATGGGCATGCCAACAAATTTGGCCTAGGAATTGCATGACTTATTTAGGTGTTTTGGCGTGTGGAGTATTCAAAATAACCTGTAATTTATCAAGATCCACATGGATGCCTTGCTTAGAAATAATATGTCCTAAGAGTTTACCACTAGCAACTGCAATGATGGACTTATGGGGATTCAAACAAAGGTGATATTCCCGACACTTAAGGTAACAATAGTGCAAATGCTATAGATATGCATTAGTGTCTCCAAACAATGAAAAGTCATCGAAGTGAACTCTCATAAAGCTATTCAGGTACGGGGAGAAGATTTCTTGCATGCAATGTTGAAAAGTACTGGGTGCATTACGTAGATTGAACCACATCACCATGCATGCATATACCACCTAGTTATTTGATGAAGGCACTCTTGGGTATATC